>JAJJWW010014877.1:0-199149 GCA_023531295.1 Papaver armeniacum
GGATTTTTACTCTCTGGTCCAGCCTCCTCAAGCCTGATACTTATAGTCTAAAAAAAAACCTGCTTGACAGTTTGGTCTGAAACCTTAACGTTACAATTCAAAATTTTCTAGTACCAGAATTATAATTTCTTACGAGAGATACGTAGATATAAATGAGTTTTTTTTTTTGCATTTTAGAACTCATACTTTTGAGACGAGAGATTCAGAGAGAGACCGAGAGATTTTGAGGAGACTTCTTGGATTCAATCGCTTTTTCATTATATTTCGTTCTCAGGTTAGAGATCGTTGGTTTCAATCCTATCTTTTGTTCGATTTTGTTTGTTCCCTCGATTCTGTTTTTTTTTTTTAATATGAACGGTACGAAATCGATTTGGTTTTCATCTTTTGTTCGATCTTTTGATTTTTGATTTTTTTTATTGATAGGTTTTGATTTTTATGCAACTCTTTTGATTTTGATTTTATTTTTAGATGCATGATATGAATTCAGTTCGATCTTTGATATTTATTTTTTAATTTTTGATTCTTCGTCTGTGTGTTTTATTTAGATGAAAGTTATTCATGGTTATTGATTGATAGAGTAATTAATTTCTTTATTTTTTTGATTAAATAAAATGTCTACTTTCTTTTACACTTATGTTTCGGTTTATGGTGTTTCGAAAAGTAACTTCAAATGCGATCCATATTTTTTAATTTTAAATCTATGTGTAAGTGCATTCGATTTTGAGATCTGTTTAGATGTGACTCGGATAATTTTTTCCCATTTATTCATCTATCATTTCATTTGTGACTTAGATCTTAAGAATAGATATTTTTTGAGATTTTTTATATGTGACTTAGATCTTTGATGTTTTCATATGTGTGTTTTAGATATTTTTGTAATATGCAGGGTATCAACCATGTTAGAGCACCTGAGAGCGGTTCTGAGATTGGTCATTGCCACAACGGATAGGTCCTTACCTGGGATCGGTCCTAATTTAACTTTGATGTTTTCATATGTGTGTTTTAGATATGTTTGTAATATGCAGGTGTTTGTGGGTGAAAATGGTTTCTACTGATTTTGGTAATTTCTGTGTGTGGGTGAGAAACAGATTTAAAACCTAAACAATGTACTGCAAGGGAGTACTTTAGATTCGAGAGATCAATCTTTACAAGTCCGGCCTAAACCAAGAAATGGCCGTTCCAGACTTGCTTCGGTCACAAAGTGGAGGAGAATGGGCTGGTTTTGAGGAGGGAAGCAAGGAAAGTGATGAGACCAGAATAGTTGATTCTGATAGAGTAGTTGTGTTACTACTTGTATCAGAAAGTGGGAAGCTAACATATGAAAAGCTAGCAAACATTTTCTGAGTGGTGTATGCTCCTGACCGAACTTGTTGTTCAGTGGAAATAGGTAAGAACTATTTATACAAGTCGAAGTGAAATGTACTCTGGTCTCATTAAGGAATGGAAAAATGGGTGAGTAAATGGGAGGAGGTGGTAACGTTAACACATGGAATTGATGTTCCATAAAACCGTTAACGCATGAAATTGATGTTCCATAAAAAGAACGTTTCACCATTAACTCCTTGTATTTACTAACGCCTCATCCTTATTAACATGCGTAGTGTACGCCGCACGCTGTAAACCGCCAAACCAATACCCAAAGAGGATCCCCCAGTTTGTGATATGTGTTGATGTCTCGAATGTTTTTGTGGAAAACATGTAGCGTGTTGTTGTTGCCTGGCAAGTCGTGCTTGGGAGACTCGCTAGCTTGGTGACCTCCGACGATCGAGATTTTGCATCTTAAGACGAGAGGTAGCCGTTGATTGTTGCATGTTTTTGTTTTGGTGGCCGTATAGGGAAGGCCAGCATGTGGAGTGGCAAGGTTGGCATGCCGTTGGCATGGCATGACCTGCCTTGGCGCGGTTTGGTGTGGCCAAACTAGGGTTTTGGGTCAAAGGTTACCATGTGTTGTCTGGTAACCTCGGACGGATAGGATTTGCTCTTGGGATTGAAGGGTGACCGTTGATTGTCGCACGCCTTCGTTTTGGTAGCCGTGTAGGGAAGGCCATCATGGTGGCGCGAATAGGTTGGCATGTCGTCGGCATGGCATGGTTTGGCGTGGCCAAACTTAGATTTTCGGGCCAAAGGTTACCATGCGTTGTTTGGTAACCTTGGATGTCTAGGATTTGATCCTGGGAATGAAGGACGACCGTTGATTGTCGCACGCCTTCATTTTGGTAGCCGCGTAGGGAAGGCCATCATGGTGGCGCGTCTAGGTTGGCATGCCGTCGGCATGGCATGGTTTGGCGTGGCCAAACTTATGTTTTCTGGCCAAAGGTTACCATGCGCTGTCTGGTAACCTTGGATGGCTAGGATTTGATCTTGGGATTGAAGGGGGACCGTTGATTTTCGTACGCCTTCATTTTAGTAGCCGCATAGGGAAGGCCAGCATGGTTGCGCGGCTAGGTTGGCATGCCATGGTTATGGCATGCCTTTGGTGCGGTTTGGGCGTGGCTAAACTTAGATTTTCGGGCCAAAGGTTACCATGCGTTGTCTGGTAACCTTGGTCGGCTAGGATTTGATCCTGGGATTGAAGGGGGACCGTTGATTGTCGCACGCCTTCGTTTTAGTAGCCGCATAGGGAAGGCCGGCATGGTATAGTGGGGCCGCGGGTTTGGTATGCCGTTGGCACATGGTGCGGCTAGCATGGCTAGGGCCAAGGCAAGGTGCGTTTGGCTTGGCGAGGTGGGGCCAATGGTTTGGCATTCCGTTTGGCACATGGTGCGGCTAGCAAGGCTAAGGCCAAGGCAAGGTGCGTTTTGGATTGGTGAGGCGGGGCCAATGGTTTGGCGTGAATGGTTTGGCTTGGCATGGCGGGGCCAAGGGCATGCCATGGGCGCATGGTGCGGCTCGCATGGCTAGGGCCAAGGCAAGGTGAGGTTTGGCTTGGCATGTGGGTCCAAGGGTTTGGCGTGATTGGTTTGGCTTGGCGTGGCGGGGCCAAGGGCATGCCAAGGGCGCATGGTGCGGCTCGCATGGCTAGGGCCAAGGCAATGTGCGGTTTGGCTTGGCATGTGGGGCCAAGGGTTTTGCGTGAATGGTTGGGCTTGGCATGGGGGGGCCAAGGGCATGCCATGGGCGCGTGGTGCGGCTAGCATGGCTAGGGCCAAGGCAAGGTACGGTTTGGCTTGGCATGTGAGGACAAGTTTTTGGCGTGACCAAGCTAGGACCGTGACCAAGCTAGGGTTTTTTGGGTTAAAGGTTACCATGCGTTGTCTGGTAACCTTGGACGGCTAATATTTGCGTCTTAGATGGAAAAATGGCCGTAGATTGTTGCAGGCCTTTGTTTTGGAAACCAGCGTTGTGCATGGCGTATTGGAACAGCAAGCATGGTTGGTATGCCTTAGCGAGAAGATGTGGTTGGCATGGTTTGCCATTGGCACAGGGGTGCGGCTAGCATGGTTGGCATGCCTTGGCGCGGTAGGTGTGGCTGACACATTTTGCCATTGGCACGGTGGTACGGTTGGCATGCCTTGGCGCGGTAGGTGTGGCTGGCATGGTTTGCCATTGTCACAGGAGTGCGGCTAGCATGGTTGGCATGCCTTGGCACGGTAGGATGTGGCTGGCATGATGAGCCATTGGCACGTGCGGTGTGAGAATTAGGGTTTTGGCTTGTCGAAACCCTAATTAGCATTAAAAAAGTTACCCTGGTAATTTTCTCGCAGACAAATTAAAGGGTTCAATAAATGTGCTTGGTTTGGACATTATTACTCAAGTTCTGTGACGTCACTGTCTGACTAGGGTTTTACGACTTTACCCCTAAGTTAAAAACCACCATCAACAGCAGAGTATCAACCATGTTAGAGCACCTGAGAGCGGTTCTGGGATTGGTTCTTGCCACAACGGATAGGTCCTTACCTGGGATCTGTTTTAAATCTTATGCTGATGCACTTGCTGCGAACCCTCTTGTAATTGTTGATCCCCTCTTCAACTCTCTAAATATCCCTCCTCTCTTTCTCTAGAGTCTAGCCGAAGGAAAATGGGGTTTAAAGGAAAAAAAAAATATACAATCAAACCAATTTCATAAATTAAGGGTGTATGAGAAATTTTCACCCAGAAATTGGGTGCGCGCGCGAAGTTACACGCCGGTGGGTTTGAGGGTGAGAAAAAGTTGAAAAATGGGTGTGGTGGTAGTTTTCACTTATCATAAGTAGAAATTAACGTTTAATACCATATTAGTTAGGATTTTTACTCTCCGGTCCAGCCTCCTCAAGCCTGATACTTGTAGTCTAAAAAAAAACCTGCTTGACAGTTTGGTCCAAAACCTTAACGTTACAATTCAAAATTTTCCAGTACCAGAATTATCATTTCTTACAAGAGATACGGAGATATAAATGAGTTTTTTTGCATTTTAGCTCTCATACTTTTGAGAGGAGAGATTCAGAGAGAGACCGAGAGATTTTGAGGCGACTTCTAGATTCAATCGCTTTTTCATTATATTTCGTTCTCAGGTTAGAGATCATTGGTTTCAATCCCATATTTTGTTTGATTTTGTTTGTTTCCTCGATTTTTTTTTTTTTGAATATGAACGATATGAAATCGATTTGGTTTTCATCTTTTGTTCAATCTTTTGATTTTTTATTTTTTTATTGATAGGTTTTTATTTTTATGCAATTCTTTTGATTTTGATTTTATTTTTGGATGCATGATATGAATTAAGTTCGATCTTTGATATTTGTTTTTTGATTTTCGATTCTTCATCTGTGTGTTTTATTAAGATGAAAGTTATTCATTGTTATTGATTGATAGAGTAATTGATTTCTTTATTTCTTTGATTAAATAAAATGTGTACTTTCTTGTACACTTATGTTTCGGTTTATGGTGTTTCGAAAAGTTACTTCAAATGCGATCCATATTTTTTTATTTTAAATCTATGTGTAAGTGCATTCGATTTTGAGATCTGTTTAGATGTGACTCAAATATTTTTTCCTAATTATTCATCTATCATTTCATTTGTGACTTAGATATTAAGAATAGCTATTTTTTGAGATTTTTTATATGTGACTTAGATCTTTGATGTTTTCATATGTGTGTTTTAGATATTTTTGTAATATGCAGAGTATCAACCATGTTAGACCACCTGAGAGCGGTTCTGGGATTGGTCCTTGCAACAACGGATAAGTGCTTACCTGGGATTGGTCCTAATTTCACTTTGATGTTTTCATATGTGTGTTTTAGATATTTTTGTAATATGCAGGGTATCAACCATGTTAGAGCACCTGAGAGCGGTTCTGGGATTGGTCCTTGCCACAACGGATAGGTCCTTACCTGGGATTTGTATTAAATCTTCTGATGCTACTTTTGTTGCGAAACCTCTTGTAGTTTGTTGATCCCCTCTTCAACTCTCTGAATATCCCGCCTCTCTTTCTCTAGAGTCTATTCGAAGGAAAATGGGGTTTAAAGGAAAAAAAAAATACGATAGAACCAATTTCATAAATTAAGGGTGTATGAGAATTTTTCACCTAGAGAATGGGTGTGCGCGTGAATTTATACACGCCGGTGGGTTTGAGGGTGATAAAAAATTGAAAAATGGGCGTGGTGGTAGTTTTCACTTATCATAAGTAGAAATTAACGTTTAATACCATACTAGTTGGGATTTTTACTCTCCGGTCCACCCTCCTCAAGCCTGATACTTGTAGCCTCCCAAAAAAAAAAAACTTGCTTGACAGTTTGGTCCAAGACCTTAACTTTACAATTCAAAATTTTCCAGTATCAGAATTGTCATTTCTTACGAGAGATATGGAGGTATAAATGAGTTTTTTTTGCATTTTAGATCTCATACTTTTGAGAGGAGAGAGACCGAGAGATTTTGAGGCGACTCCTTGGATTCAATCGTTTTTTCATTATATTTCGTTCTCATCTTAGAGATCGTTGGTTTCAATCCCACCTTTTGTTCGATTTTGTTTGTTTCCTCGATTCTATTTTTTTTCTTGAATATGAACAATATTAAATCGATTTGGTTTTCATCTTTTGTTCGATCTTTTGATTTTTGATTTTTTTATTGATAGGTTTTGATTTTTATGAAACTCTATTGATTTTGATTTTATTTTTAGATGCATGATATGAATTCAGTTCGATCTTTGATATTTGTTTTTTGATTTTCGATTCTTCATCTGTGTGTTTTATTAAAATGAAAGATATTCATGGTTATTGATTGATAGAGTAATTGATTTCTTTATTTTTTTTGATTAAATAAAATGTGTACTTTCTTGTACACTTATGTTTTTGTTTATGGTGTTTCGAAAAGTTACTTCAAATGCGATCCATATTTTTTAATTTTAAATCTATGTGTAAGTGCATTCGATTTTGAGATCTGTTTAGATGTGACTCGGATATTTTTTCCCAGTTATTCATCTATCATTTCATTTGTGACTTAAATCTTAAGAATAGATATTTTTTGAGATTTTTTATATGTGAATTAGATCTTTGATGTTTTCATGTGTGTTTTTTAGATATATTTGTAATATGCAGGGTATCAACCATGTTAGAGCACCTGAGAGCGGTTATGGGATTGGTCCTTGCCACAACGGATAGGTCCTTACTTGGGATCGGTCCTAATTTCACTTTGGTGTTTTCAATGTGTGTTTTAGATATTTTTGTAATAGGCAGGGTGATAAGATCACATCTTGTGGACCATGTCAACGGTGTTGACCCGATGCGTCACTCAGACATATTTGGCATATATGATCCTTTATACGAGTCAAGTCTCTCAAGATTGTGGAAGCCACCCTGGATAGCAAGTGAAGGGCGCAGCGAGCACACAAGTCCAATGGAAGCACAAGCATTGGATAAGCATAAATTATTTATTATTAGAGATAATATATTTATTTAGGTATTTTATTATATTTTAAGTATTTAATTATTTTATTTAGAGTTTATATTTGTTTGGAATAGTATTTTAGGAGTAGTATTATTTGGAATAGTATTTTAGGAGTAGTATTGTTTTCTTATTTTCCAAGTGATGTAGCCTATAAACAGGCCTTTATTAATCAAATTGCTACCCTTTGGTTTATTGATTTCTGTTAATAATGACCTTTTGAGCTTGAGCTGCTGGTCGTTGATTAATAAACGAATCGTTTCTTATCAATTGGTATCAGAGCAAGTTCGCTCCTATCCTAGCTTCCGCGACTATCATCATAATCATCAATCATCGTCATCGTCGCTTCACCCACCACCACCAACATTATCAAAACAAAACAAAAACAAAAACAAAAAACAAAAACAAAAAAAGAATTGTCATCAGCGTAAATTTTTATATCAATAGCTGCTGCAACCGCCATTGGATTTCACTCAAGTATCTTGAGATCCAACAAGTTCTGTTGTCACCACTATTGGGTCCATATTGTTTGGGTAACATCTTCTCAAACTGGTGGTATTAGACAAGGTGATCCTCTTTCGCCTTATCTTTTCATTCTATCTATGGAATATCTATCCAGGCATCTGACTGATGCTCTTCATGATAATTCCATTAAAGGCATTAAAGTAGTTGTTATTTCTCCAGCTATTAATCATCTACTCTTTGCAGATGATTGCTTGATCTTTACTCAAGCAAATATTTCTTCAGTTAACAACTTGTTGGATTTACCTCACAACTTCAGTTCTCAATCTGGTCAAGCAATCAATTTTGAGAAGTCTGCAGTTCACTATATCAAGAAGACTAAGCCAGAGGTTGATGCTACTCTAACTCAAACTTTGGGAGTTAAAGTGATGAACTCAAAGGAAAAGTATCTTGGCTCACCATTAATTCTTGGTCATTAAAAACAAGAATCATTTAAATACATTAAGGAAAATTTCGAGACTAGATTTTCTTCTTATTCTAGTACTTCACTTTCACAGGTAGGGAGAGGCACTATGGTTAAACATGTTATAAACTTAGTCCCCATTTATCAAATAGGAACATTCAAGCTTCCTAACAATCTTATACAACATCTCACCACTATTGAAAGAAAGTTCTTCTGGGGATACAATAATAATAGAGGTTCTAATCCTATAGCATGGTCAAGTGTGTGCAAGTACAAGGATCAAGGTGGCTAAGATTTTTGAGATTTGGAAAAGCTGAATTTAGCAATGCTACCTAAACTTTCTTGGAGAATCTGTAGTGACTCAAGTATTTTAATGTCACAGGTGCTTGGAAGTAAATACTTCAAACAAGGTGATCTTCTTCATCAAAATACTTCAGTCAAGAACTGCTCTTATACATGGAATGGTATTACTAAAGTTTTAGAAATTGTCAAACAAAATTACTTCATGGAGATAAATAATGGCAACAAAACTAAAATATGGAAGGACAAGTGGATACCAGGAATGCAGCATCCACCAATTCCATTAAATGATCTACACATGTTTTATGAAGATGTTTCTGAGTTATATACGCCTGATTCTAATCAATGGAATCAAAACCTGCTTGACAGATTGTTTGATGTTGTTACTTCTCAAAAAATCCAGTCCTTATTTATTGATTGCAGTAAGGATGATGTGATGATATGGATGCCATCAAAAGATGGTTAATTTTCAGTTAAAAGTACTTACCAATTACTGACTCAAAGCAACAATGAAGTTCATGTCAATGGTGTAAGTATAAATCCTAGTATCTGGCAGGCATTGTGGAAGACTCCAGTTGCTCAGCGTATCAAAATGTTCATCTGGAAATGCATTAGAGGCATTAATAATACCAAAAGTAGAAGAGCTCAGTTCAACCCAGAAGCTGAAACACATTGTGATATTTGTGGATATAGTCTGGGAGATATTGAACACATTATTTTTTTCATGCAGACATGCAAGGGCAGTGTTGAGAAGTATTAATATTAACATAGATGATGTCAGAGAAAATTGTGATTCAGTTTCTGAATGGATCATTAGTTGGTTCACCTCTATGAATAATTCCCAGGATCAGAGATGGCTCATTACTTTAATGGTTGGTTCTTGGATATTATGGAAAGATCGATGCGATGTCGTATTTCAGGGAATAAATCTAAACCCTCACACTACTATGCATAAAATCCATTACCACATAGAATCTCACATGCATTGCACTAATCCTTCTCATTCTTCAACATTGAACACTAGAAATATCATTTCTAACTGGAAACCTCCTACTGCTGGTGTGGTTAAATCTAATGTTGATGTCTCATATATACAAGGTTCTAATCTGTTTTGCACTGGTATTGTGTTGCGTGATCACACAGGTTCATGCATTAGCTTCAAAGGAAGCAATGGAAATGGAGCATTGAATCCAAAAGCAGTAGAATGTATGGCAGTCATGGAGGCACTCTCTTGGGCTAAGGAACTGAAGTATCCACGCATTCAAATTGAAGCAGATGCTAAGCTGGTCATTGATACCATTGATGGGAACACCTTACTCATTCAATAGGAAAACAGAAACTTAATAAAAGAGATTAAACACTTAATATCTAGTTTTTTATTTTGTGAGTTTAATTTTGTAAGTCGTGATGATAATCAAGTGGTGGATGCTGTTGCAAAGAATGTTAGGCAAACAACATTTTCAGTCTTATCTTTTGATAACTTTGATCCAGGAATTTGTGATCTTCTGGCAAAAGATCACATACCTGGCTAATAATCAATAAATTTCTCTTTATTCAAAAACAAAATCTTCTCAAACTAGTAGTTACGTTTCTTATGTTTGCATCACCAATCATATTCGTCCACCCATTAATAGGCAGAGTAAAAATCTTAGGAAAGAATCACCTCATATCACACCTGCATACATATTCATCACATTAGTTATATGTACATCTTTGCTTTCACGCCATATATCACTGCATATCAATACCGTCACTTGTTAGTAAACCCTAGGTTCATTATCCCTAAACCTAATCACCGACGTGCAATTTCCATAAGTTAACCAAACTGATCCCCAATAATTTTTACCCGTCTATATCACTCTTGATTCTATCTCATGATTGTCAAGCCAGCGACCCAGCAGATTTCTAAGCCAATATGTACCAAGAAAATAGCAAAAGGCTATTATGTCAGCAATTCGATGGCAGAGATCCCGACGGTTGGTTAATTCAAGCACAATTGATTTTGGAGCCCTTCGGAAGACTTTGCGAAAGTATCTAGTGAACACCTTATCGGTAGTCCGTTCAAATGGTACAAGTGAACACAAGATTATATTTTGGGGTCTTGGAAGAATTTTTGTTTTGCTTTATTGAAGCGTTTTGGAAGTGGTGATCCGACACTTGCCTTAACTAATTTGCAGCAAGATTTAGACGAGCGTCGTGCTTATTGGAAATCTGCATTCCAAGAATTCAAGGAGCGTCAAAAAGCCAAAATTGTCAAACCTCAACTCGTTGCAACTACATCCGATTATTCCACTGTAAATATTCCAAAACCCAGTGAGCCGGTTAATATTTCTAATACCCCCAATACTCATTTGGAAGCTATCGACAAAGAATACCAAGTTGTAGGGCGCGTCAGAACTTGGGGGAAATGTCCTATCTAAGGAAGGTGGAATGGTAAGACCATATGTAGAGTCTCTATGTGTATATAGAGTGGACTTTGATGGCAAAGTCCCATTTTAAGGAGGGTGGAATGATAAGATCACGTCTTGTGGACCATGTCAACGGTGTAAACCCGATGCGTCACTCAGGCATATTTGGCATATATGATCCTTTATACGAGTCAAGTCTCTCAAGATTGTGGAAGCCACCCTGCCTAGCAAGTGAAGGGCGCAGCGAGCATACAAGTCCAATGGAGGCACAAGGCATTGGATAAGCATAAATTATTTATTATTAGAGATAATATATTTATTTAGGAATTTTATTATATTTTAAGTATTTAATTATTTTATTTAGAGTTTATATTTGTTTGGAATAGTATTTTAGGAGTATTATTGTTTTCTTATTTTCCAAGTAATGTAGCCTATAAATAGGCCTTATCAATTGATTAATTATAACAAGAAAATTATTAAGCAAATTGCTACCATTTGGTTTATTGATTTCTGTAAATCATGACCTTTTCAGCTTGAGTTGCTGGCCGTTGATTAAGAAACAAATCGTTTCTTGATAATGGTCCACAAGATGTGATCTTATCACAGGGTATCAACCATGTTATAGCGGTTCTGGGATTGGTCCTTGCCACAACGGATATGTCCTTACCAGGGATCTGTTTTAAATCTTCTGAAGCTACTCTTGCTGTGAACCCCCTTGTAATTTGTTGATCCCCTCTTCAACTCTATGAATATCCCGCCTCTCTTTCTCTAGAGTCTAGACGAAGGAAAATGGGGTTTACAGGAAAAAAAAAATACGATAGAACCAATTTCATAAATTAAGGGTGTATGAGTTACTTTCACCCAGAGAATGGGTGCGCGCGTGAAGTTACAGGCCGGTGGGTTTGAGGGTGAAGAAAAAATGAAAAATAGGTGTGGTGGTAGTTTTCACTCATCATAAGTAGAAATTAACGTTTAATACCATACTAGTTAGGATTTTTACTCTCCGGTACAGCCTCCTCAAGCCTGATACTTGAAACCTAAAAAAAAACCTGCTTGACAGTTTGGTCCAAAACCTTAACTTAACCTTAACCTTAATTTTCCAGTACCAGAATTATCATTTCTTACGAGAGATACGGAGATATACATGAGTTGTTTTGCATTTTAGATCTCATACTTTTGAGAGGAGAGAGGCTGAGAGAGGCTGAGAGATTTTGAGGCGACTTCTTGGATTCAATCGCTTTTTCATTATATTTCGTTCTCAGGTTAGAGATCTTTGGTTTCAATCCCATTTTTTGTTCGATTTTGTTTGATCCCTCGATTCTGTTTTTTTTCTCTTGAATATGAACAATATGAAATCGATTTAGTTCTCATCTTTTGTTCGATCTTTTGATTTTTGATTTTTTTATTGATAGGTTTTGATTTTTATGCAACTCTTTTGATTTTTATTTTATTTTTAGATGCATGATATGAATTCAGTTTGATCTTTAATATTTGTTTTTTGATTTTCGATTCTTCATCTGTGTGTTTTATTAAGATGAAAGTTATTCATGGTTATTGATTAATAGAGTAATTGATTTCTTTATTTTTTTGATTAAATAAAATTTGTACTTTCTTGTACACTTATGTTTCAGTTTATGGTGTTTCGAAAAGTTACTTCAAATGCGATCCATATTTTTTTATTTTAAATATATGTGTAAGTGCATTCGATTTTGAGATCTGTTTAGATGTGACTCGTATATTTTTTTCCTAATTATTCATCTATCATTTCATTTGTGATTTAGATCTTAATAATAGATATTTTTTGAGATTTTTTATATGTGACTTAGATCTTTGATGTTTTCATATGTGTGTTTTAGATATTTTTGTAATATGCAGGGTATCAACCATGTTAGAGCACCTGAGAGCGGTTCTGGGATTGGTCCTTGCCACAACGGATTGGCCCTTACCTGGGATCAGTCCTAATTTCACTTTGATGTTTTCATATGCGTGTTTTAGAATTTTTCTAATATGCAGGGTATCAACCATGTTAGAGCACCTGAGAGTGGTTCTGGGATTGGTCCTTGCCACAACGGATATGTCCTTACTTGGGATCGGTCCTAAATTCACTTTTGTTTTTGAAACTGAATTTTGCAAGTCTACTTCCTTAGATTATGTTTATGATATTCCTCCATATATAAGGGTTGATTCATTCCGAAAGTTCAATACACAAATTACTGAAAAAGCGGGGTTCTAACAATCACACCCAATAATTCGTTTAGGCAATCTGTATGGACAAACTCCAATATAAATCCAAGAGAATGAACTAGACAGTCAGACTCAATCAATGGAAATATATCCAAGAGTTGTATCTTTATTTCTCAATGTAATCAGCAAATCAAACAAATAGAATCCGTGAGCCTGATTGTTATGAGAAAAAACTTGAACGGTACCAAAGACCAATGTTTAAGAGTCAATCAATTCATATCAACAACTAAAGGTTCGATTATCTTATTGGTTGAGCTACGCACAACATGTGATATTTCAATTATATAAACAAATATAATGCGGGAAAAAAAAATAACACGGATACCAGAAATTTTGTTAACGAGGAAACCGCAAATGCAGAAAAATCCCGGGTTCTAGTCCAGATTTGAGCACCACGCTGTATTAAGCCGCTACATACACTAGCCTACTGCAGGTTAACTTCGGACTGGAATGTAGTTGAGACCTAACCAATCTCACACTGATCAATATATAGTCGCGTTCCTTACGCCTCTGAATCCCAGCGGGGCTCTACGCACTTGATTCCCTTAGCTGATATCACCCACAACTAAGAGTTGCTATGACCCAAAGTCGAAGACTTGATAAACAAATCAGTATCACACAGAAAAGTCTATTGAATAGATAAATCTGTCTCCCACATAAATACCTATGAGTTTTGTTCCATGTTTTGATAAATCAAGGTGAACAGGAATCAATTGATACACCGGACTTATATTTCCGAAGAACAGCCTAGAAATATCAATCATCTCACAATAATATTAATCGTATGGTAACGAAACAAGATATTGTGGAATCACAAACGATAAGACGAAGATGTTTGTGACTACTTTTTATCTTGCCTATCGGAGATTAAATCTCGAGCAAATCTTAGAGAAGATAATACTCGATACGATAGAATAAAGTAAGATCAGAACACGCAACTACAGAGAAAATAGTTGGGTCTGGCTTCTCAATCCCAATGAAGTCTTTAAGTCGTTAACCTATAATGGTTTTAGGAAAAACCTAGGTTAAAGGAGAATCGACTCTAGTCGCAACTAGTATCACACAGGAGGTGTGGGGATTAGGTTTCCCAGTTGTTAGAGTTTTCCCTTATATAGTCTTCAAATCAGGGTTTGCAATCAATGTTACCTTGGTAACAAAGCATTCAATATTCACCGTTAGATGAAAACCTGACTAGACTATGTTGATGGTGGTTTTTAGTTCAGGACTAATATTTTGAAACCCTGTGCTTAATGTGCTTTCATTCTGTAAGAAACGGAGCCATTTAAAAGTGACTAGAGCCAAGATCTCTTCACTTACTATTGCTTGTTTGGGTGATAAAAATAGATGTTTATGGATGATTTTGATAATGGAGTAGTGGGAACCTCTTTGGTTCTTCTCACTCTCTCTCTAATTTCATTGAGTTGTAAAGATGACTCTTGTACTTGGTCTACAATAGACCTTACAACTTGTGGATATGCTACACCCACTACATAAATAAATATAAAGTTGACACTCTTATTACACTAGTACACTAACATTACATTACTCAACAATATCCTCCTTAATGTGATGTTCTTCTACTCCTAGTAGTTCACGGAAATGTTGAAATTTTCCTTTGGGAAGTGCCTTGGTGAGTATGTCCGCCAATTGGTCTTCCGTCTTGCAATACTTGAGTTCTATCTCACCAACTTCAACCGCTTCTCGAATGAAATGGTACTTGAGTTTGATGTGCCTTGCTCTACAATGCTCAACCGAATTTTTGGACATAGCAATTGCCGATTTATTGTCACAAAAGATTACAGTGCTTTCTTCTTGCTTCTCTTGAATGTATTCCATGATTCTTCTTAGCCATACAACATGAGATGTAGCTATTGATGCCGAAATGTACTCCGCTTCCGCCGTGGATTGAGCTACGGTTTCTTGCTTCTTCGATGCCCATGTGAATATACCCGAACCAAGAGAAAAAGCATAACCCGATGTACTCTTCATGTCATCATTACACCCTCCCAAGTCGCTATCACAATAGCCAACTAATTTGACATCCAAATTTCTTGAATACATGATTCCAAAATTCATTGTTCCTTGTATGTACCTTAACAACCTCTTTGCCGCGCCAAGATGTAGATGACTAGGTGAACTCATGAACCTAGAAAGCATACTTGAAGCAAACATGATGTCGGGTCTTGTATGTGTAAGATACAACAAGTTTCCAATAAGACCTCTATAGTAAGTCTCATCCACCTTTCTTCCTCCATCATCTTTCTTGAGTTTCTCATTCACTACAAGTGGTGTAGATGTGGGGTTACAACCAAGCATACCAAATTTCTTCAACACCTTTTCGGCATACTTGCTTTGAGAAATGAATACTCCATCTTCACTTTGATGAACTTCTATACCAAGGAAGTACTTGAGCAAACCCATGTCACTCATCTCATATTTCATCATCATTTTTCTCTTGAATTGCTCTATCATATGAGCATCATTACCCGTAAAGATAAGATCATCAACATACAAGGCAACAATGAGAATAGACGTACCTTTTGTCTTCACATATAGTGTAGGCTCACTCTTGCTTTTGTTGAAGTTTTGCCTTTTGAAGTATCCATCTATCTCACTATACCAAGCTCTTGGTGCTTGCTTGAGACCATACAAAGCTTTCTTCAACTTGTATACTTTGTCTTCTTCTCCTTTCATCACAAAACCTTATGGTTGCTCTGCATAGACTTCTTCATGTAGTTCTCCATTAAAAAATGCCGATTTGACATCAAGTTGATAAAGTAAACAACCTTTTTGGGAAGCCATAGCAATCACGGCTCTAATGGTGTCAAGACGAGCAACCGGTGCAAACGTTTCATTGTAGTCGATACCGGGTTGTTGTGAGTAGCCCTTTGCCACCAACCTTGCTTTGTATCTTTGAACCGTTCCATCTGCATTGTACTTCACCTTGTAGATCCACTTCACGCCAATAACTTCTTTGTCACTTGGCCTTGCTACCTTCTCCCATGTATCGTTCTCGTCAATGACAAAAAAATTTTCTTCCATAGCTTTTATCCAAACCGGTTCTTTTGATGCTTCTTCAAAATTTTCCGGCTCAACCACACAATAGTTGCATCTTTCATACACTTCACTCAACCTATGCATCTTCTTTGGTGCCAATGGTGGTGATGTTGATGCACTAGTACTTGGAGACATACTTGGAGATGCTCCTTGTCTTGTATTTGGAGGTGTTTGAGGTAGTTCTTCCTCATTTTATTCACCTTCTTCAACTTCATTTGTTGCTAAATTTTCTTGCTCTTCATCAAGAATAATGGTTCTCTTCTCAATTTTACCTTCTTCCCAATTCCATGAAGTTCCTTCATCAAACAAGACATCACGACTTATAATCATTGTGTTGTTCTTCAAGCTAAACAACCTATAACCTTTTGATTGGAGGCTATAGCCAATGAATATACACTTCTCACTTGCTTCATGAAGCTTTGTTCTCTTCACCTTTGGAATTTGAGAATAACACACACTACCAAAAACTTTGAGATGTCTTACCGATGGCTTTCTCCCACTCCATGCTTCAAAAGGAGTTTTATCCCATACGGCTTTTGTTGGACACCTATTCATCAAGTAGACGGCGGTGTTGAGGGCTTCGGCCCAAAAAAATTTAGGCATACCCTTGTCATGAAGCATGGACTTCGCCATCTCCATCACGGTTTGGTTCTTTCTCTCGGAAATACCATTTTGTTGAGGAGTATAACCCAAGGTTAATTGCCTTTCCAAGCCTTCATCTTCACAAAATTTATCAAACTCTTTGTTGTTGTATTCTTTGCCTCTATCACTTCTCAAAACTTTGATATAGTGACCACTTTGCTTTTCAACAAGGCTCTTGAACTTCTTGAAGATGCTAAAAACTTCGGATTTTTGCCTCATGAAGTACACCCAATTCATACGACTTAAATCATCAATGAACAAGATAAAGTATCTATTACCTCCATGAGTTGGTGTCTTCATTGGTCTACACACATCGGTATGTACCAAACCAAGAAGTTCATTTGATCTCCATGCTACACCTTTTGGGAATGGTTGGCGATGTTGCTTCCCAATTGCACAACCTTCACATACTCCATCTTTGTGGTTGATATGTTGTGGAAGTCCTTGCACCATGTTCTTGTTGGAAAGCACCTTGAGACTATTGAAATTCAAATTCCCAAGTCTCTTATGCCATAACCATGTTTCATCAATGGTTTCCATCCTCAATGCAACATTTTTCTCCTTTTCAAACACAATTGGGAAGCTTCTATTCTTCTCCATCTTGATACTCTTCATTACTTGTCTCTTGTTGTTGTACTTCTTGTCATAAATGGTGCAATATCCATCTTCAAAATGAACCGCATACCCAAGCTCCACAAGTTGCCCAACACTAAGCAAATTTTGTGCCAAATCCGGAACATATAACACATCTCTAATGTATTTTGCTCAATTGATAGTTTGCACGCAAATTGCACCTCTTCCGTTAGCTTGAATCATGTTTCCATCCCCCATCTTCACTAGAGAGTTTATGGATGTATCCATGTCAACAAACAAGCTCTTCACACCGGACATATGAGTTGTACAACCACTATCTACAAACCATACTTCACTCTTAGAAGTCTCCATAGCACTTTGACAAGCATAAAACAAATTTTGTTTTTCTTCTTTCTCTTCGTCTCTACCGGCTTGTTCTTCACCTTTGTACCTACAATCCTTCTCCAAATGTCCATACTTCTTACAATGATGACATTGGGGTTTTCCTTTGTTCCAACAATTCTTCTCCAAATGACCATTTTTCTTGCAAAAATTGCACCTTGGTACTGGAGACGAATTACTCTTTGTGTAGTTGTTGGAATTAGCTCCTTCTTTCTTCCATTTTCCCTTTCCTTTGAAGTTTGATGTTGATTCACCCTTGTACTCATTTTTGTTTGTTGCTTAATTTTTTGAGTTCAAGTTCAATTTTGATTGGAAAGCACTCTCAATTGACTTTTCGTAGTGTCTTAACAACCTTTGCTCATACACCTTCAATGAAGCCCATAATTCTTGTGACTTCAATGTAGAAAAATCCTTTGTCTCCTCCAAAACCGCCACAATGGGTTCAAATTTCTCCGGCAAACATATCAATATCTTCTCACAAATTCTTCTTTCTTCCATCTTCTCACCACACATCAACATATTATTAACAATTTCAACTACTCTTGAAGAAAATTCATTCAAACATTCATTCTCATTCATTTTTAGATTATCAAAATCTCTTCTATATGAATGTAATTTCAATTCTCTTACCTTCTTATTACCTCCATACTCTTGTTGAAGGATATTCCAAGCTTCCTTAGCTATAGGAAAATGGATTACTCTTGGTAGAATAGTGTCTCCAACTCCTTGTTGAATGTACATGGATGCTTTTGCATTCTTCTTTCTACTCTCCTTAAGTAAATCCTTTTGGGGTTGTTCTAGATTTGATGTATCTTCCACTTCATCATACCCATTTTGTATAATCTCCCACACATCTTGTGACATGAACAAGGTCTTCATTTTGATGACCCAAAAATCATAATTTTCTCCGTGAAATAGTGGTATTGAAGGTTGTTGAATGTAGAAACTTGAGTTACTACTACTTGTCATTGATTTGGTTGATGATTGATTGAAGAAATTGGGTTTTTTCTTTTCTAGATCTAGATTTTGAAAAATTTAAATGTTGCTGATTTTTTTGATTTAATGGGTAGAAATTGTTTTTTTCACTCACCAAGATCAAATCTATATAGATCTAAGCTCTGATACCAATTGTTGGATGTTTGGGTGATAAAGATAGATGTTTATGGATGATTTTGATAATGGATTAGTGGGAACCTCTTTGGTTCTTCTCACTCTCTCTCTAATTTCATTGAGTTGTAGAGATGACTCTTTTACTTGGTCTACAATAGACCTTACAACTTGTGGATATGCTACACCCACTACATAACTAAATATAAAGTTGACACTACTATTACACTAGGGGGAGCATGTCGGAGAAACTATAAAATAGTCCCACATAGCTAACTCCTTAGCCTAGATCTTAATATATAAGGTGTGGAGCCACTCCACTCATTGCCAATTGGTTTTGAGTTGGAAGCCCACACACTTCTAACATGGTATCAGAGCTAGGCCCGTATGAGAGTGGAATGAGAAGTAGACCCATTGGGCGCCCGTCCACCCGTACAGAGGTCCACGTTGTAGTGGCTTAATCTCCGCCCTACACGTGGAGGGGGAGCATGTTGGAGAAACTATAAGATAGTCCCACATTGCTAACTCCTTAGCCTAGATCTTAATATATAAGGTGGTGAGCCACTCCACTCATTGCCAATTGGTTTTGAGTTGGAAGCCCACACACTTACAATATGTATTGAGCAACTCAGTATATTTATATGAAATTTATCCAGAATGGTGCATGTAGCAACAATCCCAAATATTCTATAAATTTTATTAAATTCCCGCTTACATTACGTACAACCTGTCGAGTAATTTCCTATGCTATGTTCCCCATTTGAACTCTTAATATTGGCATGACATGACAATTACTGTTCACTCGCAGCGGAGTAGCATGAATTTCCCGAAGTGTCAGTATTAAGATCTGCATGAAAATACTCAGGAACACACAAGTTGCACCGCTCTATGATAAAGAGGTTTCTTGTGCCAACGCACAGATAATTTATCGAAAATTATTTAATTTTGTGTCAGCTCACGAAGTTCAATTTTCTAACCTAATTTTAACTATTTTCAAAAAAATTAGGTTTTCTGCACCCTACGCGATATTTCAAACCCTATTTGTCGAAACTAAACCTAGGTAAACTAGGAAATTGATCCATTATGGAGCTAGTAGGAGCAAGATCCTATTAAAAATCAGAAAACAAGAAATAAAGAGGAACTGCAGCAAGTAAAAGCAGTAGCAAAGGGAGGCGTGGCCATGCCACTTGGCCGACCGATCTGCTCCAGCAGGCGCCACCCGTGGCCGATCGGCCACACTCCATGTTGCCGCTTGCCGGCCCCCTTTCCATCGACAAATCATATCGTTTTAAATGCGCCACACACACTTTTAAATTAAAGGTGGCTGGCGGTCCGTCTTTGGTTTCGACCAATCATATCTCTTCAACTTGGTCGGACGATATCCAAAAGGTCACCAAAGATTGGATGACCATCTGGGAGCATTTGGTAAATAATTTGAGTATGAGCTACATGCCAAAAGTTTGTATGGATGTCTAGTATAACATACTAAAAAATCACATCAATCGGACTAACGAGCTAAAAGATACGGCTTAAAAGGCGAGCTAGGTCAAGGCTGAAAACAGACAAAATTCTTCCTGATTTTTTACTGTCAGGGTGTTTTCACCTCCTAAACGAGCTCAAAACCCAAATATTCCCGCGTAAGAAGATGGGAAATTCTTTTTTGGGGTTTTTGAGTTTTACCCCCTAAACGAATTAGTGATTTAGCTTTCCCCCCTAATTTGTTAACATTAGCAATATTCCCCCCTAAAATATATTTTCTGACGAAAATATCCTTTAACTGCGTATGTGCGTTATATACGTGTGTTCCTGAATAATATTTTGAACAAATGTATCATTTCACCATCATGCACGAAGAAACTAAACTGCATCTATGTGTAGAAACGTGTTTTGATCACGATGCTTTTAAAAGGATACCTGCTCCTTTCCTATTTAATTGTTCTCGACCCAAATGAAGTCCAAAAAAAAAGCTTTGCTAATTAACCTAAGGATGATAAATGCAGTCGCATCTTAGTCTGACTGTACCTTTATAATGGAATACAAAGATCAAAATTTGTTAGAGCATCTCCAATGCAAGGTCATCCTACGTGGAGGTCTTATTAACACATTTATATGTGTGGGTCATTACTAAATGACAAAAAAAAAATTAATGCAAATTTTTTAACCTCAAGTTGATCTCCAACCCCCGAGGTATTATCTAACAAACTTTATTTGAATTTAGAAACAAAATAATGATGTGGCTTTAAGACTCAAGGTCATAGAGAAAGTCTTATTTACACTTTCTCCATTACCCCACTTAGTCATGTCATCTATCTCTATGACCTTCACCCTTGTGTTGGAGATGGAAATTTTGTGCAAAAAGTCTTAAATCCTAGGTGTCATTCAATTGTAAGACTTTTACCCCTTGCATTGGAGATGCTCTTAGAAAATATGACAAACTGAAGTTAGAGGTGGCTGAACAAAGTGCCATTGTTATGACACGTATGTTGTTGATTCAATAATAAAAGCATTTAAGTTGTTTCAAGGATCGATGACCGCGATCGGTCTTGGTGTTGGTGTCGAATCTTCCGATGAAACAATGAATGTGGTGATTTAGGTTTGACTTTGAGGAGCACCAATTCAGGTAGATCAATCAACATTTTAATACAAAAGATATTAGGAAATAGGGATATTCTTAGCCTAGAATTATAGTTATATTTGGAATACCTTGAGACCCAAGTTGGGTCTTTGTATAAATATCTTGTGTGTTAATGAGAATGACACAGACTTAACCAAAACTTAACATGGTATCAGAGCCTGGTTAAAACCCTAAACCTAAAAATTTTATTTCAAGTTCTCCACGATGGGAGAAGATATAACAGAACCATCAGGAACCAAAGGAAAGAATGTAGAATATGATTTGCAGAAGAAGAATCCGGTGTACCATCTGGGATCAAGTGATGGTCCAGGTATTATTATTACTCCAATTGTTTTAAAAGGAACCAATTATGATGAGTGGGCTAGAGCCATTAGAAGATCGTTGATAGCCAAGAGAAAGTTTGGCTTTGTTGATGGCACCATTAAAGAACCTGCAGATCCTGATCAGTTGGAAGAATGGATTGCAGTCCAATCAATGCTCGTTTCCTGGATTAGCAACACACTAGAATCTTCAATCAGATCGACGCTAGGAGATTACGATGATGCAAGTCTTCTCTGGACACACTTAAAGAAAAGATTTTGTGTTGTCAGTGGAACACGAATCTGTCAACTGAAAGCTTCTCTGAGTGATTGCAAACAAGAAAAAACTGAGAGTGTAGCTGTCTATTATGGGAGATTGAACAAAATATGGGATGAGCTGGTGACATATATGAAGATACCACATTGCAAGTGTGGTCTTTGCACCTGCAATATTGCGACTCAGGTGAGTATTTTGCGAGAAGAAGATTTTCTTCATTATTTTTTGATCGGTGCGGATCGTGTGCACGTTCAAAGACGTGAACAGTTGTTGGCAAGAGAACCTCTACCATCTATCGATGCAGCTTATCAAACTATTGTGAATTACGAACGAGGATGCGATCAAGTGATGTAGTATTTTCGAAAGAAGTACAAGACAATGTTATGGCATTTAAAGTTGAACACGATCGTGAGCAACCACCAATACATATGATCCTCGCCAAGTATTGTAAACACTGTAATAGACAAGGTCACTCTGATGAGTGTTGTTATCAGCTAATTGGATACCCTGAATGGTGGGGAGATAGACCTCGGAGTGGCAGAGGTTATGGCAGAGGAGGCAGGACAGGTGGTAGAGGTAGAGGTGGTTCTGGTTCCGCATACGGCAGAGGTGGTAGAGGACATGGAAGCAACATTCCATTTCGTGCACATAACCTGAATATACCAGCAACTCAGCAATCAGGTGGTGTGACATCTGCAGATGTAACGGGTTTGACTGGAGTGTGGCGGCTCAACTTCAACAATTACTTGAGTTTTTGAGCTCAAACAAATCAAAAATTCAACTACAAGGTAAACAACATCGGGCTTCCTGGATTATAGATACAGGAGCTACGAATCATGTCACATGTAATATAGATGACATGATAGAAGTAAAAGATATTAAGGCATGCTCAGTAGGTTTGCTAGATGGAAAGTATGCGAACTCTGAAAAAATTGGAACTGTGATTCTTCCTGGTGGTTTGAAACTTGATAATGTGCTTTATGTACCTCAGATAACTTGCAACTTAATCTCGGTCATACAGATGATCGATGAGATAGCTTGTGTTGTGCAATGTACTAACAGTTTATGTCTTATACAGGACCGGTTGACGAGGAAGGTGATTGGAGTGGGTGAGAGACAAGGTGGACTATATATTTTTCGTGGTGTGCCTCTGTTAAAGTACTTTGCTGTTAGTGAGAACTCATATGAGCTATGGCATCAAAGAATGGGACATCCATCGGAGAAAGTTTTACAAAAGCTACCAGTTGTGAGTAGGTTATTTCGAAAGAATAATGATTCTTGTGATATTTGCCCATGAGCAAAACATCGTAGAAGTAGTTTTCCTGTTAGTTTAAGTAAAGCCAGTTGTATATTTGAGTTAGTTCATCTGGATTTATGGGGTCCTTACAAGACACCTTCTTCTTGTGGAGCTCATTATTTTCTGACAATAGTATATGATTTTTCAAGAGGTGTGTGGATTTATTTAATCAAAAATAAAACTGAAGTTGAATTGGTATTTCTTAATTTCATTGCTCTTGTGAAATGTCAATTTGGTAAAGAAATCAAAATTGTTAGAAGTGATAATGGAACAAAATTTAATACATTGCGTGGATATTTTAAGACTAGCGGGATAGTCTTTGAGACATCATGTGTTGGTACGCCCCAACAAAATGGGAGGGTTGAGAGAAAACACCAACATATAATGAATGTGGCAAGAGCCTTGAGATTTCAAGCAAATTTACCGATACGTTTTTGGGGAGAGTGTGCATTAACTGCAGCATACTTGATTAATCGTACACCAACACCTATTCTTAACAACAAAACTCCATATGAAATTATGTTTGGGAAGTTGCGTCCATATGATCATTTGAAAGTGTTTGGGTGTTTGTGTTATGTGCATAATCAAAGTAGTAAAGGGGATAAGTTTGCAAGCAGAGGAAGGAGATGTGTATTTCTTGGTTATCCTTTTGGTAAAAAGGCATGGCAAGTTTATGATTTAGACACAAAATAATTTTTAGTGTCAAGGGATGTGGAGTTTTATGAACATCAGTTTCCTTATATGACAAGTATTACTGGAAATAGCAGTGAGATTGTTCCATCAAATAATGATGTTTGTTGGAGTGATGATGAAGATAGAGAAGAAGAACAGTTGTCTAGAGATGTTATGGAAACTCATCAAGACGAGCTGCAGCAACAAAGCAGCGATAAATCATTGTCTGAGACTGATTGTGAAACTCAAGAACTGCAAGGAAAGGATCAAGAACAACCTGAGGAGAATGGTGCTAATAGCAATGACACAACAGCTGAAGGTGTGGTACAGAATAATAGTAGTGAGATGGGTAAAGGAAAACATCAGAAAATTCCTTCTAGCAGACTCAAGGTTTTCGTGACGCACACAGTACGAGAAAATAGTCCACCTTCCACTCATCCTACACAATCATCAGCCTCAGGTACACCTTATCCTTTGACATATTATGTTAGTTGTGATCGTTTTTAGCAGTTCATAGAAAATATCTTGCAGACTATCACTTTGTTGGAAATGAGCCTAAGAGCTTCAAAGAAGCTATGAAGCATCCAGGATGGCAAAAAGCCATGGCAGAAGAAATAAGAGCTCTGGAGGAACAAGGAACATGGGAATTAGAAGAATTACCACCTGGTAAGAAGGCACTGGGAATCAAATGGATTTACACAGAAAAACGTAATGAAAATGGAAATTTGGTACGTCTGAAAGCAAGACTAGTAATATTTTGGAATCATCAAGTTGAAGGATTGGATTACAATGAGACATTTGCACCATTGGCAAAGATGACAACATTTCGTACTTTTCTAGTTGTTGCAGCAATTAAAAATTGGGAAGTGCATCAGATGGATGTGCATAATGCCTTTCTTCATGGAGATTTGGAGGAAGAAGTGTATATGAAGATACCACCGGGATTTGCCAAGGGAAATCCTAATATGGTGTGTAGAATGAAGAAATCATTATATGGCCTAAAACAGGCTCCTAGGTGTTGGTTTGCAAAATTATCAGTGACTTTGAAGAATTATGGCTTTAAACAGTCATACTCAGATTATTCTCTCTTTACCATGACAAAGGGGAAGATGCAGCTTAATGTTTTGGTGTATGTTGATGATTTGATTGTAGCAAGAAATGATCTGGTTGCACTTCATAATTTTAAAACATACTTGGGACAATGCTTCAAGATGAAAGATTTGGGGAAGTTGAAATATTTTCTAGGATTGGAGGTGGCTCGTAGTAAACAGGGTTTCTACATATGTCAGAGGAAGTATACATTGGATATTATATGGAAACTGGGTTATTGGGAGCAAAACCTGCAGAGTTTCCAATGGAGACAAATCATCGTCTGGCTTTGGCAAAAGGTAAAATACTAGATGATGTGGAAAAATATAGAAGATTGGTTGGTCGTTTGATTTATTTGTCAGTCACTAGACCAGATCTTGCTTACTCAGTGCATATCTTGTCACAATTTATGCAACAACCAAAAATAGAGCATTGGGAAGCAGCTCTTCGTGTGGTTAGATATTTGAAGAAGAATCCTGGACAAGGAATTTTGTTGCGCTCTGATAGTAGTCTCAGTTTAAAAGGTTGGTATGACTCAGATTGGTCAAGTTCTCCATTAACTAGACGTTCATTGACAGGATGGTTTGTTCTTCTCGGGTTTTCACCTGTGTCTTGGAAGACTAAGAAGCAACATACGGTTTCTCGGTCCTCGGCTGAGGCAGAATACAGATCTATGGCGGCAGTTACATGTGAATTAAAGTGGTTGAAACAATTACTTGGTAATTTAGGAGTTCATCATACACATGGGATGAATCACTTTTGTGATAGTCAATCAGCATTATATATTGCTCAGAATCCAGTATTTCATGAACGAACAAAACATATAGAAGTGGGTGTCATCTTGTCGGAGATGCTATAATAAGAAAGATTATATCACCATCTTACACTCCTACAATGTGCAATTGGCAGATATCTTTACAAAATCCTTGGGGAAAGCTCGGTTTCGGTTTCTTTTGTCCAAGATGGGCATTTGTGACCTCCATGCTCCATCTTGAGGGAGGGTATTAGGAAATAGGGCTATTCTTAGCCTAGAATTATAGTTATATTTGGAATACCTTGAGACCCAAGTTGGGTCTTTGTATAAATATCTTGTGTGTTAATGAGAATGACACAGACTTAACCAAAACTTAACAAAAGAAGGTACTGAAATCAAATTTGATTTTGATTTCGTAATGATGCGGAGGACTTTGGACCGGCGGGGTGATGACAGTTGTTGGCGATGTTGATTAGTATATGAGCCCATGAGTCAAAAATGTGTGCCGCAGGTGTTGTCAAAATCCTAGTTAGCAATTCGGGGTACGGGTAGTATTTCGGGACGGCATACGTACGGAAATTATATGGATTCAGATAGGTCGGATTCGGTCAAGAATCCGGTCAATAATTCGTTGTTCAGACAGTAGTTCGGAACGGCATACATATGTGCATATTTGTTTTATAAATGTGAGTTCGACACTTAAAATTCGGCTTACATATATGATAAATTGATTAGTATTATGACCTTATTGCGAGACTAATTTTATTTGTATATAATTTAAAGATGGAAAAAAATATTTTAGCGTGAGTATCTAATAAAAAGTAAACAATTTAATCGCATAAATGTATTACAAAGCGAGTTTATAGACTTTTAAGTAAAAATCAACACATAAAACACTGGTTAAACAACTACCAGTAGAAAATTTTAACTGAATAATTATATTTAAATATAAAGTATATACAAAATCAAACAAAAACCAATCAACGGAACTCTGGTCAGAGAGTTACCTACGGGAGAGCGAGGTTGGGCGTTCGAATCTAGTTCGGAAGTATCATTCGGATTCAGTCAGTTCGGATACGTTCGCGAATTATTCGTGAGGTCCATATAATCCGGGAACTAGGTTTGGAGTTCAAATAGTTTGGACGTATCATTCGGATTCGGTCAGTTCGGATACGTTCGCGAATCATTCGGGAATGATTCGGAGAATCACTAACTAGGGTCAAAATACGATTTTATACACATGTATGTGCGGAACATGCATTTTTAAGGACATTTTTGGTAGAAATACTGGTTTAGGGGGGAAAGTTCCCAATATTAAAATTTTAGGGGGAGAGCTAAATCACTAATTCATCTAGGAGGTTAAACTCAAAAACCCCTTTCTTTTTTGATAAGAATGGAGGGGCGGATCACCAAAATCCGAGTTCGTATGAGAATTCTACATCAGTTTTGGTGAGGGTCTCACATCTGAATTTTCTGATTATGAAATTTCATGAATTAACACAAACTTCTGCAAATCATCTCAGCCATCCAACTTGGCTAGCCAATTTAACCAATTTAGATTTAATTTGGGCCAACC
Source organism: Papaver armeniacum (assembly GCA_023531295.1). Lineage (NCBI taxonomy): Eukaryota > Viridiplantae > Streptophyta > Magnoliopsida > Ranunculales > Papaveraceae > Papaver > Papaver armeniacum. The sequence goes on from JAJJWW010014877.1 coordinate 27,114, forward strand.
AATGGGATGTCAAAATGGCTACCACCCATCATTCTTCTATATATAGGGACCGACCACCACATCTTTAATGTACATGGATAGCTCCTGGAAGCTGCTCAAATATGACCGTCCGCCGCCTAGCTTTTGCGTGATTGGTCAAAATAGCTAGGTCTTGCAAACAAGACCCACTTAGCAACTTGTTACATATTTTCCACGAAAATACTCGAGACATCATGTCACAAACTGGGGGATGTTCATCAGGGTATTGGTCTGGCGGTTTACAGCGTGCGGCGTGCAACACGCCCATTATAAGAAAGTGTTAGGAAAGGCGGACAGTTAGTGACGGCAAACAAGTAGTGGGTGTAAGTCAACCAGTTTTCTCTCATAGCAAGACGTGGTTTTTAACATTTTCACACGACCCCACTTCTCCATCACTGAACTACTCTCACTTCCTATGAGATCAGGGTGCGTTCAACTATGACTTATATAAATAGGTTTTCAACCTATTTCAACCAACCAAAAAACTCTCCGCTTAACCGTTTCCTCTCTTCCTAAAACTTCTCCCTAAACCAAATCTTCAATATTTGATTTTCCTAATCCAAATCTGTTTCGAAATCATCTGATTTATTCAGATTTTCTAGGCAGATTTGGATATAAATAGTTAGATTATATTTTTAAATAAAAAAATTGCTATTATAAGTGATTTGCAGGTTTTCTAAGGTTTTTCTTCATCAATTTCATTCACTTCTCTAATGGTGTTATATCCATCAGAGATTTATTATAGCCTTTACGGCGTCTCCGTCGATTGCAATAATCGTTTCAAATATGTTAACAAGGACGATTTCTCCCGTTGTGACGTGATTTTACATCAATAGCTACCGGAACTAATCGTGATAATAATGTTCTGTGCTTATTGTTCCCTTTTGGAGAAACTTTGTCTTAACGAAGAAGACACCGAAGAAGAAGAGAATTTCTTCAAATCAAAATGGCAGAATCTTAATTCAAAAGCCATTATTCAAATACCATCAATTTCCTTTCTGAAATTCATGTATTTATGTATGATGTATTGCAATTTTACTGTGATACAAAATATTTTTATTTTATTATGTTTTTCATCTTTGATGTATTTGATCTTGATGTATGCAATCTTCTGATATTAATGAAATTGAGAGGTTCACCTCTTTTCCTTAAAAAAAAAAAAACAACCACACCTTCAAAATTAACCATTCTGATCTCAACACCTTCTTTGCTTCCCTCCCTAAGATCAACCCTTCTCCTTCACTTTGTGACCGAAGCAAGACTGGAACGGCCATTTCTTGGTTTAGGCCAGAATTGTATAGATTGATCTCTCGAATCTAAAATACTCTCGTGCAGTGCATTTGTTTAGGGCTTAGATTCATTTCTCGGCGTCACACCCAAATTTACCATTTCCAGCAGAATCAGTTTTTACCCCAAAACAGACTCAAGCTAATATCTTTCAACCGTTAGATCGAACTTAGCTTTTTATACACAAATGAAAAGTGATCATTTAGATATGAGTAACTGTACCTAAACATGTACACCTTGTTGTCTCAACAATAGTTAATCGAAGTTAGCCATATGAAAATTTTCATATCAACCTTGTTCATCTTAACACAACAAGTTCAAATGACTCAAATGAAACTAGTTATAGAGTTGTTCAATTGTTTATATTCTCATATAAGTATACAAGACACAATTGAAGCAAAATCGATTTTGATTCGCTCAAATCAATTCATGAACATTATAGCCACGGTTTGCAAAAGATTGCATTCTTTATTTTATAAATGTATTATTCCATGAACAAACCGATTTTAGAACATAACTCACTCAAGTATGCAAACATGTACGCATACCTAAGTAGCCGGACTAGGTCTGGGTTCACCAGTATGCGAACGGGTATGCATACTGTCGTACACCACCAAACTCAGTTGAATTCCCGGACTTGAACTTACGCCAGTACGCATACGGGTATGCATATTAGGTTCCTTGACTTCAAATAACAAACCAGTACGCACACGGGTATGCATACTATGGTTCCCGGACTTGGAATAACTTGCAACAGTTAGCATACAAGTAAGCATACTGTGTTATATCCGATCAATGGTTAATTGTTCTAAACTCCCATTTCAATCATTCAAACATTCTTAGAAGACTGGATCACGGGAATAGCTGTCTCACACAAACTATTAGCTTCAAAGCAATTTTCAAGTGATCGAATGATTAATACGAAACATTCTGAGTCTACTCCAGGCGAATGATTGTCTCACACAAATCATATAAGATGTTAACAGGCAATTTTCACATGATCATCTTTTGACTTTCGTCAAGAATATAAGATGAACTTGGTTAAAGCGGAAGCTTACCAACACATATTTTGAGAAATATGTAAGCGAGTTAAACTCAGCTCGAAATATCAAATGTGTATAATCGAAGTTTATATAGCTATACGAATTTTGTATCAAATAGGAGATAAAGTAGATAAACTTTTGAGTGATAGATGAGTTCAAGTCTCCACATACCTTTTGTTGATGAATTTCCACAATCTCCCCTTAGTAGTTCTTCATCTTCAATCGATGAACACCGTGAAGTCTAAAGCTCAACTACACATTCTATCCTAATCCGAGACTTAGCTATAAGTACACTAGAAATCAAGACTTATAGTTTTGGAAACTAAACTTGACAAACAATCTTGAGATATCAACGCTTGCGAGTTCGACCGAGCAGTGCTCTAACAATAACAAGTTACAAATTAGTATTATTTCGATTAATGGAGTCCATAAATAAACTATACTTCGTAACTCCATATACTGATTTTGTATGAAACAAATAGTATATATTTCCTTGATACTTTGATCATAATGACCAAATCACTGATACTAGAGACAAGTAAACAAACTTTACTTCGTACGTTATGTTTTCAATAACTACTGACTTGAAAGAACAAAGATAAAAATGGAACAAGTTAAGTATGTTATTACTAACCTCAAATTGAAGGATGATGTGTTTGTCGATGCCGATACATCTTCAGGTTCTTCGTGAGTAAAAAAATGAGCCTTAATATTTCTACGTTCCTAGTCTGACCTAACGAAGTTTACTCTAGTAATAAAGTCAAGCAGCTTCGAGTTTTGGAACTAAAATATGACAACCAAACTTGACATACCAACACTTGGTGGATTCAACCGAGTAATGTTCTAATAATATCCCCTTTGTCACTTTTAGTGATAAACTATTTACATATGGAGAATACATGAATATACAAAGATTTTACATTACATAACAATCTTTTAACTCTATCTTCATATGCTTGATTCCAAGTTTTAACAACACAAAGTCCTGCAAATACTCAAAAATAAATTTTGTTGTTAAAGCATTTAAATAACAACAAATTTACCACTCCTAAAAGTGAGCTAGGCATATATTGAATCCGAACATAATTGTTATTCGATTATGTAGTATGTAATACTACACGACATGATATATTTCTCCCTATTGATCAATGCTTTACTCTTGTCTGTTTAGATATATACTTTTCAACACATATATCCTTTCTCAAGTGATTGTAAATCACCTTATACACCATATATTTCTCCCCCCTTTTAGTCACAAAAATGACAAAAGTACAAAAAATACAACGGGTATTTCGAAAGGACCCTCAAATTTATAAGAACTCGATACAACATGTAAGAGTGTACATGACTCGGAGGTTTAACATACCACTTTTGACAACCAACACTAAATCCGAGACTACCGAAGTAATTGATTTAGCCTCTTACCAAGGAAAAATTACTCAATTCGAATTAAGGTCAGAATTAACTTAGTTACTTATCAAGAAACAATTATACCAAAAAAATTGTACTTAATTCGATAAACCAAACTATATTTGAAAAGACAAACTAGTTTCTTATTAGGATCCAATTGTACTCAGATAATTATTATACCTAATTCGATAAGCAAAAACTAAGATCATAGTTAACCTAGTTTTCTTATCAGAAAAGCGATTAACCAGAGTGATCTTTCTCTAACTTTGATAGGCCAAACTAGAACCAAAATCGATTTAGTTACTTATCGCAATTATCAGAAATAATTCTTCCCTCGATTTCCACATCCGCATTCCCCAAAAAGATATATCATTAAGCGCAAGTTCAAAATAGAAATCTCCCCTGTGTATGTTATTCTCTGTAGAACAAAAAAATGACACGAAAAAAAAAAAATTACCATAGAAATGTTACATGATCTTAGCCATCACCTGCCACAAGAGAAAGACTAAAACCGAAACTACTCATATGTATACCGCATATACAATTTATATATAAAACATAAACCGATACTAGTATATGTGACTCACATATGAGTTAAATCACCATCATCTTCTTATGATTTTTGATATAGCAACCTATAAAGTTGGGTATGAAAATCTGCTAGAAATTAGAAGTCATAAATCATAAAAAATAAGCCAAGATGAGACCAAAACTTAGTTAGTGAGAACCAAAGGTTATCTTATATAATACGAAAGCAAAGAAAAAAGACATATGAATCGAAAAACTTATCATTCACTTTTATTGATTGATTGAATAAATTTATCATCTGATTTTTTCACAAAAGATTCCTCTCAATCATACATAGAGAACTTTTCACATACAGTAATACACCTCTACAACACCTTATAGAGTCTAACACTCCGATCTCAACATTTCCTCTACTTCCCTCCTCCCTAAGACTAACCTTTTTCCTTCTTTTGTGACCGAAGTAAAACAAAAACATCTGTTTCTTGTGCGATTTTAATCTTTCAATCTCACACAAACATCAACTTATCCTACTTTCTAATTTTTTTTATTTTTATCCCAAAACACCTAGGAACCAAAAAAGTAAAAGGCATATCATCCCAAAAAATAGAAGCAATTGATCTCCTTCCTTCTTTACTAACAAGTCAGCATCTCCACATATTTTTATTATTTGGAAACCCAAAATATATACAAGTTGTTTCGACAAACTTTTTTTAGCATCTCCTTGAATAGCTTTCGATTACCACCCACATCCAACTTTTTCTATGGTCAACAATTGTATAAGTGTTTAATCCTCTAGTTAGCAAAATCTGGTGGCTTCTTATAGCATGTTTGAATACATGATAAGAACACCCATGGTTTATAGTTACCGAAATGATAAGCACACCCATATTTTCATATCAAGGCAGTATTTATTATTTTAGGCACAAAAATTTATTATTCAGGCAACCGTAAAGTTTTAATGCACTTGAATGTTTGAGTTCTAGGCATTATTTTTATGCAGAATTTAGGTTAATGGATTTGGATAAATCCGAAAAACAAACGTTGGGGTCTTACAGTAGTTAGGTAACTTTATTTCGTTTTGATATATACCCCTTAGCCTTTCAACTAAGTCCACTTAAATTTTTGTATACTCCGGTTAGTTTGGGTATACCCCCAATCCGGCGAGTAAAATATAGCCATTTTTTGGCTGTTGAAATATAGTTGAACATTAAGACGATTAACTGTCGACTCAATGTTCTACGGTAAATAATTTTCCCACAGCTCAAAATTAGGTTTTCCCATCTTTGTGACTTATCAAATGTGTTAGTTTGTCAAGTCCCTAGACTTATTCTTTTTTTCTTTTATTCAAAAAGAAAATTTATTTAAGATGAAATAGCAGTTATAGAAGGAATATCATAAACTACGAAAGATTGAATATCATGGTGATAAAACTCATGATACTCAAAATCAACTCTTTACCTTTTTTGCTAAATGATATGTCACACCATTTCTTATTGTATTCACTAACGCATATTTTCAATGAGCAACCCTATTTAAAGAAATTTAATGTCAAGAATTAAAACTTGATTTCTCCGATGAATGCAACATATTTGCTCGTTAACAGATTTTATTAAAATCTCACTATCCGATTCGGAAGCTACTTTGTCAAAGTTCTTACCGTTAAGATTCTGAGAGAATCCTAGCTCATAGCTTTTTTCATATCTAAACATTTGGAAGATACTTTTTCAAAGTTCTTAGACGTTACTTTGTCAAAGTTCTTACCATCAAGATTCTGAGAGAATCCCAGCTCATAGCTTTTTTCATATCAACTCCTTTACCGGGACTTGTTCTTAGGCGCAAAAAGTTTTACTTTTTTTTTTGAAAGATGTTCTCAAAATAGCTACACTCAACAGTAACGACGTGTACAACTACGTGCCAAAATCGGCTAATACTACTGCTCATTCTCTGGTAACATATGCACTATCACATAACGCCCAACACAAATGGACTAGATTTGATCTTTCGTCTAGCATTTGTTAATCTTTGGAATTTAAACAAGTAGGAAATACCAATAGGTCCTAGAAATAATATATTAGAGAGAGTTTGGTTTAGTTGACCGAGTCAACTGTCTGTTTGGTCCATTTTCAAAATATATTTTACAGTTTGGTCCTAAAAATTATAGTATGGTCCTAGGATGATGTCATGGATGATGTAATTGTCATTGTGTGGTGACAAAAATATCCTTTTGGGACCACATATATAGAAAAAAACCTTAGAAAATATCTTATTTTCAGATTTACTTTCTCTCTCTTCCTGTTTTCAGATCTAGTTTCTCTCATTTTCTCTCTTTTTTCCATTTTTTTCCGGCTAGTGATGAAGAAGATGAGATGATGATGAACGATTCTCCCTTCTCTCCATTTTTTTCTCTGCTAGTGACGAAGAAGATGAACGATGATGATGATGAATACGATGAAGTTTTGCGTTTTTTTTTTAATGTTTGCTGCTGTTTTGATGATGAAGACGGTGATGTTAAAGATTCTGCTGCTATTTATGATGATGAACCTTTATCATCTTCACATGCTTGGGTAAGTTTCGGATCTACAAAAGAACCTTGAAATCCTTTGATTTCTTCATCTTTTTCTTTTTCTTCATTATCACTTTGATATTCTGTTCTTGATTTTTGGATCTGCTGCTGTTGTTGTTCGTGTTGCTGTTGAAGACGATGAAGATGATGAAGATGAGTTGCTGCTGCTGATGAATAAGATGAAGATGACGAAGTTAATTTCTGGAATGAACTCTGGTTTGTGATGAAGATTTTGATGTTTTTTAGTCTGTTGTTGCTGTTGATTGGTAGGCTTGGAAGGAGATGCCTACAACGTATACTGCAAGTGCAGAGTGTCGACTAGCAACACAGGGAAAGTACAAGTCGATCCACAGAGATTTGGAGAGTGTCTTGGTAATGCTTATGGCCTTCTAAACTGATTTCTGATGAGAAGTGACATAGTAATGGTTTGTTTTGGGTGTCGATACGACTAGATGGAGTTGCAATGGATATATAATGAAGTGGAATGTAAAGTAAATGCGTAAAATAGTTTGTAACAATTGCTAGAGAGTTACTAGGGTGGTTGAATCCACCTTCTAATCCTATGCTAAGGCAAAACAAGCTCTCATTGTGTTCTTGTACCTTCCCTTGAAGGTCTCAGGTGGATGCTTTGCTAACTAATTCCCCTCACTCACCCCTAGTATCAATTGTCTTCTTACAGTACAATTGATCACAGGTGAGTTTAGTTAAACAGCTAACTATAATCCTAAGCAATACAAACAGTAAGAACAATATGAGAAATTGATAAACTTGACATTAAATCAGGGGTTTCATCTACACCTTAGTTATTGAATTAAAACATCATCAAAGTAAAATAAAACACAACTGAAAATTAGTTACAAATTAAAACCCTAAAAATTGCCTCTCCCCTCAGATGAGGAACCATTCGATTTTATACCTCTCACCTCTTTTCTAACGCTCGGAATTGAAATTAAATGTAAACCCAGACCTGTTCCCTATTCCAATTCGGCTCTGGTAGCCATTAATGCTTTGTTGGTGAAACCTTAGCTCCATCTATCTCCAACTTAGCTTATAGGGTTATGGGAGAAGCTATGAAAGAGATATCTAGACCTAGATAAGTGGTGAAGGCGGCTGCTGGTACTGGTGTTGTCGGGAGAGAAGAAATGGTGGTGGCGATGTCGGCTCTGCACTGGTCGGGGAAGAAGAGAGATGGGGGTTCTGCAAATGTCGGGAGAGAAAAGATGAAGTGAAGGTGATGATGGGGGGTGTTTGGTCGATGGGTGAAGGGGTGGGTGGTTTCGGTGTTGGGCGTACGCAGCGAGTGATGATTTGAGGGATGCAGCGACCGTTGGATGCGGATGGGTAATTCAATCTTAACGGCTCAGGATGGGACGGGCTTGGATTCGGGTTATGGGTCGGGCCTTGGATTGCTCAATCCCATATCTTTGTAAATGGGTTGCTTCTTGTTGGGTTGCAACTGATGCGCACGCGGGCTGTAGCTTTTTGCTCCATAGACGCTCGTCTCCAATTTTCTGTTCTTTTGGCTCCTTAATTTCTCCAGGCTTTATTTACTACCTAAAAACACAAAATTAATTAGTACAAGTATTTATTCTTGAAAACAGAGAAAATACAGAATTTGGGATAATAAATGATTTTAAAGCACAAAAGATGAGTTAAATGCCAATAAAAAGGTGTAAAAATATGCAATATTTGGTGATCGCTGTCGTATGCGTCAAAAATAATTTCACTTTCCTAAAGTATATGATAAGAAAGAGTTCGTATCCACAGAGAGGCGATTGTAGTTATTTCGTAATCAATTTCTTAATGTAACCAATTGGGGGGATTTCTGAATTTTATGTAAGCAATAAAAGCAAATTAAAAGCAAAATAAGTTGTAGAAAGTAATCAATGGAGAAAGATATTGGTCAAGGAATTCATCTTTAATCTTAGACATGTGCTTGCATATATGATTAGAATTACGATTTAATCTCTTGTGTTATCAAAGCCTAGAGAATCGAGAGAGCAAGATAATCTATTAATTTCCTAAGTTCATCAACACACACATTAGAGCTGCATATGTGAATTCTACCTAAAGAATAACCTAACGCCTTGCGCTAATCAAGTTCAATTCCTAGGAGCATTAAGTTTTGAAATAGGCTAATCAATGCAATTGTCATGCGTTGCACATAACAATTCGGACAATGGTCAAACTCTACATATGATTACGAGAGTGTATCACTACAAACCGTAAACATATCATGCTACTTGTATTCAAGGTTATCGCTTGATGAAAAACCCTAAAATAGCTATGGACTAAGATGCAAGTTCAATTAATTGGCCACTTAACTAATCAAACATCATAATCCTATCACAATACTTCAATCATGTGATCATAAAAATAGTAGAGAATTGAACGATAATCAAGAGAGAAAACTAATACATAAAGCAAACACAAGTTTTAGAAATAGGACTACATCCTTAACCAATAATATAAAATTTAGCTACTCATAGCTATGGAGTTCATCAAAAAAATATAAGTTTAATAATGAAGAAGATGAACAAAAGTAAACCCTAGTTGCATAAACAAAAGCGGCTCTCCAAAGTTCCAAGAATAAGATCTCCTTCAAAAGTTGTAGAATTCTTCTTTTTATAGCCTTTCCTCTCTTCCAAAATTAGGTCAAGCCTTCAAAGTCCATTAGATAAAAATCCACCAAGCCCATAAGAGAGAGAAACCCGTGTAGAAAATATGTCCAAAAAGTCGTCGCCGGAAAACTGGTATTGTGGCTGGAAATCGGCTGGAGAAGTGGCGGAAATCGGTTCCGTTGACCGGCAAAGTCCGCCCGGTCACCGGTCAACGAGTCAGATCGGGTCAGGTCAACAAGTCGGATCGGGTCAAACCGATTCAGAGAGTCAGCCGGGTCAAAAGACGAGTCAGGATCATGAGTCAGATAGGCGAGTTAGACAGCAGTCAGACCCAGCTGAGCTGAGTGGCATTGGAAGAAGGCCATTGCACAAGCCAAAGCTGTGCTGCGCAATCCTTGTGCATCACCAGCTAGGTCACAGCCAAGATGGCCCTGTGATATCCTCCATCAACCTACAATGCCAATTCTGTCATCCCTTCTCTACTTCCATTCTCTTATCATCAGCATCTCAATGCCACCACCATAGGAACCCATTTCTGCAGCTTCTTGCTCCACTGCAACCCAGTTGCAGCTCCATTGCCTGAACTTCATATACCACCAGAGCCATTGACCCACCAATTTCATCTTCATACCTGTTGCCATTCTCTCATCCATTTCCGTAGCTTTTATAACAGCTACAACCCTACCAGATTCAAACATCTCAGAACCAAGAACAGCCTAGCAAACCATTTATGTCTCCAATTCTGCTCTATCTCTTTCTCATATGCATCATCTACACAGCTCAATTACCACAGCACCTGCAAATTCACCTCAACTACAGCCCAGTATCACCATCAATATAAGCTCAGGCCAACCAATAGTACAGCATCAGTTCATCTGAGCTGCAATTGCAATCCTTGCTTCCCTGCCAAACTCTACCATTCATGTCACCATATGTACCCATTAGCTCCATTACTTCCACCAGATCCAACAACTGCATCTGAGTCTTGCACTGCACCCATCTCAGCTCAGCTGCAATGTCATACCTGTAGCTTAAAACCATAGTAGCACCACCTAAGACAGCAGCAACAAACTACCAGTTCACATTCACTCAACAATCCAGGGCAAACACAGTCCACCTGCAATAAAATTGTTCACTATAACCTTTCCCTTCATAACAACAGCAGCACTGTCCCATGACCATCTTGTAACCTGCAATGTTAACATCCTAACATTCATCTAAACAAACCCATTGCAGTTCATCCATCACTGGTACCAGATACCACAACAACTCCACTTCAATTCATCCAGCAGCCAGCTTAGACCCTTCTCAATTGCAACTACCAGCACCAATTCATTTCATCATTCCTGCAACTCAGAGTGACTCAGCACTCTACATCCTGCAATTGCTCATTCTCTACTGCTAACATCCAACAACTCATAGCCCATTAGCTAGACCTACTATCACCTCCATCACAAAATTGCACTCAACACCGCGCTGCAAGCCCAAGCACCAGTTCCATATCCACCACCAAACATTGCCTCACATCAAAACCACAATTGCCATCACTGCACTGGAACCACCATAGCTGCACATCATTCAGCTGCAACCAATCATTCTATCTCAGGACACCTCCAGCTTCTCTGGCCAATAGCCTGTAACTCGAATCCCAGAAGCAATAACCACCTGAACCTAAGCATTCATCTAAACATCACCACAATACTGCAGTGCCAGTCCAGTCTGCTCCTGCCAATGCTTACTCAGCTGCAAGCAATTCTCACAACCAATGCACAACAGCACCATCAACCCATTAATTCAACAATCTATGGAAGCATCAATCTCATCTCAACTCAGCAGCCTCAAATCCAAATCCCAATCTAAACCAATAATCCGAAAAACCCCTTTCCATCTCAAACTCATGGTTACAGCATAGCTCCATCTTCTTTGTTTGCTAAACAATTCAGCTCAAACCAAGTTATAGAATCGTGTGAACTCCTAGAACCCCTATCTTCACCATTTCTCAAGATTCAACCACCAGAACATTCTCGATCTACAATACTCACATTAACTGCTCAGCTTCAGAGATTCTAACCACAAATTCAAAGAAAAACCACTTATAATTCATCCCAGATTTGAACCCTAATCTCTGAATCAGTATCTCCAAAAGCAAACCCCATTTCAACAGACCCATCACTGCTAACATTTCAAGCACCAGCTGCTCCTCCTTCTTCTCGATCTGAATAGCAACTCGCTCTCCTCCTTCATCTCGATCTGCTCAATTTCAAACATCACGACTACTCAACACTGCTTTTCTCATTCTCTCAACTTCGAATTCTTCTTTAGCAAATGACTTCTTCCTGTCAAGTAAAACCCCTTAATCCTTTCCATATGTTCTTCATTAATTCCTTCTTTGAATTTCTTCACCATCACCTTCAATTTCGATCTGCTTCACTCTCGGCCAAAATCACAAGCAGTAGCCGCACTTTCACCCGTCTCTGAATTTTCACATGAAGACAATGATTGAATGAGAGAAATGTTCTCTCAAATTTAGGGTATGGGAAAGGAGGAGAAGTTGTTCAACACCCGGTCACTTGATAAGGGATAACCATTTGGCCTTCCCTTAACCTCAGCTTGACTGTATTTAACACTCCTCCAAATAGAGTTGCCCCTTAACCTTGAATGGGCTCCATATAGTGCTCGCCCATGAATGACTATTTTTCCCTTTTTCTCAAATTGGATGATTTCTTCTTCTTTTCGTCCGTGTGACTCCAGAGTACCTAATAACTCAAAAACAAACGTAAAATACATAATTCACAAGAAAAATAGCAAAGAAAGTGTAACTACTATATAGTAAATTAGGTGTTTTAGACACCTATCAGATTCCCCCACACTTAGACTTTGCTAGTCCTCGAGCAAATCAAACAAAAAAAATTCTAAAGATACATACAACTCCGTGTCGTCGAGGCTACGGTCACTTTTAGCATAAATAACAAGCCTTTAAACCACTAAGTGTCCCTAGTGGACGAGTTATAGTCTCGTGAGGGTTTACTAGAGATATACCCACAAAACCTATTTTTCCAACTTACTAGTTCTCCGTAATGATAGTATCCAACGCGCTAAGAAGACATAGAAATTCTGCACACTAGTCATAAGAAGTTAGACACATAAATGAATACAATCTCATTCTTAAAAGTTGAGAGAGAAATAATCATCCCTTCTCGACGAAAATTCGGGTTCGGAGTGATCGAAAGTCTCGACTCTGCCTCACAAGAAAGGGTTTTATGAATTTGCACTCACTAATAAACAGCTTTTTATGGGTCAGACATGTGTCCAGGTTGGAATGAAGAGAGAATCCTGAGACAAGTTGAATGGTAGGAAGGTAAAAAACCCTCCGAATGTTTTGAAAACCCACATCTTTTATAATTTTTGAAAACCCATTTCTCTGACGATCTCTTCGAAAGGAAATCAACCATTTAACGAAGGTGGGAATATGCTTACTTACCTTGTTATCCGTTCGGCGTGCAGCTAGCACCACTCTCACAGCATCCATAGAAACATCTTCGGTCTTCTATCGGTGTCTTCATCTTCGTCTTCGGTCTTCAACTCTTGATGATAACTCTTGAATTTCGTAGAATCTCGACAATATGATTCTTTCCTCTAATTCCTTGTTGCTTGAAACTTCATTATAGATATTCCTTCTTTCCATCGGCTTTATTGAAAGAATACAAAACAAACTATACAAACCCAAATATTTAATTTTTTTTTTATTTTTTTATTTTTATAGACAAGAGAAAAATAAATACAAAATAAAATAAAATACAAAGGCCATGGTGTAAGTACTTTACCACTTGATTCTTCACAACTTGTATGTCTTGATATCATAAACTTCTCGAACTCTCATCCTTGATAATTTCGCTCTTATACAATAGTCTTCAACTTATAAAAATTCTGCTCCTTGTCTTGTTGCTTTACTCAAATCTGAAATCTGCCCATTTTTGTATTGTTGCTCGTAAACCTTGAACGTCTTCAACTTTCCTTCAAATTTTTGATGCTCCTCTTGTTGATGATGATGGTGTTTCTATGGACCTGTTGGTGTAGAGAGAGATGAGGTGGATAGTGCTAACTGCGAACAAGATTACAAGTGGTATGTAAGTTAGCAATTCGATGTCACCAACATGGTTGATAAAAATAGCACTCAAGAGATCAAAATAGTGCTTCTATGGTGGGAGGTTGGACAGCTCACCATTCTGCCCGGAATTTACGTACGGTGACACACACTCTAAAAGCACAAATTTAGACAGGTACAAAGAATTGAAGGTTGGTGCCTCACATTATGTAACATGGGTAGTCTCCACTATAGGGGATCACTACTCTAATACCGAATTCAGCCGCACCTTATTTGCCACCGGCATGGTTAAATCCAACTTTAACTCTCATACAATTAAGAAACCCGATCATGTTCTCTGTCATCTCTAAGTTCAGTCACTATTATGAGATTCTCGATGTAATCTTAGCGACATGTATACTATGTGACTCTAAACTAACTAAAAGTTGGAGTTTTCTTATTCACTAGTTACACAAAAGTTGAAAAATTTGAAAAATTTACAAAGCAAACCACTCCCCCACACTTAAACTTTACATTGTCCTCAATGTAATTGAATCGTCCAAACAAAGTCAAGGTGGGAAATCCTAACGGAAAAGTGACACAAAAATTCAGAAAAAGTAAAAACATGACAAGAAAAGAAAAGAAAAGATAAGAGATACAAAACCGATGGGTTGCCTCCCATTTAGCGCTTGGTTTAAAGTCGTCAGCCCGACTATCTCTTTGCTTTCTACGACTCCTTCAGAGGGAGTACTTCCACAAGATTAACTCCTTCCACGACATCCGAAGAGAAGTTCTCATAATATGGTTTCAACCGGTGCCCATTCACTTTAAGTTCATTACCTGTAGCTAAACTACGAATTTCCACTGCACCATGAGAAAACATATTAGTCACAATAAAAGGTCCAATCCAACGTGACCTTAATTTACCCGGAAATAATTGCAAACGAGTATTAAACAAAAGCACTTTCTGCCCAATGCAAAATTGTTTCTTTGTAATCATATTATCATGAAAAGCTTTCGTCTTTTCCTTGTAAATCCGTGAGCTTTCAAATGCATCATTGCGAATCTCCTCTAACTTTTGAAGTGGTAACTTCCTTTGCTTTCCAGCACCATCCAACTCCATGTTGCATTGCTTAATAGCCCAAAACGCCTTATGCTCAATTTCAACGGGTAAGTGACAAGGTTTACCATAAACAAGCCTAAAGGGAGACATCCCAATAGGTGTTTTATATGCGGTTCTATACGCCCACAAAGCATCATTAAGTCGTGAACTCCAATCCTTCCTTGTTGGATTTACCGTCTTTTCAAGAATGGATTTCACCTCTCGGTTGGAAACTTTGGCTTGTCCATTTGTTTGTGGATGGTAGGGAGTTGCAATCCTATGCGACACATTGTACTTCCTTAACAAGCTTTGCAAGAACCTGTTTTTGAAGTGTGAACCTCCATCGCTAATTATAGCCCTTGGAATTCCAAACCTTGCAAATATATTAGCTTGCACAAAATCTGAAACAACTTTAGAATCATTAGTTGGGGTGGCCTTAGCTTCCACCCGTTTCGAGACATAATCCACAACAAGCAAAATATAATAATTCCCATTATAATTGACAAAAGGGCCCATAAAATCAATACCCCATACATCAAAAACCTCCACAAATTGAATAATAGTTTGCGGCATTTGATTTCGAGCACCTAGATTGCCGGTTCTTTGGCACCTATCACATGTGATACAAAATGCATGTGCATCCTTAAACAAAGTTGGCCAAAAGAAACCACATTCTAATACCTTAAGAGTGGTTCTATTACTCCCAAAGTGTCCTCCACAAGCATATGAGTGGCAAAAAGACAAGATAGAATTAAATTCAGATTCGGGAACACACCTACGTATTACTTGGTCACTACAATGTTTCCATAAGTATGGATCATCCCATATGTATTGGTTTCCTAACTTCTTAAGTTTGTCCCTCTCAAGGACGAGACAAGTTCTTTGGGATTTGTTTAGAAACTAAGTAATTAACAATATCAGCGTACCATGGTTCTCCAAAGGCAATTGAGAATATTTGCTCGTCCAGGGAAACTCTCACGCAACGGGATAGTCTCCTTGTCCACAAAGAAGTCGGCTCAAGTGATCCGCAACGGTGTTCTCAATTCCTTTCTTATCTTTGATTTCAATATCAAACTCTTGCAAGAGTAATATCCATCGTATGAGCCTCGGTTTCGCCTCTTTCTTTGTAAGCAAGTATCTAAGTGCTTTGCATGATCGAAAAAACAACAACTTTTGTACCAATTAGATAAGAGCGAAACTTTTCTAAAGCAAAAACAATGGCTAATAACTCTTTTCAGTGGTTGTGTAGTTTTGTTGGGCCTCATTTAACGTTCTAGAAGCATAATAAATGGCATGAGGTATCTTCCCCACACTGCCCAAGCACCGCACCAACCGCATAGTCACTTGCATCACACATGAGCTCAAAAGGCTTGCTCCAATCCGGTGGTTTAATGATAGGGGCTGAAATCAAAAGTTCTTTCAAACGATTGAATGCCGCCACACACTTCTCATCAAAGTTAAAAACCACATCTTTTTGCAATAGGTTACAAAGTGGTGATGCTATCTTGGAAAAGTCCTTGATGAATCTACGATAAAAACCCGCATGACCAAGAAAAGAACGTATCTCCCTCACCGTAGTGGGAGGGGTTAGAGCACGAATAAGGTCTATCTTAGATTTATCGACTTCCAAGCCTTTAGAAGATATTATATGGCCTAAAACTATGCCATGAGTTACCATGAAATGACACTTATCCCAATTTAGCACAAGATTTGTTTTAACACATCGTTCTAGGATGAGAGACAAATTGTTCAAGCAAAGGTCAAATGAATCACCAAAGACACTAAAGTCATCCATGAACACTTCGATTATGTTTTCAACATATTCCGAAAAGATACTTACCATACACCTTTGAAAGGTAGCTGGAGCATTGCATAAGCCAAAAGGCATCCTTATATAAGCAAAAGTACCGAAAGGACAAGTGAAAGTGGTTTTCTCTTGGTCCTCCGGTGCTATCACAATCGATTATAACCCGAATAGCCATCAAGAAAGCAATAGTAAGAGTGTCCAGCTAAACGTTCAAGCATTTGATCAATAAAAGGTAGAGGAAAGTGATCTTTTCTAGTAGTGGCATTCAATTTTTTATAATCAATACAACCCTCCAACCGGTTTGCACACGAGTTGGGACAAGTTCGTTCTTATCATTCTCCACCACCGTCACACCCGATTTCTTTGGTACCACTTGTACCGGGCTTACCCACTTGCTATCGGATATGGGGTAGATAATACCCACGTCCAAAAGCTTGAGTATCTCCTTTTTCACAACTTCCATCATGGGACGATTCAAACGACGTTGCGCTTCCCTTGTAGGCTTTGAATCATCCTCCACACAGATCTTATGCATACAAACGGCAGGGCTTATACCCTTGATATCGGCAATTTTCCATCCTATGGCCGTCTTGTACGTCCTTAGCACCCTTAGAAGTTTTTGCTCCTGTAATTCATTAAGCCCGTTAGAAACAATCACGGGTAAATCTTCATTGTCACCCAAGTACAAGTACTTTAAGTGACTTGGAAGAGGTTTCAATTCTAAACTTGGAGATTTAACAATAGATGGCACAAGTTTTTCATTATTGCAAGGTAAAGACGCATATGAAATATTCTTAATTGCTGATTTTTCCGGTAATGAGTCAAGAGAACCAATGGTTTCTTTCATCTCATCACTATACGCATAACCATTGTCAATAGGTGTAGTGAGCACGGTTTCCAAAGTATCAACACCATTCAACTCAAATATTTGTTGCGCCAATGTGTCCATCACATCAATGGAGAAACAAGAGTGGACATCACTAGGATATCTCATCGTCTCGAAAATGTTGAAACGTATTATTTCTCCATCAAACTCCATAGTTAGCGTTCCCTTGTCAACATCAATAATGGTTTTCGTCGTTTTTTCATGAAGGGACGCCCAAGTAGCAATGGAAGAGACGAGTCCGGTGAACCTTCATCCATCTCTAACACGCAAAAGTCCGCTGGAAATACAAGTTGATTAACCTGCACAAGAACATCCTCAACAATACCCATTGGGTAGACATTAGAACGATCGGCTAATTGCAACACAATTCCAGACTTTTTAAGAGGACCAAGATCAAGTGAATTATACATAGACGCAGACATGACATTAACGGATGCACCTAAGTCCAACATAGCTTTATTAAATGTGGTGTTACCAATTGTGACGGGAATGTCAAATCTACCGGGATCCTTGCACTTAAGTGGGAGTTTGTGTTGTAAGATTGCCGAAGCATTCTCCCCCACACTAAGCACTTCATTACCTTTGAGCCTTTGCTTATTGGTACACAAGTCCTTCAAAACCTTTGCATACTTTGGAACTTGCTTGATTGCATCTATGAGTGGTATGTTCACATGGATCTTTTTGAGAATGTCTAAAATCTCCTTTTCTAGTTCCGCCTTCTTGGAATTTGCAAATCTGCGAGGGAAAGGTAAAGGAGGAACATAAGTAGAAACCGGAGTTTTAGAGTTAGAAATAGGTACCTCAGAATTTTGGGGAGAATCCTCGGTTTTCTCCTCCAAAACAGGTTCCTTTGGTGTTTCCACCGTGTGTAGAATCAAGCAACTTCGGGTTGCACAAGTTGTGTACCACTTCTCAATGTAATTGCATTAACACCCTCTTTTGGGTTGATAGGTTGAGAAGGGAGTTTCCCACCATTTTGTGTCTTCAATTGATTCAACTCCATAGCCATAGAACCAACTTGAGTTTGCAAATCCTTAACCGTACTATCCGTTCTTTGCATAAAAGATTTCAACAACTTCTCCATATTGGACCCCATAGTTTGAGGTTGTTGTTGTTGTTGAAATTGTTGTCTCGGTTGGAATTGTTGTTGTTGAGGTTGAAAAACACTCGGGTTGTTGAAACTAGATTGTTGAATAGCTCCTTGATTATTGGCATAGCTAAAATTGGGGTGATCTCTCCATCCCGGATTGTAAGTATTGGAGTAGGGATCATACCGTCTTTGTTGATTTGGAAAGATCGCATTAGCTTGCTCGTCTTCATAAGATTGAGAAGAACTTGGTATCACCGCGGCTGCAACTTGTTGAAGCATTGCGTTCATGTTACCCATTTGTTGACGAAGCTCTTCAACCTCACTCACCTCATTCACCCTTCTTAGAATCACATCCGAACCACGACTCAAGAATTGTTGTGAGTTCGCTGCCATGTTTTCAATCAACTCTCTAGCTTGTGCCACCGTCTTGTTCACTAGTGCACCACCACCCGCAGCGTCAAGAAGATTCCTATCACTTGATTGGAGTCCTTCATAGAAATATTGGATGATCATAGCGTCACTGAATTGGTGGTGAGGACAGCTGATAGGTGTAGAATACACCGTATTTACTATCTAGAGTTTATGCTTTCTTTGCTATTTTTCTTGTGAATTATGTACTTTACGCGTGTTTTTGAGTTATTAGATACTCTGGAGTCGCACGGAGGAAAAGAAGCAGAAATCACCCAGTTTGAGCAAAAAGGGCGTAATTGCTATTTCTCTGGAGAACACTATTTGGAGCCTAGCAAAGGTTAAGGGGTAACTTTTTCGGGAGGATTACTAAAGACAGGCCAGCCATGGTTAAAGGGACACCATCCGGGTAGCCCTTATCCGTAAGAGGGTTGTGTTGTTAGCACCCTAATCTTCCTTTACTCGATCGAGACGAGTTTCTCTCGTTCACCTCATTTCACCCGAAATGGAGAGAGTGTCTGGCAACCATGGAATAGAGGGGAGAGGTTGAGAGAGATAATGAATTTGAGCTGAGATGGAGAAGGAATTAACAATCTGTTGGTGGTCGTTGTTATCTGATGCTACCAGGAAGAATCAGAAGATGTTATTGATTGTGGATTGAGTTAGAGGGAGTCTAGGGTTTGTATCTTGAGAAGGAATTGAAGGCGAGTTGGGTTTTGTTCCAGTTCGAATCGGCAATGAAGAGACAAGGTCAACGGCTCGTCTATTACTCGTCAGTGC
Source organism: Papaver armeniacum (assembly GCA_023531295.1). NCBI lineage: Eukaryota > Viridiplantae > Streptophyta > Magnoliopsida > Ranunculales > Papaveraceae > Papaver > Papaver armeniacum. Next base: position 46,741 of record JAJJWW010014877.1, read on the forward strand.
AATCAAGATTGCTTCCATTGTTATTGGCGATGAATGATGTTGATTGAAGGATTTGGTGCTCGAAATGATTGTAAGTAATGGGGTTGTGCGAATTTGTGTGGAATGTGAATGCGGGGAAGGAGCAGTTGACCTTAGGAATCATTAGCAAGGTTAAAAGCGAGTTACCGGCTTGTGTGGCACATGGGGTATTCGAGAAAATGTCCGAGAGACTTTGATGACGAGAATGGTCTTTGGAACCGGAGCGAGTTTCGGGTGGTGGATTGTTGTTTTGGGGGAGGAATGCTGGTTCTTTTGGTGTTTGCAACAGCGAAATGAATGCCAGAGCTGGAGATGTTCGAGTGAATGACTGAACCACTTCTGCCTAATGAATTGAAGCTGTGCTGGTAGAAGGCAGTGGTGGCTTTTGTGATGACTGAGAAGATAAGTTGCTGTGTTTGGTTGGTTTTGAGCAAGTGCTGAATGAATAAGCCGAAATGGGTATTTTGCGCAGTTATGCTGTGAAGTCTGAGTATGGAGAATTGCAGATCAAGCTGGCTCAGTGATGCTGTTGTGTATTCTGTGTTGAATGTATGAGCAGGAGGTAATGGGATGGTTTGAATTTGGTATAGGAACTGAAGCTCAAGTGATTGCGGCTCAAATCATGGCGTGAACTGTGGTGGAACTATGGAGGAAATGAGCTGTATGTGTTGGTTCCAGTAACGATGTTTGATTGTGCTATTAAGGGAGATTCAAGATGGCAGTGTTTAAGGTTCTTGATAGAGCTGGAACGGAGGTTAAGTTCATGAGGTAAAGGCAGTGAGGAGTTGGTTGATGGGTTGCTGTTGGTGAAGTGAGACAAGCTCGAGTCTGCCATTGAGCCGAAGGGGAACGAATCTTGGTGAAAGAAGCTCAGGGCAAGTAGACTGAGTGGAATGCGGCTGTAGTTGAAATTTTGGGTGTTGCAGTGTGGAGATGGCTTGTTTGAGTTGAACCAGATGGAGAGCAAGGCCTGAAATGGCATTGCAGGTGAGATGTAAATTGAGGCAGTGATGCTATGGGCTAAGCAGCACTGAATTGTGGCTGGCTGAGAGATTACAGGTAGAGAGGTTCAGGCAGTTGCAGCTGTTGTTGCTGTTTCCAGGGAGTTCCAGGGAATGTGATGTTGCAGGTGATTGCAGGTGGAGCTGGTGGTTATGTTGTTGGCTTGGGTTTATGATGCTGCCGGAAATCAGTGAAGATGCCTGAGATTGATGGTCGATTACGAGAGCTGAATAGAAATTGGTTGCAGCTGGAGTGCAGGTGCAATGAACTGATGCTAAAGCGACATGGGTGGCTGTACGAGATGTTGGCTGGTGGATGTCAGGTGTCCTGAGCTGAGAAAGGATTCGCAGTCGAGCTAATGTGTTTGAATTGAGCTACTGGAATCTCAAGACTCAGGAATGGAAGTGAGATGATGTTATGCAAGCAGGTGTTATCAAGCAATAAAGCTAAAGGGTTGAATGGATGTTGGCTTGCTGCTATGCAAGATTGAATGCCTGAGACAGTTTTGGAGCTGCAGAAACAGTGCGAAAACGGGGTGAAAATGGCGCGCCGGTGAGCATAGTTCCGGTAGCCGGATTTCAGAACTTGAAACATGAATCGCAATATTTCAGTGAATCGCGAGGGGGGTATGAGTCGGATACAAGAGTTGGCCATTGGACATATGAGCTACGCGTCACGCTTTTGGGCGCGTTTTGCAAGAACAAGAAATTGGTTTAGGTGGTATTTTGTGAATGTTTGAATTGCGAGAGAAATGGAGTTGAGCTTCGGGAGTGTGCACTTGCCTCGGTGACGTCTTCCAAGATTTCAAGTGATCGGAGAAAATTTTAGGTGACCGGATTAGGCGATGACGTCAAGCAAATCCAGCGACCGATTTTGGACCCAAATTTTCCAGAGATTTATTTTCACACATGGGCTGGTGGACCACTTGGATATGGGTTTTGAGAAGGTTTGACCTAAATTGGAATTGAAGAAACATATAAATAGAAAAGTCTTTCTCAAACCTAGATATATCTCCATTAGGGAGAACTCATACTTTTGGTTCTGGGGTTTAGAAACATGATAGGTTTCTCTTTCTTCTTGCTATGAACTCCTATGCCATGAGTAACTAAGTTTTTATTATTGGTTGAAGATGTAGTTGGATATTGCAACCAAGTTATGATTTTTATGAATTAGTTTTCTCTCAATATTATAGTTTGATTTCTACGGGTTATAATAATTGCATGATTGAAGTATTGCAATATGATTGAATGTTTTTTTAGTCGAGTCTAGAATTGATTGAACTCACATCCATATCTATAGCTATTTTAGGGTTTTCATCGAGCGATAACCTTGAATACGAGTAGCATGATATGATGCTAGGTTGTAGTGATACATCCTTGTATTCATATGTAGAAATTGACCTTTGTTCGAATTGTTTGCGCAATGTATTACAATTGCATTGATTAGCCTATTTCTGAAACTTAATGCTCCTAGGAATTGAACTTGATTAGCGCAAGGCGTTAGGTTATTCTTTAGGTAGAATTCACATACGCAGCCCTAATGTGTGTGTTGATAACTTAAGAAATTTACGGAGTATTCTTGCAATAAGGTATTCTATGGCTTTTGATGATAGCGAGATTAAATACGAATTCTATTCATATATTCATAAACTTGTTTACAATTGAAGATAAAACCTTTATCCAATATTTCACATCCTTGATTTGCGTACTTTATTTTCTTTTTGTTTATTTTTATTTACACAACCAGAAAATCCTCGGTGTTTTATATAGGAAACCATAACAATTCGACAACCTAGACCTCTCTGTGGGATCGATCCTTTCTTGCCCTTGCTATATTTATATTTTGAGTAGTAAGAAAGTGTAATTATATTTTTGACGCTTACGACAGCGATCAAATTTTGGCGCCGCTGCCGGGGAGGCAACGGTTGTCACTTGTTTGGTTTCTTATTTTTGTTTTGTTTTTGTTTTTAGTCTTATTTTTGTTTTTCTTATTTTCTGGTTTTTAACCTTGGTTTGAGAATCGTATTTCAGGTACCTATTATGGACGGAGCATATTGGAGCAATCAATACGGCTTTCAACCTCAACAACATGAAAACTATCACCCTTATGGGGAATACAATCAAAACCAATCCTTTGGTTATGGTCAATATTCCACGTACCCTATGAGTTATTCTCATACATATCAACCTTCTTATGGTGGTTATGTAAGTGAGCAACCACAAGAAGGGGAGAATAGTTGTTTTCCTATTAATTTTTCCTCTAGTTTGGTAGATGAAATGCAACAATTTATGGACAACATGGAGTCAATTCATAGACAACCAAGCGTGGAACCATTTTCATCAACCGAATGTGCTCATGGTATGTTTGGCCCAATTTCTGATTGTAGTTATGATCATCCACCCATTCAAAGGGAATATAATTGGCCTAACAATACTGAAGTAAGTAATTCTACTTTTTCTTTGTCGAATGAGCTTTACAAACAAATGGAACACTATATTCAGAATTTGGATGGAACACTCCAAGAGCTTCAAAAAGGTGTTTCCACTTTAAGACAAGGCATTGAAGAATACAAGGAGAAAATGAATAGTTATGTTGAAAAAGGCGAACCTTCGGGGACTTTTGTTGATATTTGTGTAGTTAACTCAACTCTTGATCGTAATAATGATCATTCACCTATTCAAAAGGATGAGTTCGAGATTACCAACATTAAATTCAGCGAGGAACAATCTTATGTTGACTATGATAGTGACGGTGATTATGATACATTGCTTGAACCAACTCATGGTGACATCCCCGAGGAGTGTACAATGGAGTCTTTTTGGGATCAAGATGAAGACGAAGAGGAATATGTCGACACTTGTGTAGATTACTCAAGCATTGATCTTAATAATGATCAAGAGCCTATTCAAAGGGTGGAGCTTGAGGATGATGCATTTTCGAGTGTTCTAGAAAAGTTTCTTATGATAAAATTTGGATCCGCAAAAGAGTATGTGCCTTACAACAAAGAGGAGTATGTTGAGAATGAGACCGGTTTGACCAATATTGTGGGAGACCCAATTGATCTTGCATATGATTGTAATGATGATGTTTATGTCGAGACTTTGGTTACGGAAGAAACGGATGAAGAATGGTTGCAAGGTTTGATAGAGGACCATGATACACAAGAGGTGAATAATTCACTTGAATTTTTCAAGGATGAAGAGGATTCCGTAATACAAGAGATTGTGCAAGGTTTATCTAACCCTTTGCCTATTGTTTCTTCTCCTTTACCTCTTATTGGTTTGAATGTATGTGCTTCGAGAATATTGTTGAATGACTTTGTTTCTCGTTTTCCGCCATTAGAGAAACTTGATTCTCATACTATGCAGGTTATGGAACAAGAAACCGTGGAAGTACCCGACTCCTATATTCTTTATACACTTCCAAGTGTGGACAAGAATAAGTGTGGGGGAAGCTTTTATCGGTTCATAGCTTCACTTTTGTTTTATATTACTAATATTTGTGTGAAGCTAATGTTTGCAAAACAGGTGCTATGGGTGGATCCCCAACTTTTCCGGTTATTGGTGTATGGGGAATGAATCTTGCAAGGATAAAGTCGGGCCGTCGACTTTAAAACAAGCGCTAAGTGGGAGGCAACCCACCGGTTTTGTATCTTTATCCTTATCTTTTTATTTTTATGCATTTGCTTTTATCTTTATTTTCTTGTTTTTGCATATCATTTGCGGAATTTCCCACCTTGAACCTTCTTTGGACGATTCAACTTTACATTGAGGACAATGTAAAGTTTAAGTGTGGGGGAGCATTTATATGTTTTAGTTTGTTTTATGCCTTTGAAAAAAAAAAATCAGAAAAATAGAAAAAACCAAGAAAAATTTGTGCTTTTTGAACTCCGAAATCTAGAACTTGTGCCTTTAGGATGACACCATTAGTGGATGGAACCATTTTGAATGCAGGAGTTGAGGAACCAATTAACTAAAAGGGAAGAATATAGCTCAGAAATCACAAATTAACATGATAGTTGTTACCATATCTCGGAATATCACCATATCGCATTCTATTTTTATTTTTCCATATTTATCTATTGTTCTCTAAGTGCTTTGGTGGGTCACTAAAAATCGACGTGTTATTACTGCTAGGATGAAATAGAGTGATTGAGTTACAAGAAAAAAAAATGATGAAAAAAAAAAATATACATAAAAAAAAAAGGAAAAAAAAAAAAGAGACCGATCAATTAGACCAAAACGGAATAAAAAGACACTTGGGAATAGCAGTATGTGTGAAACGTAGTCCCCCTGTCTCCGTCGCCTAAACAAGCGTGGAATGCAGGATCCAAGGCAACTATCATGTACTTGTCGACAAGAAGCATGCGCTTGGATCCAAAAGATCTAATCATGCCGTCTAAAAAAAAGAGAAATTGGATCCAGTTTGATCCAATCATATAAAAAAAAGAAAGAAATTATTATTGTGTTGAATAAAGTCACTTTTGGTTCCCTTGTATATGCCAATTGATTTGATGTAGCATTCAGCACCGTAGCTCAATCCAATAGGATTAGGTTCATCTTAGCAAGTGACCTTGAGACAGATATGGGAAACATCGAACACTTGTGAATATTCGCCAACATCTACATCTATATCCATCTTCTTAATCTTTTCATTGTGATTGTGGTTTGTTAGTTTCCGAGTATTGTGGCTTGTTCGACTATCTAATTAGAGTTTATTTACTAATATATGAATTGAATTTGCAAGGTACCTCCTCCTGTAGTCAATTTGGATTCGTTCATTGATTTGTCACAAATAGACGGAGTTTGAAATATAGGTTTTGTAGGTAGACCTCTTGTAAACCTTCACGAGACTATAACTCGTCCACTAGGGACACCTAGGGGTTTAAAGGCTTGTTATTTATGCTAAAAGTGACCGTAGCTTCGACGTCACGGAGTTGTTGTATTTTATTGTTTTGTTTGATTTGCTCGAGGACTAGCAAAGTCTAAGTGTGGGGGAATTTGATAGGTGTAGAATACACCGTATTTACTATCTAGAGTTTATGCTTTCTTTGCTATTTTTCTTGTGAATTATGTACTTTACGCGTGTTTTTGAGTTATTAGATACTCTGGAGTCGCACGGAGGAAAAGAAGCAGAAATCACCCAGTTTGAGCAAAAAGGGCGTAATTGCTATTTCTCTGGAGAACACTATTTGGAGCCTAGCAAAGGTTAAGGGGTAACTTTCAGGAGGATTACTAAAGACAGGCCAGCCATGGTTAAAGGGACACCATCTGGGTAGCCCTTATCCAGAAGAGGGTTGTGTTGTTAGCACCCTAATCTTCCTTTACTCTGATCGAGAGACGAGTTTCTCTCGTTCACCTCATTTCACCTGAAATGGAGAGAGTGTCTGGCAACCATGGAATAGAGAGGAGAGGTTGACAGAGATAATGAATTTGAGCTGAGATGGAGAAGGAATTAACAATCTGTTGGTGGTCGTTGTTATCTGATGCTACCAGGAAGAATCAGAAGATGTTATTGATTGTGGATTGAGTTAGAGGGGAGTCTAGGGTTTGTATCTTGAGAAGGAATTGAAGACTGAGTTGGGTTTTGTTCCAGTTCGAATCTCAGCAATAGAGAAGGTCAACAGCTCGTCTATTACCTGTCCGTGCAACTGAAGATTGCTTCCATTGTTATTGGCGATGAATGATGTTGATTGAAGGATTTGGTGCTCTGAAATGATTGTAAGTAATGGGGTTGTGCGAATTTGTGTGGAATGTGAATGCAGGGAAGGAGCAGTGACCTTAGGAATCATTAGCAAGGTTAAAACTGAGTTACCAGCTTGTGTGGCACACAGGGTATTCGAGAAAATGTCTGAGAGACTTTGATGACAGAATGGTGCTGGAACTGGAGCAGAGTTTCAGGTGGTGGATTGTTGTTTTGGCAGGGAGGAATGCTGGTTCTTTTGGTGTTTGCAACAGCGAAATGAATGCCAGAGCTGGAGATGTTCGAGTGAATGACTGAACCACTTCTGCCTAATGAATTGAAGCTGTGCTGGTAGAAGGCAGTGGTGGCTTTTGTGATGACTGAGAAGATAAGTTGCTGTGTTTGGTTGGTTTTGAGCAAGTGCTGAATGAATAAGCCGAAATGGGTGTTTTGCGCAGTTATGCTGTGAAGTCTGAGTATGGAGAATTGCAGTTCAAGCTGGCTCAGTGATGCTGTTGTGTATTCTGTGTTGAATGTATGAGCAGGAGGTAATGGGATGGTTTGAATTTGGTATAGGAACTAAAGCTCAAGTGATTGCGGCTCAAATCATGGCGTGAACTGTGGTGGAACTATGGAGGAAATGAGCTGTATGTGTTGGTTCCAGTAACGATGTTTGATTGTGCTATTAAGGGAGATTCAAGATGGCAGTGTTTAAGGTTCTTGATAGAGCTGGAACGGAGGTTAAGTTCATGAGGTAAAGGCAGTGAGGAGTTGGTTGATGGGTTGCTGTTGGTGAAGTGAGACAAGCTCGAGTCTGCCATTGAGCCGAAGGGGAACGAATCGCAGCTGAAAGAAGCTCAGGGCAAGTAGACTGAGTGGAATGCGGCTGTAGTTGGAATTTTGGGTGTTGCAGTGTGGAGATGGCTTGTTTGAGTTGAACCAGATGGAGAGCAAGGCCTGAAATGGCATTGCAGGTGAGATGTAAATTGAGGCAGTGATGCTATGGGCTAAGCAGCACTGAATTGTGGCTGGCTGAGAGATTACAGGTAGAGAGGTTCAGCGATTCTTGTTGTTCTTTGTTTTTCAGGAGTTCCAGGGAATGTGATGTTGCAGGTGATTGCAGGTGAAGCTGGTGGTTATGCTGTTGGCTTGGGTTTATGATCTCAGGAAATCGGTGAAGATGCCCGAGATTGATGGTCGATTACGAGAGTGAATAGAAATTGGTTTACTGGAGTGCGAGTGCAATGAACTGATGCTAAAGCGACATGGGTGGCTGTACGAGATGTTGGCTGGTGGATGTCAGGTGGCCTGAGCTGAGAAAGGATTCGCAGTCGAGCTAATGTGTTTGAATTGAGCTACTGGAATCTCAAGACTCAGGAATGGAAGTGAGATGATGTTATGCAAGCAGGTGTTATCAAGCAATAAAGCTAAAGGGTTGAATGGATGTTGGCTTGCTGCTATGCAAGATTGAATGCCTGAGACAGTTTTGGAGCTGCAGAAAGCATGACACAGAAAACCAAGGTGAAAATGGCGCGCCGGTGAGCATAGTTCCGGTAGCCGGATTTCAGAACTTGAAACATGAATCGCAATATTTCAGTGAATCGCGAGGGGGGTATGAGTCGGATACAAGAGTTGGCCGCCGGACATATGAGCTACGCGTCACGCTTTTGGGCGCGTTTTCGCAAGAACAAGAAATTGGTTTAGGTGGTATTTTGTGAATGTTTGAATTGCAGAGAAATGGAGTTGAGCTTCTGGGAGTGTGCACTTGCCTGGTGACGTCTTCCAGTACTTCAAGTGATCGGAGAAAATTTTCCGGTGACCGGATTCCGGCGATGACGTCAGCAAATCCGGCGACCAGTTTTGGACCCAAATTTTCCAGAGATTTATTTTCACACATGGGCCTGGTGGACCACTTGGATATGGGTTTTGAGAAGGTTTGACCTAAATTGGAATTGAAGAAACATATAAATAGAAAAGTCTTTCTCAAACCTAGATATATCTCCATTAGGGAGAACTCATACTTTTGGTTCTGGGGTTTAGAAACATGATAGGTTTTCTCTTTCTTCTTGCTATGAACTCCTATGCCATGAGTAACTAAGTTTTTATTATTGGTTGAAGATGTAGTTGGATATTGCAACCAAGTTATGATTTTTATGAATTAGTTTTCTCTCAATATTATAGTTTGATTTCTACGGGTTATAATAATTGCATGATTGAAGTATTGCAATATGATTGAATGTTTTTTTAGTCGAGTCTAGAATTGATTGAACTCACATCCATATCTATAGCTATTTTAGGGTTTTCATCGAGCGATAACCTTGAATACGAGTAGCATGATATGATGCTAGGTTGTAGTGATACATCCTTGTATTCATATGTAGAAATTGACCTTTGTTCGAATTGTTTGCGCAATGTATTACAATTGCATTGATTAGCCTATTTCAAACTTAATGCTCCTAGGAATTGAACTTGATTAGCGCAAGGCGTTAGGTTATTCTTTAGGTAGAATTCACATACGCAGCCCTAATGTGTGTGTTGATAACTTAAGAAATTTACGGAGTATTCTTGCAATAAGGTATTTTATGGCTTTTGATGATAGCGAGATTAAATACGAATTCTATTCATATATTCATAAACTTGTTTACAATTGAAGATGAAACCTTTATCCAATATTTCACATCCTTGATTTGCGTACTTTATTTGCTTTTTGTTTATTTTTATTTACACAACCACAAAATCCTCGGTGTTTTATATAGGAAACCATAACAATTCGACAACCTAGACCTCTCTGTGGGATCGATCCTTTCTTGCCCTTGCTATATTTATATTTTGAGTAGTAAGAAAGTGTAATTATATTTGTGTCGGCTGACAACCGGTCAACAGCTTCCAACCAATCTCTTGTATCGTTCCCAACATTCATATAAGGATTCTCCCACATTTTGCTCCATCCCACAAATCTCCTTGAGAATTTGAGTAGCCTTTGATGCAGGAAAATACCTCTCCAAAAAGAGTTTCTTCAGCCCATTCCATGTTGTGACACTTCCGGACGATAAATAGTACAACCAATCCTTGGCACTATCCATTAAAGAGAAACGAAAAACTTTCAACATTGCTCCATCCGCCTCAATATCCGGTGGAAGCATGGCCATGAAAATGGTGTGGAAGTCCATAAGATGTTTGTTTGGGTCTTCATTCACCATGCCATGGAACTTTGGTAATTCTCTAAGCAACCCCGGCTTAATCTCAAAAGTTGAGTCCGTTTGAATACACCCCTGTTGTGTATCAAGCTTATGAGAAGCTAACTCCTTGAGTGAACGATTTGCATCACCCATTGCCTCTTCTTCCTCTTGTTGTTGGAAAATTTCTTCTCCCACTTCCAACTCGTGCTCGTCCGTTGTGTTTCGCCTTGGTTGGAGTATTGTGCCTTTTCGAGTAGCTATCCCGCACCTTGGATAATTCCAATCTTTAGAAGCCAGGGATTAGGTACCTGAAAACAATTCTCCCAAACAAGTAAGAAACAAGACAAGAAAACAAGAAGCAAAAACAGAAATAAGAAACTAAAAACTTAATAACTAGCCGTGTGCCTCCCCGGCAACGGCGCCAAAATTTGATCGCTGTCGTATGCGTCAAAAATAATTTTACTTTCCTAAAGTATATGATAAGAAAGAGTTCGTATCCACAGAGAGGCGATTATAGTTATTTCGTAATCAATTTCTTAATGTAACCAATTGGGGGGATTTCTGAATTTTATGTAAGCAATAAAAGCAAATTAAAAGCAAAATAAGTTGTAGAAAGTAATCAATGGAGAAAGATATTGGTCAAGGAATTCATCTTCAATCTTAGACATGTGCTTGCATATATGATTAGAATTACGATTTAATCTCTTGTGTTATCAAAAGCCTAGAGAATCGAGAGAGCAAGATAATCTATTAATTTCCTAAGTTCATCAACACACACATTAGAGCGGCATATGTGAATTCTACCTAAAGAATAACCTAACTCCTTGCGCTAATCAAGTTCAATTCCTAGGAGCATTAAGTTTCAGAAATAGGCTAATCAATGCAATTGTCATGCGTTGCACATAACAATTCGGACAATGGTCAAACTCTACATATGATTACGAGAGTGTATCACTACAAACCGTAAACATATCATGCTACTTGTATTCAAGGTTATCGCTTGATGAAAAACCCTAAAATAGCTATGGACTAAGATGCAAGTTCAATTAATTGGCCACTTAACTAATCAAACATCATAATCCTATCACAATACTTCAATCATGTGATCATAAAAACAGTAGAGAATTGAACGATAATCAAGAGAGAAAACTAATAAATAAAGCAAACACAAGTTTTAGAAATAGGACTACATCCTTAACCAATAATATAAAATTTAGCTACTCATAGCTATGGAGTTCATCACAAAAATATAAGTTTAATAATGAAGAAGATGAACAAAAGCAAACCCTAGTTGCGTAAACAAAAGCGGCTCTCCAAAGTTCCAAGAATAAGATCTCCTCCAAAAGTTGTAGAATTCTTCTTTTTATAGCCTTTCCTCTCTTCCAAAATTAGGTCAAGCCTTCAAAGTCCATTAGATAAAAATCCACCAAGCCCATAAGAGAGAGAAATCCGTGTAGAAAATATGTCCAAAAAGTCTTCGCCGGAAAACTGGTATTGTGGCCGGAAATCGGTCGGAGAAGTGGCCGGAAATCGGTTCCGGTGACCGGCAAAGTCCGCCCGGTCACCGGTCAAAGAGTCGGATCGGGTCAGGTCAACGAGTCGGATCGGGTCAAACCGATTCAGAGAGTCAGCCGGGTCAAAAGACGAGTCAGGATCATGAGTCAGATAGGCGAGTTAGACAGCAGTCAGACCCAGCTGAGCTGAGTGGCATTGGAAGAAGGCCATTGCACAAGCCAAAGCTGTGCTGCGCAATCCTTGTGCATCACCAGCTAGGTCACAGCCAAGATGGCCCTGTGATATCCTCCATCAACCTACAATGCCAATTCTTTCATCCCTTCTCTGCTTCCATTCTCTTATCATCAGCATCTCAATGCCACCACCATAGGAACCCATTTCTGCAGCTTCTTGCTCCACTGCAACCCAGTTGCAGCTCCATTGCTTGAACTTCATATACCACCAGAGCCATTGACCCACCAATTTCATCTTCATACCTGTTGCCATTCTCTCATCCATTTCCGTAGCTTTTATAACAGCTACAACCCTACCAGATTCAAACATCTCATAACCAAGAATGACCTTAGCAAACCATTTATGTCTCCAATTCTGCTCTATCTCTGTCTCATATGCATCATCTACACAGCTCAATTACCACAGCACCTGCAAATTCAGCTCAACTATAGCCCAGTATCTCCATCAATATAAGCTCAGGCCAACCAATAGTACAGCATCAGTTCATCTGAGCTGCAATTGCAATCCTTGCTTCCCTGCCAAACTCTACCATTCATGTCACCATATGTACCCATTAGCTCCATTACTTCCACCAGATCCAACAACTGCATCTGAGTCTTGCACTGCACCCATCTCAGCTCAGCTGCAATGTCAGACCTGTAGCTTAAAACCATAGTAGCACCACCCGAGACAAAGAAGACAAACTACCGATTCACATTCACTCAACAATCCAGGGCAACCACAGTCCACCTGCAATAAAATTGTTCACTATAACCTTTCCCTTCATAACAAAGAAACTTGTCCCATGACCATCTTGTAACCCGCAATGTTAACATCCTAACATTCATCTAAACAAACCCATCATAGTTCATCCATCACTGGTACCATATACCACAACAACTCTACTTCAATTCATCCAAAGAGCCAGCTTAGACCCTTCTCAATTGCAACTACCAAAGACCAATTCATTTCATCATTCCCGCAACTCGAGTGACTCAAAGACTCTACATCCCGCAATTGCTCATTCTCTCGCTAATGACCCAACAACTCGAGCCCATTAGCTAGACCTACTATCACCTCCATCACAAAATTGCACTCAACACCGCGCTGCAAGCCTAAGCACCAGTTCCATATCCACCACCAAACATTGCCTCACATCAAAACCAAAATTGCCATCACTGCACTGGAACCACCATAGCTGCACATCATTCAGCTGCAACCAATCATTCTATGTCAGGCCACCTCCATCTTCTCTGGCCAATAGCCTATAACTCGAATCCCAGAAGCAATAACCACCTGAACCTAAGCATTCATCTAAACATCACCACAATACTGCAGTGCCAGTCCAGTCTGCTCCTGCCAATGCTTACTCAGCTGCAAGCAATTCTCACAACCAATGCACAATAGCACCATCAACCCATTAATTCAACAATCCATGGCAGCATCAATCTCATCTCAACTCAGCAGCGTCAAATCCAAATCCCAATCTAAACCAATAATCCGAAAAACCCCTTTCCATCTCAAACTCATGGTTACAGCATAGCTCCATCTTCTTTGTTTGCTAAACAATTCAGCTCAAACCCAGTTATAGAATCGTGTGAACTCCTAGAACCCCTATCTTCACCATTTCTCAATATTCAACCACCAGAACATTCTCGATCTACAATACTCACATTAACTGCTCAGCTTCAGAGATTCTAACCACAAATTCAAAGAAAAACCACTTATAAGTCATCCCAGATTTGAACTCTAATCTCTGAATCAGTATCTCCAAAAGCAAACCCCATTTCAACAGACCCATCACTGCTAACATTTCAAGCACCAGCTGCTCCTCCTTCTTCTCGATCTGAATAGCAACTCGCTCTCCTCCTTCATCTCGATCTGCTCAATTTCAGCATCACGACTACTCAACACTGCTTTTCTCATTCTCTCAACTTCGAATTCTTCTTTAGCAACAGCTTCCTGTCAAGTAAAACCCCTTAATCCTTTCCATATGTTCTTCATTAATTCCTTCTTTGAATTTCTTCACCATCACCTTCAATTTCGATCTGCTTCACTCTCGGCCAAAATCACAAGCAGTAGCCGCACTTTCACCCGTCTCTGAATTTTCACATGAAGACAATGATTGAATGAGAGAAATGTTCTCTCAAATTTAGGGTATGGGAAAGGAGGAGAAGTTGTTCAACACCCGGTCACTTGATAAGGGATAACCATTTGGCCTTCTCTTAACCTCAGCTTGACTGTATTTAGCACTCCTCCAAATAGAGGTGCCCCTTAACCTTGAATGGGCTCCATATAGTGCTCGCCCATGAATGACTATTTTGCCCTTTTTCTCAAATTGGATGATTTCTTCTTCTTTTCGTCCGTGTGACTCCAGAGTACCTAATAACTCAAAAACAAACGTAAAATACATAATTCACAAGAAAAATAGCAAAGAAAGCGTAACTACTAGATAGTAAATTAGGTGTTTTAGACACCTATCATTTGGCACTTATCAAATACCCCCAAACCTGAATTTTACTTGTCCTTAAGTGAAACAGAAATTAAGAAATCCTAACTATACCACTGTCGCGGGTCTCTCGAATGCGTGATCACAAGCCTCGACTTTTGCCTCACCAATAGGGTTTTATGAAAATTGCACTCAAAAAGACCGCTTTTTTAGTCTCTCATGTGTGCAGGCAGGAATAAAGAGAGAAATCCTGCACACGTTGAAGGTGAGAAGGATAACCTTCCGAAATAATTTCTGGAGACTCCACAGAGTTGTGGACAAAAAGAATCTTTTCTGATGATCTCTAAGAAAGGAAATCAACCATTAGCAAGGATGGGAGTACTCACGTACCTTCACATCCGATCGGAAATTAACATCACTCTCACAACATCCATAGAAATGTCTTCAATCTTCGGTCTTCAACTGTTGATGATGAACTTCTGAACTTCACAAACTTGACAATTTGTAACTTTTCTCTTCAATTTCCTTGTTACTTGGAATTTTCTTCTTGAATTCTTCTTCTTTACCATGGTGGTATCAAAACTAAGAAAATAAACTATTTTTTTATATATATATATATGAGAAATTGACTAAAAACTCTATATGCAAAACACCCCCCAAACCTAAATCAAACATTGTCCTCAATGTGTCAACAAATGATAAGAATTTAAACAGTCACATACCATGAGAACTATGTTGAGTGGAGAAAAGGGAAGAGATTACCGGATGCAAGAGGATGTTGCTAACCATAGTAGGATGAATGCTTTGAAAGCAAACAATCAAGAGCGCAAGACAAAAAGTTTGGTTAGCACACATCAAAAAGAAAAGAAAAAAGGAAAGAGAATGGATTTTTAGTCCATATGTATGTACACAAGTGAACTAGTTTAGTCCACATAGCTGGGGTCTTCGGGTCTACGGTCTCGACTTCGGTGGAAGATGCTCCGAAATGTTTTCAATCTCGACCATTGACCTTGAAGATGTTCTTGGTTCTTTGGGTTTTCAATTTCAACAGCTCCATGGGGGAAAACAAAGACGTACCAATAATGGACCTGACCATCAAGAACGTAACTTTCCTGGAAACAGATGCAAACGAGTGTTGTACAATAAAACTTTTTGACCAGTGAAAGACTTGCGCAAAATGCGCTTGTCGTGAAACACTTTCATTATTTGTTTGTACATTTTGGTACTATCATATGCATCATTTCTTAATTCTTCTAACTCATTGAGTTGAAGTTTTCTTTGGGTACCAGCCTTATAAAGATCAAAATTCAGTTTCTTTACAGCCCAATATGCACGATGTTCTAACTCTACAGGTAGATGACAAGCTTTACCGTACACAAGTCTGTAAGGGGACATCCCAATGGGAGTCTTGTATGCATTTCTATAGGCCCACAAAGCATCATTTAAACGTAAAGACCAATCTTTCCTAGAAGGATTGACAGTCTTCTCAAGAATATGCTTAATTTCCCTATTAGAAACTTCTACTTGGCCACTGGTTTGAGGATGGTAAGGTGTTGCTACCTTATGAGTGATTCCATACTTGCGCACAAATGATTCAAAAGGTCTATTGCAAAAATTACTACCTCCATCACTGATTATTGCTCTCGGTGTTCCAAAGCTGGAGAAAATGTTTTCTTCAAGAAAAGAAAGAACAACTTTATGATTATTTGTTTTGGATGCAATGGCTTCTACCCACTTAGAGACATAATCAACAACAACAAGAATGTACAACTTACCTTCAGAGTTAGGAAATGGACCCATGAAATCAATACCCCACACATCAAACAGCTCAACAATCAAAATGGGTTGTAAGGGCATCATGTTTCTCTTAGAGATACTTCCTAATTTCTGGCATTGGTCACAAGCAACACAAAAAGCATGGCTATCCTTAAACAATGTTGGCCAATAGAAACCGCTCTGCAAGATCTTTGCAGCAGTTTTCTTGGCACTAAAGTGGCCTCCACATGCATGGTCATGACAGAACGAGATGACATCCCTTTGTTTAGAATTGGGGACACATCTCCTAATGATTTGGTCTTGGCAGTACTTAAACAGATATGGGTCATCCCAAAGGAAATTTTTAACTTCAGCCAAGAACTTAGAACGGTCTTGTTTAGACCAATGCAAGGGCATTCTACCTGTAGCAAGGTAGTTCACGATATCAGCAAACCACGGCATTTCAGACACAAGCATCAATTGTTCATCAGGGAATGATTCTTTAATCAGCACGGATTCATCAGCAGATTCAACATTCAACCTAGACAAGTTATCAACAACAACATTTTCTGACCCTTTCTTATCTCGAATTTCGAGGTCAAACTCTTGTAACAAGAGTATCCATCGAATTAGACGAGCCTTAGCATCTTTTTTAGACAAAAGATATTTCAATGCAGCGTGGTCAGAATATATGATGACTTTAGACCCTATCAAATAAGATCTAAACTTATCTAATGCAAACACAACATCTAGCAACTCTTTCTCAGTTGTTGAATAATTCAGTTGAGCATCATTAAGTGTTTTACTAGCGTAGTAGATCACATAAGGGAGTTTGTCTACTCGCTGGCCCAAAATAGCTCCTACAAAGATCGTCAGACGCATCACACATAATTTAAAATGGTAAGGTCCAGTCAGGTGGTCTGACTATAGGGGCAGATGTAAGGAGAGTCTTCAATTGCTCCCATGATTCCTTACAAGCATCATCAAAGACAAATGCAACATCTTTTGCAAGAAGATTACACAAAGGTCTTGAAATTTTACTAAAGTCTTTGATGAATCGGCGGTAAAAACCCGCATGGCCTAAGAATGATCTTATGTCCCTCACAGAACGAGGTTGAGGCAAGTGTTGAATGAGATCAACCTTGGCTTTGTCTACTTCTATTCCTTTTTCCGAGATGATATGCCCTAGAACAATGCCTGAGTTAACCATGAAATGACATTTTTCCCAATTCAAAACCAAATTCTTTTCCTTACACCTAATCAGCACACGAGTAAGATGATACAGACATTCATCAAAACAAGATCCAAAGACAAAAAAATCATCCATGAAAATTTCAAGAAATTTATCTACCATGTCAGAAAATATGCTCATCATGCAACGTTGAAAAGTAGCGGGTGCATTACACAACCCAAAAGGCATACGACGATAAGCAAATGTTCCATAAGGACAGGTAAATGTGGTCTTTTGTTGGTTTCGGGTGCTATGTGAATTTGGTTGTAGCCCGAATAGCCATCTAAGAAACAGTAGTGACTATGTCTCGACAACCTTTCCAGCATTTGGTCAATGAAGGGAAGGGGAAAATGGTCTTTCTTTGTTACTGTGTTCAATTTTCTATAATCAATACAAACTCGCCACCCTGTGGTCACACGGGTGGGGACAAGCTCATTCATCTCATTTTGAACTACAATAATACCAGAATTTTTGGGTACCACTTGAATGAGACTGACCCACTGGCTATCTGGAACAGTGTAAATGATACCCGCATCAAGCAATTTCAAAATCTCACCCTTAACAACATCTCTCATGTTGGGGTTAAGTCTCCTTTGCATTTCCCTAGATGGTTTAATATTCTCTTCAAGATTTATGTGATGCATGCAAATTGTGGGACTTATACCTTTAAGATCTGAGATGGTCCAACCTAAGGCTTCTTTATGTTCTTTAAGCACTTCTAAAAGTTGACTTTCCTGTTCGTGTCTAAACATGATGCAATAATCACGGGGTAAAGTATCGAAGGACCTAAGAAAGCATACTTCAAAGTATCAGGTAATGGTTTCAAATCAAGCTTAGGTGGTTCATCATGAGGTGAGGCAGATTTGGAATCAGAGAGTGGAAGTGGTTCCACTACATTCTGCCATTTAGCAATATCCATGGGTGGAACAGATTCAAGCAGAGAGTGAATTTCACCAATGTACTTAGACTCAAAGAGATCTAAGTCAAAGTTATCTAAACATGCTTGCAAAGGGTCCACTGACAAATGTCGGGCAATGAATCTTGAATCAGTCTCTCAATCATGTTAATCTCATGCAACTCAGTATCATCACAATCAATGGGTTGTTGACTAGTGTTAAAAATATTCAGTTCTACGGTCATGTTACCAAAAGACAATTTCAACACTCCATTACGACAATTTATGATGGCATTGGACGTCGCCAGAAAGGACGTCCTAAAATAACGAGAATGTGACTATCTGGGTTTTGCACAGGTTGAGTATCTAAGATGATGAAGTCCACAGGAAAGAAAAATTTATCAAACTTGATTAACACATCTTCAACAATACCACGAGGGATTTTCACAGATCTGTCCGCTAATTGTAGCGTAACAGGAGTGGGTTTCAGCTCCCCAAGACCCAGTTGCACATACACAGAGTATGGCAATAGATTCACACTTGCTCCTAAGTCTAGTAACGCCTTTTCGACCATATGGTCACCTATGGTGCATGTAATTATTGGACTACCTGGGTCTCTAAACTTAGTTGGAATCTTGTTTTGGATTATTGAGCTCACTTGCTTAGTGAGAAAGGCACGCTTATGCACATGAAGCTTTCGCTTTTGTGTGCACAGATCCTTCAAAAACTTAGCATAGGTGGGTATTTGCCCGATTGCTTCGAGAAATGGAATGTTTATGTTAACTCGTTTGAACATTTCCAAAATCTCGTTGTATTGGTTACCCCCTTTCTGCTGCACCAACCTTTGTGGGAATGGAGCAACAGGTGCATGACTTGGCACAGAAACATCTATATCAGTAGGACTTTTAGATTTATCAACATGCTCAGATTCTTTTTCTACAGTAGATGTTTTCTGCGGTGTTGTGTATACTGGTGAGTTTGATTTAGACTTGCTTGACTGTGGTACACCTACATTGTTCTCAAAAACTCTACCACTACGAAGAGTGGTGACAGCATTCACATGACTATGTAAAGTTTCATTGCAGGTTGAAGTGCCTGCCTGAAACACATTCTTTGGATTTTGTTGGGGTTGGCTAGGGAGTTTGCCTTTTTCTCTCTCATTCAATGCATCACAAATTTGACCCATTTTAAGTTCTAGACTTGTGAAACGTTGGCCGGTGATCTTCTGAAGTTCTAAAAGATTTTGGGTCAACAGACCGACACAATCTTCAAAGCTAGGCTTTTTCTCTACAAGGTACTGAGTGTGTGGTTGTACTTGGGGGTTTCTAGGATATGAGTATCCTTGGTTATTATTTGTTGTTCCCCCTTGTACAGGCCCTTTAGACCATGAGAAGTTAGGGTGATTCCTCCACCCTGGGTTGTAGGTCTGAGAATAAGGGTTGTTCTCTTGCCTATGGTACAATGCATTGGATTGCTCAGTTTTAGACTCTTGAAATGCATGTAAGTCTGGACAACTGTCCACTAAGTGGTCTGAGCTATGGCATGCGGCACAAGTGGCCATTTCAATTTGGTCACAAAGAGTAGGGGCATTAGTTTTTACGTTCTTCTGCAACTCTAGCACTTCGATTCTCCTAGCCAAAGATGCCATTTTTCCATTTCCCTCAAAGTCAGACTCGATTCTATGAACATTAGCTACAGGGGTAGTCCTTTTTGGTTCACGGATGGACTCCCACTACTGAGTCTTTTCAGCGACTTCGATTAAGAAAGTCCAAGCATCATCAACACTTTTGTCAATAAATGCTCCATTGCACATTGACTCAACTGTGGTTCGAGTCCTAACATCTAGACCCTCATACAAAATTTGCACAAGTTTCCATTTTTCAAAACCATGGTGGGGACAATGGAGTAATAATTCATTGAATCTATCCAAATATTTTGCTAGAGTTTCGTCTTCTAATTGCACAAAACCATTTAGACTTTGGCGAATTGTCGCAGTCTTATGGTTGGGGAAAAACTTTTTGAAAAACTCTTTTGTGAGAAAATCCCATGTTCTAATGGACTGTGGTTGTAGGGCATGAAGCCATGACTTGGCTTTTTCTTTCAAAGAGAAAGGGAATAATCTCAGCTTGAGGGACTCTTCGGGCATTTGGTTAAAACGCAGAGTCCCACAAATATCTTCAAAATCTCTAACATGGTGGTAGGGGTTTTCAGCATCAACCCCTCTAAACACGGGCAACATGTGAATTGTGCTTGCTTTCAGTTCAAACTGACCAGCATCAGCCGGTAGAATGATGCAAGAGGGCTGGCTTGCCCTAGCGGGGTACATGTAGTCCTTGAGACTACGGGGTTGGTTTAGTTCATAACCCATTGTCTCAGACTGGTCTGGGCTTTCTGTTGAAGAACTGGGTATGTTGACAATGTCGTCTGAGCGGATTCTAACTAGTCGGTTTGTTTGGTCTCTAAAAGACACAATCATAGCCTAGCTAGCACATCGATCGTATTAAACACGTATACAACCAATCGATTTCAAAACAGAGAGGCAAAAACTCATAAGAATCAAACACCAGTTCTCAGAATCAATCACACTGGACTGAGGTCTGCTGCTTTTACAAAGCGCACATCACAACTTGCTTGGCAGGTGAACAAGAAAAACTGAAAATGTGTACAGTGCACAGGGTATGCTGGATTATGCTCACTCAAGGTGAAGCACGTGCTGGGGGTGGTTGTGAAAAACAACAAGCTAACTGCTAACACAAATTCAGTTACCCAACAATTCACTCAAGTGCCACAGGATCACGCATAAATTACAGATATTTGCAGGGGTTTGGTGATCACAGCAAGAAACTAGTCTCTCAGGTGAGCATGGCATATCATTCAAAACATCAAGGGTTCATAGATTCAACAGGTCAGCAATAATGTGGATGCAAAATTTCAGCACTTTACAGTAAACTTGACATGACACAGAGTATCAACAGGCTTGGTTGGCTCCAATTTTCATAGAGCATGCACAAAGATACAGGGCTGATGGTTTAACAAGCTCAGTCAACCAACTCAGTTGATATCAAACTGGGCTATCAGCAAACTTGGCTAACCAAGTTGCAGCTCAACTCAAACAGCTACAGGGGCTGGAGCCAAGCACAAGCTTTGTTGAAGCCAAGGAGTCACAGTGAAAATGTACTAATTATTCAGCCAAAATTCAGTGCACATAACACACAAAAGCACAAATTTCAGCTATACAAAATTTTACTCAAGTATCACATGAGCAAGCAAAAATTTCAGATATTGAGCAATACTCAGCAAGGTAGCGAGTTTATCAGGCAATCATGGCTGAAAGATTCACAGGTCAGCATGCATTCATTCAGTTGTCAACAGTTCAGCGATTGAGAGATGCATACACATGGAGATGACAATCTCAGCAGGAAAAAATTGTGTCTCAAAGGTCACAAGATGATGCTAACACAGATATCCTAGTTCAGTGAGCATACATGGTATTCATTTTACTAAGACATCACATGATTATGTTTGTGCATATCAGGGTGAACCAACATCAATGACAATCATTCCACATTCTCGACAACTATTCAGGGCAGAAATTAAGTTTGAGAGTACAATACCGCCGTGATATAAACCGGGTTTAGGCACTCCACGAGTTCTCTTTGCTTTTTAATGAATCGCTCAAAGCAACAACTTGCTTGTTTCGATTCGCAGCACCGCTTGGGTGCGGGAGATCAGGTGTAGGCACGGCAGATAGATGTGCTCTGCTCTTTTCACTCCCTTTCTTGGCTTTTGCACAGGGATATCTCAGGTACCTGTTTGCTCAGGAGCGGATATCATTGCTCAAATATGTGCAGGTAGCACAGAAACATGAAGAGTAATTATCGATCAACAGCTAGACTCAATAGACAGCTTCTGAGAACAGCAGTTATGAATTACCGAAAAACTGAATAAAAGATTTCTCAAACTATAGGAACAAAAGCTAAAGATGCAGCTGGAGATCCTAGATGCAAGTTATAACAGATGGAGTACACAATAGAAATGGCATGTGCTTTAAACTATAAAAGAAAGAAGTTTGACAATGCACAAACTAAGCTACAAGATTATAGAAAGTGAATGAACTACAACATGAGATGCAAACTAATCAAAAAAAATGCAGATAAAACAGAATGGAAGTAGTCTAAAAAGATGATGCAAAGATGGATGAAGTTTACAAACTAAAACTACAGAATACGGCTAGTTGCAGGTGCAGAAAATGATGCAGTAACGAATGCACATTCACAGATTATCTAAGAAGTTTACAGGTTATGATAATGGACAAACTAACAGGCTTACAATCTAAGCTACAGAATTATAGTGAACTATTAAGCTACAACATGTGCAAACCAATGAACTGAGAGAGAAACAAATTAACAAGCAAGGCTACATATTGTAAGAGACAATGAGCTAAAACAAGAACAATAGAAAAACTAGCAAATGTAACAATGAAACTTTACAGGTTTATGATACAATTGATTATGATTGAGGTTAAATCTACAACTAATGCTAACAAAGGGTGCAGATTATATAACAAATGGCAGGATTGATGGTAACTAATATAGGCTAACTAAAATACAATAACAGAATGCAATAAAAGATGCCGAAATGTAAAAATTTACAGCTAAGTTACACTAACAATGATTGCAAAAATACAGAGTGCAAGCTAATACATACAAGAATAAGCTAAAAATCAGCAAAGTAAGCAAATGATTAACAACACAACACTACCAAATCCCCGGCAGCGGCGCCAAAAACTTGGTAGGCTTGGAAGGAGATGCCTACAACGTATACTGCAAGTGCACAGTGTCGACTAGCAACACAGGGCAAGTACAGGTCGATCCACAGAGATTTGGAGAGTGTCTTGGTAATACTTATGGCCTTCTAAACTGATTTCTGATGAGAAGTGACAGAGTAATGGTTTGTTTTGGGTGTCGATACGACTAGATGGAGTTGCAATGGATATCTAATGAAGTGGAATGTAAAGTAAATACGTAAAACAGTTTGTAACAATTGCTAGAGAGTTACTAGGGTGGTTGAATCCACCTTCTAATCCTATGCTAAGGCAAAACAAGCTCTCATTGTGTTCTTGTACCTTCCCTTGAAGGTCTCAGGTGGATGCTTTGCTAACTAATTCCCCTCACTCACCCCTAGTATCAATTGTCTTCTTACAGTACAATTGATCACAGGTGAGTTTAGTTAAACAGCTAACTATAATCCTAAGCAATACAAACAGCAAGAACAATATGAGAAATTGATCAACTTGACATTAAATCAGGGTTTCATCTACACCCTAGTTATTGAATTAAAACATCATCAAAGTAAAATAAAACAAAACTGAAAATAAGTTACATATTAAAACCCTAAAAATTTCCTCTCCCCTCAGATGAGGAACCATTCGATTTTATACCTCTCACCTCTTTTCTAACGCTCGGAATTGAAATTAAATGCAAACCCAGACCTGTTCCCTCTTCCAATTCGGCTCTGGTAGCCATTAATGCTTTGTTGGTGAAACCCTAGCTCCATCTATCTCCAACTTAGCTTATAGGGTTATGGGAGATGCTATGAAAGAGATATCTAGACCTAGAGAAGTGGTGAAGGCGGCTGCTGGTGCTGGTGTTGTCGGGAGAGAAGAAATGGTGGTGGCGATGTCGGCTCTGCACTGGTCGGGGAAGAAGAGAGATGGGGGTTCTGCAAATGTCGGGAGAGAAAAGATGAAGTGAAGGTGAGGATGGGGGGTGTTTGGTCGATGGGTGAAGGGGTGGGTGGTTTCGGTGTTGGGCGGACGCAGCGAGTGATGATGTGAGGGATGCAGCGACCGTTGGATGCGGATGGGTAATTCAATCTTAACGGCTCAGGATGGGACGAGTTTGGATTCGGGTTATGGGTCGGGCCTTGGATTGCTCAAGCCCATATCTTTGTAAATGGGTTGCTTCTTGTTGGGTTGCAACTGATGCGCACGCGGGCTGTAGCTTTTTGCTCCATAGACGCTCGTCTCCAATTTTCTGTTCTTTTGGCTCCTTAATTTCTCCAGGCTTTATTTACTACCTAAAAACACAAAATTAATTAGTACAAGTATTTATTCTTGAAAACAGAGAAAATACAGAATTTGGGATAATAAATGATTTTAAAGCACAAAAGATGAGTTAAATGCCAATAAAAAGGTGTAGAAATATGCAATATTTGGCACTCATCATTGATGATGGAGACGATGAAGATGATGAAAATGAGTTGATGCTGCTGATGAAGAAGATGAAGATGACGAAGTTCATTTCTGGAATGAACTCTGGTTTGTGATGAAGATTTTGATGTTTTTCGTCTGTTGTTGCTGCTGATGATGGAGACAATGAAGATGATGAAGATGAGTTGTTGCTGCTGATGAAGAAGATGAAGATGACGAAGTTCATTTCTAGAATGAACTATGTCTTCTTTCTCTGCTACTGTTGAAGATTTGGGTTCATATAAAGAATGAACTCTGTTTTTAGATCTTGAATTACTAGGTGTTCATGTAAAGAATGAACTCGTGTTGAATTACTAGGTGTTCATATGAAGGAATGAACTCCGAAGTTTCATCAGACAGAATGAACTCCGCACAAAAAATAAGTAGGAAATTTAGTTTTGTTTTATTAGGAGTTCATTTGAAGGAATGAACTCCGGAGTTCATCAGACAGAATGAACAGCTACAAAAAAATAAGTAGGAATTAACACGGAAGGATACTTTGGTCCATTTAATATTTAATACTTTCAAATAATTATGGATCAAATGGAAAAGATGATTCCTGAAAGGACCAAACTGACTTGGGACCACCTAAAAAAGAACCAAACGATATTTTTCCTTTAAACAATGGGTCGGGATCCTGTAACAAAAGGTTTTGACAAAACATAGTATCCCTTGGATTTTATATATCTAACGGTCCAAATAATCAATGATGTGGCAGTGGAACTAACTCTAGTACTTGTTTGGCTTATAGACTAATTAAGTTAGACATAACTTAAAATTCGTATAAATCAAAATTGCTACTTGATCAAAATTGATTGGAAACCAAAATTGTAATCTCCACGATCATAATCTGTGATTATTAATAATTAAATCTGTATTGTAAAGGTATAAGGCTTTTGTCTTTCTGCTTTGCCATGAATCAAAATCATGTATCTGGAATCATTTGTTGGTTGAGAATCACGTATTAGACCATGACGGACCCAAAAATTATTTTAGGGTAGGGCTGGATTATTACTAACTGCTGATGTGATCGAAGGCCGCGGCAAATTTTTTTGAACAAATATGCATGATTGGTGTTTAACTAGGAATCTGCTATAAAATACTATACAAATATACACTTATACGACCAAAATGCACAAAATTAGTTATTTTAGAAAAAAATTATGGTTTATGGAAGAAAATTGGAAAAACAAATAGAATAGATGAAACCTTTTTTGCTTTAACCTAGTAAAGAAGTGGGCTGAGCACAATACTTACAAATTTTTCTATGTAAAAACTTTTTGGGCCAAAAGCAGGGACGGGCTATAGCCCGGGTTAGCCCCTTGCTAGGCCCGTCCCTGAGACCATCGAAACAATTTTTTGATTCCCTTACCTATCATTAAATGTCTGAGCTTCGAACTAGAATATTATATATCCTTCCTACGGCAACATCTGATATGAAAAGAACCTTTTTAAGAATCGGCGATCATGGATGATGGATCAATACATACTTTTCAAACAAATAACTAAACGATAACGAAACAGGTAACATCGACTGATGAAATTAGATAAAAAAATATTCACTCAAACTGGATTTACTGTGTAACCTAGGGTTCTAGACAGGGATGAAGAGAAATCTCTTGTACTTCCGAATATTGTTTGTTTTCTTTTAGAGTAGCCGGCATACCAAGCCAATTAGCCAAACAAGTTTCAGAGTTAGGTAAACTGGATTTACCGTGTTGTCAAATATACCAACAAAAAAAAAAAAAATATTGTCAAACGTCTTAACTCAATGAAAGAAAAATAGGTATTGGGTCAACATTATGTGATTACACAGTGCATGGTCAGAGAAGCCAGAGGGCTTAATGCTGATTGCACTTCCTGGGAGCAACTAGAGAAAAAGGGGGCTGATGCAACATTCCGATGGGCAACACAATGGAGTGGTCACACTATCTCGTTTAGAAGCAACTTGAACCTATTCTCTCGTCGCCGATAGGAAAGTAGTGCACAAAGACGGGAACAACGATACAAGATAAGTTTAATTTGAAACATGACTAAATTTGAGATAAACTTTAGAGCACTTGATTTTGTATTAACTAGAAGAATTAATGTAATAGAGGCGGCAAATATCTCAGTTTTTTGTAATAGATATGCAATACAACATACTTGAAAGACACCAGTTTAAATGCTTTATTAGTCTATTTGAACTTACAAAGTTAGAATGAATATGTAACTGATATCCGAAACTCTTTTAACGGAGAACAAGGAAATGTTCCATCAATGAAATGATATGAGGTTATCCTCTTTTTTTCCTGGCACTTTTAGGGCGACCCCGAAAGAATTAGGGGCGACACTAAAAGACAAAAAAGGTCACCCAAACGTAAATCTAAGCTACCCCTTATCTTCGATTTTTCGAAATGGCCAATATGCCCTTATATAATCGGTATCCAACACCATAATCGGTAGGTAAAAATGCACGATCGGTAGGTTAAATTAAAATATACCTACCGATTGTTGTGTAGATACTTGACCAATAATCCCTTTTATAATCGGTAGCTTATCCAACTTGTAATACTACCGATTATAAGGAGCCCCATATTCAACCTTGGCCAAATTCCATAGGTTTTCAGGGGTGCGAGCCAACCATAACCACTTTGCTTGAGCTGTGGATGTAGCCATAATCTAAGCCTAATAGGTTACATAAACTACCGATTATAAGTTGCCCCAAATTTAGTTTTTTCTAAAATCCTTCACGTAATGAATTTTGAAATATACCATAATCGGTAGGGTATATAATTATATAACCCACCGATTATAACGAGCCCGGATCCAACCTTTGCCATATTGCATAGGTTTTGAGTGTACACATGACCACCTTAACCACTTGGTTTGCGTTTTGGATGCAGCCATAATCGAGAGTTAAATATATTACCAACCCATCCGATTATGGGTTGCCCCAAAAATGAGTTTTTGTAAATCATTCATGTGATGAATTTTGAAATCTACCATAATCGGTAGATTTAACAACTTAAAAACCTACCGATTGTAAGGAGCCCCAAATCGAATCCTTGCCAAATTCCATAGGTTTTGAGTGTACTGAGAGCCAGGCATAACCATGTGGTTCGTGATTTTTATGCAGCCATAATCGGAGTTCAATATATTACGGACCATCTTCGATTATGGTGTTGTTTCAATTCTGAGAAACCATAGTTGTTTTTTAGTATAATAATCGGACATTAACGAAACCACAAACATCCGATTACGAATATTGGTAGTAAATGCGCTCAATTACTTTCCGATTATGGTGTTGGTTGGTTACTGAGAGAACAAATTTTTTTACTTATAACAAGTCGGAAGGAACATTACAAATAAACCAACCGATTATTGTTATTCGGAAGTTAAGGTGCACATTTACCTTCCGATTGTGGTGTTGTTTGGATACGTAAGACGGAGTTTTCTTTACACATGATAATCGGAGAGAAAAGTATATTAGCAATCCTCCGATTCTCGACCAAATATTTTATTAATCCCCGGAATCGGTAGGTTAATAACGTATAACCCTACCGATTCCGACTAAAAATTGAACATCCCCAGAATCGGTAGGTTAATATATAAACCTATCTTCCGATTGTGTTCCAAAATTCAACACTTTCATGTCTCTTCATGTGATTCGCCATGAGTCATCGTTAAATGCATAAAATGTGTAAAATAAACGTTTTAATCCATAAACATAACGAAACAACTAATATTCCGACACAATCTTTGAAAACGACATAATCCGACATAACCAACATAAACAAAGTTATCCATAAAGTTAACGAAAAACATCGAGAGTTTACAACAGAGAGTTTACTTGTTCCTATTTGCTTTGACTTTGCGATTTTTATTAGCTCTACGACTTGGACCAAAGATCATCATGGGTTTCATCAACTTGAGTGCTTGATGGGCCCGAGTTCTTTGTTCACCTTGGTTGTAGGTTTCTTTTGCAATTTTTCCCAACCGAGATGCATACTCCTCATTGTCAACGTTGTCAATCAACTGTTTTGTGGTTTTTTATCTTTCAATCAAACAGGCTCTCCGGCCTTTATACAATCGGTCGCACCATTTCGACAAACGCTTGAACCTGTTCAACTGTTTTAAAACATAGCATACCATCAAACAATTATTACTCTATTTTGACCCATAATATTAAACTAAATTAACAAAACAATACGTACCAATCTATCAAAACCCGAAGCTTCTCTTTGAGGATACTCTTGTATTTGGTCGGGCTTTGCTTTAAGATCACGGATTACGAACATGAGAAACATTGCAGTACCAATCCATGTAGTTGGGAGCATTTTCAAAACCTTGGTTGGCTGCCCTTCCTTGGTTGATCAAGTAATGCGCCCTTCTATCCCAATGGAATTGGGATGGTGAACCCTTGTGAACCACCGTGATAGAATCTTTATCAGACTTGCATTGCTCCCAAGGAACCAAAGTGAAATTGCCATGGATTTCTCCTTTGGTATACCTTGTACAAAACCGTGTTGTCGCATCACCCTTGAGGCATTGTACATCACATATCCCGTGGGGTGCCACAACGGTCCAAAATAAAGTGCCAAATCGGACCGACCCGCGATATGTCCAGAGAGCTCGGTCTTCCTTGTATGGATCAAAGCATACGTCTTGGGCATTAAGTGAGTCCAAATCTCCCTCAAACGAATCAAGCGATGCTCCTTCGTCTAGAATGGTTGTCATCGAAGACGTACTTTCTTCCTATAGGGTCACCTTTCTCCCACTAGGGTTTTCAATGGCCAATCCCAAGATAGGGAAGTGGACGTAGATCCAAGTCTATAATGTCATTTTTGCAAGTATTAGGAAATTGATTCTTCAATAGTATAAAAAAATAAAAAAATAAATAACCAAGTATGTGGAGTTAATAAACAATACCGTAGCAGACTCACGTTCCGGCCACTTGGCTAATTCCAGCCCTCGACGCCTTTCTCAACTCTTTCCATCAACCACGCATGGCATGCCGTGCCCCAAGAGTACTCATGCACTTTATCGAGAGGATCCGAAGTTGTAAAAGGTTGGCGTCGACCGATTGTCACGCAGTATTGGGGAAAATGACACATCCCAATACACATAGGAGATATGCGGTGGCCGCGTGGTTGACTTGCTCGTCCAGTTAAAGTTCCTTTCTCTTTTTTCTCTTGGTGCCCTTGAACATATCCATCGAGTACCCATGTTGAAGCTGTCTAGTTCTATACTTCATGCATCTTTTGAACTCGATTTGTTGATGTTTCTTCATCCCAACCGAAACACCTCTTAGTCGGATCATAAAGATTCCTCCATTCCAACTGCTTTAGTGAACTCGGCCCTAACACCCTTGCCATGGACGTGGAGTTTAAGAATCTGCTCAACATCATACGGGGTTATCGTCATCTCCCAAACGGCATATGGAAGGTGTCGGTCTCGGGATAAAGTCTCTCCACAAACGCCGATATAGCCACCCGGTCATGTTCCAACATTGAGTTCTCCGCAAAGACACAACCCCCGATTCGCAATAATGGTCTTGAACCTTTCACATTCACCCTCCAAAGGCCAATCTAGCATTTTTGTTGGTGCGGCGGTCCGCTTTGAGTAAACGAACCGCATCGGAATGATACTATTAAACACATGACAAGTTAAAAATAAAATTAGAATAACCTAAAACTACAACCCTTAAAAGTATTACTGAGAAAAACATAATAAGTTAATAAAATGGATACGATCATTACCTCGATTTCATATATTTCTCGGCCCAGGATTCTTTGTATCCAAATAACAATTGTCCTCCATCCTCCAAGCATCCCAAGGATTACACCTTCTGGAATATCCTTCACCTTCAGTTCATCTCTGACAAGGTGTTTCGCTTTCTTTCGAGGAGGATTTTTCTTTCGGCTTGTCCTACTTCTTCTACTTGTTCAATTTCTGGTTGTGATGGTGGAGCACTTGGTTGAACACCTTCTTGGATTGGTTGTGATAGAGAAGCACTTGGTTGAACAGCTTCTTGGATTGGTTGTGATTGAGAGGCACTTGGTTGAACACCTGATTGAACCGGTTCTGATTGAGGGGCACTAGGTTGAACAGCTTCTTGGCTTGCTTGTTGAGTTCCAACTTGACCACTTGAGCGGCGTTAGCAGTCCTAGCTCTCCTTGCACTAGTCATCGGAGTTCGACGCCTATCATTCCTTGCACTAGCCGAGACAATTGAATCTTGGATGTTTTTACCTCGCCTATCCCTAAACAACAACAAAAAAGTACAAAAAGTTATGAAACTAAATATTCGGTTGGTTGATTTAACAAATTGCCTCCGATTATTCACAATCGTAAGTATCGATTAACCTAAAGCTACCGAATACGTATAATCGGAAACAAAATAAACTTTTTGGTGTTCGAATATGTTTATCTACACACAATAATCGGAACCTAAAGTTCAACATAACCCTCCGAATTCCACACTGTCGGAAGCCTAACAAAACTAATGTCTACCGAATATGCGTCTCTTTGTATCCGAAAAAAATCAAGTTGTTAGCCTAAACAATCGGAAAGATATTACAGAATATTTCACCCGATTATTGCGTCTCTAATACTTGTTCTTCCCTAGTTTATTCGGAAGGATAAATCACAATTAGCTTAGATTATGATTGAATTAGGCCTCGTAATGAAAACGTTATATAATCGGTAGGATACCTAAATTTTTAACACCGAATATGACAAATTTTCGTGAAATGAAGAGTTCGACCACAATCTAAGTTTATAACAATACCTAACCTACCGATTCTGGGTAATAACCGAAAACCCTAAAAAAAAATAAACATGGATTCGTCTAATTGAAGCAATATAAACCAAATTAATGGTAGAATCTTACCTAATCGGCGCCATTTGAAGTTGCCCGAGAGTTTGGCTATGCATCGCCTACTTCATCGTCTTCGTGTTCTTAGGGTTCGTGAGTTAAAACCTCTTTATTACGGGCATGCAATCAATATTCGGATCCTCACCGTGCATTACGTTTGGTTCGAGCTTTCTTACGTTAGTTTCTTTCATCTTTATAGAGAATAATCGATGTGATGATTCGATTCGACGATGAAAGATGTATAGCGAGGGAGAGGGGGAGAGTTTTCCTCTCTGCAATCGGAAGGAAAGAGGAGAAGAGGAGTTGAAGTTGAAGTTGAAAAGAAAATGAAATGAATTTGAATTTAGGTCGACTTTGGTTTTATCTGTCAAACGGTTATTAATCGGTAGGTAATACCACCTCATTAGCTACCGATTGTTGAGTAGCCCAAAATCGGTAGAAATGGTTACTTATAACCTACCGATTATTGGAAGCCACAAATTGAGCATTGGCCAAATTCCCTAGGTTTTGAGGGGTGCGAGCCGACCATAACCATGTGGTTCGTGATTTGGATTTAGCCATAATCGGAAGCCAAATAGGTTACCCAACCTCCCGATTATAGGTTGCCCCAAAAATGAGTTTTTTCTAAAATCCTTCATTGTAGGAAATTTGAAATCTACCATAATCGGTAGTCTACTCAACTTAATAATCTCCGGGTGTAAAGAGCCCGGATCGAACCCTTGCAGGAATCCATAGGTTAAGAGGGTACAAAGCCGGGCCTAACCATGTGGTTCGTGATTTGGATGTAGCCATAATCGTACGGAAGATAGGTTCCAAAACCTACCGATTATAGGTTGCCCCTAAATGAGTTTTTTTCTAAAATCCTTATTTCCACACCAAACCTAAAATTGAACAAGTATTTGAAGTCACTCATTTTATTGAATCGAAAAAACATACATGTAGTTGAAATAAAATAGAAGTAAAACACATAAAATTGTTCAATACATCGCTCTAGGGATTCTCTACGAGTTTAATTATATTGGGCGAATTGCCATTCAACTTCCTCCAAGAGAGTGTAGAGTCCTCGTGCAGAAACTCATGACCAGTACCTTAATTCGTATTGGCTCCAGACCCAAAGTATACTCGGGAAAACAATTTTTAAAATAAGTTAGCGTTATTGAATAATCATAACCAAATAAATAATTTTTGATAAGAGGCCTATTGATTCACAAACTTACTCTACTCATTCGGTCTTCATTTGGCATAGCGTCCTTTTGAGCTTTCAATTCGTTTCTCGGCAGACGCATTCATTGTATAAATATGCGTACCTTTCCCTTATTCGTGGAGCGTCCTCCTATAACGATTTCCGCTTAGTGCTTTAAAAAACCAAACACCCGTTTCCACCAAGCATTGGTGTTTTGATCATCCCAAAGTAAGGCCCTCTTGTTGGGTCTTCGTTCATCGTCACCCATTGCGCTTCCTCAACCGGAGTGCTTTGTGAGAGTGGTGTGTGCTCGACAATAGAACATCTTCTATATTATTGAACGGAGTTGTAGCCATTTTGGTGATTCAAAGTGATGGGTGACTGATTTAGGAAGATTGAATGTGATGGGTGAATAAGTTTGGTAGAGATAGGTCTCTATTTATAGCAAAAAGTACTCCAACGACTAGTTTTTTTAAAAAAGCAGTTACTTCAACATAATCGGAGGTTTGTCAATATGTATTATCTACCGATTGTATTTGGTTTTGAGGCACGGCTAGTTTATTTTGAACGAACTGGTTGGAGTATAATGGTAGTTAGATCAACAATTAAAACTTAGATTTTCATAAATATTTTGAAATTCATAACAATATCACCTACATTTTTTGCGGGTAGTTGGAGTATAATGTAGCTAATAACCTACCCGATTATCGATTCTCCAAATTTTGTTTTTGGCAGAAATGTCATTTTTTCGAATTTGGGAACTAGAATAATCGGTAGTTAATAAGGCTTCCGATTATACAAATTGCCCCAAATTTCTTTCTTGGCGAAATCACCAATTTTGGGTATTTGGAGCTACTATAATCGGTAGTCTAGTGAGGTTATTTTTCCTACCGATTATTATAGAAGCCAGAATACGCGCTTGGCACAAAATCGATATAATCGGTAGTATAATATCGTTACTAAGCTTCGATGCGTTATTATAATCGAACAAAATAGCTTCCGATTGTGTAAGGGCATTAACGTATTCTCCGCGTTTTTGGACATCCCTTAACGGTGTATATGGGTTGGGAATAAAAAAGTCGCCCCTAATTCTTTCGGGGTCGCCCCTAAAAGTGCAAGGCTTTTTTTCCCAAAAAAAAAAAAAAAAAAAAAAAAGAGAAATGACATAGTGGTTGGTTCTTCTTGGCTATAAACGTAGCCAAAGGCAAGTGAAAGTGGGCCCACCGGTGATGATGAAAACTTAGTACTTTAAGATCGAGTATTTACATTGATCTAATGGCTGGTATTAAATCTCCGTAATTACCCCGAGAAAACTCACCCAAAGGCAATACCCTAATTCAGTGCTCGACCTCCTTCAGACTTCTCCGCTCATGACTCACTCACTCACCAGTCACCACACCACCACCACCACCACCACCATCCACCACCTCCATCACCACCGCAAACACAGCAACAACTTCTTCTTCTTCTTCTTCATCTCCAGTTCTTTTTATCCTTTTTCTAGTTTTGTTTTAAATCTTGTTTGTTTGATTAACTATTGATGACTCTGTAAGAGCTACAGGTCAGAAATGTTGGAGAGGAGAAGGTAAAGTAGTTCCATTTTGATCATGATTATTTCAATTTTGGTTCCTGTTCATCAATTTGAGAGATTTTTAATATTATTAATAAAACCGCTAAATCTGATTCTGAACATCAACTATAATTCCATTTTGATCTTTTAACCCTAACTGATGATAGTTGGTCTTTTTTCCTTTTTTCTTTTTGGGTCTCTTAGGTTGAGGATAACATCTGCAACTTCGCAATGAAGGGTTTAACTCCATCGTTGTGGATATGGGTGATGCTTCTGGGTCAGCCACCCTGAAAACAACCCCACAAAGATATGTTAGAGCCTCTGCAGTGCCTAGAAATGTTCTTGAGGGGTACAATGTCTCTCACTTTAATCATCATATATATGTAGGATATTATTAATTTTATGACACTGATGGGAATTTCCGATTCAATCTTGTCAGCGTACTGATTTTACTGACTTCTGTGACCTAGAATCATAAATGAAGGGGGATATACAGAGCAGAGCCTGAGACCATCTTAGAAACTGACTGCTAACTTTACCATATGAACTTAGACAATTACACCGCGTGGTACAATCCTAGGCCGAACACCGAGTAGTGCAAGAAATTTATTTAAAGGTAATTCACTTCTTCTTTGAATTTGCCCATGTAATAAGATCATTCGGCCTGTCAAATCTGCTTGAGTTTTGTTCGTTCAATCTTTTATCTTGTATGTATAAACTGCCATACTGTATTGTAACTGAGACAATTCATATTACCAGGTTTAGTTAATGTGACAGTTTGTAATGTGAAAGATGGACATTCGAGTATGAAATTAGAACTTTTATCACATACAGATGATCTTCTATCTTCAACTTTCTCAAGTGAAGCAGGCAGCTACTTGCTCACAAATATTATTCCATGTCCTGCAGTCTCATTCTTCTATCACTTTAGATTGGGTTCCTACTTGTTTGTACATTTCTACATTCATATTGGTGATACTGTAATTTGTTTTGTTACAGGTTCAGAAAATTCAGTCTTAACAACAAATATTGGAGCCGTAGACGGGTTTGTTTCTTCATTTATATTTGAAGCATCTTAGTTTGGAGGATACTTCTTATACTAAGCTGGAGTTACTGTATGTGCCTGTTAAGTTAGCTCGTAAAAGTAGTGCACATCGGAAGTCCGAACTACGTTCTAAAGAGTTTCATTCAAATACTAGAAAATCTACAATATAGGCGATGAAATCATGTCATTTTTTTGTGTATTTCACTTGAATAGAATGCTGTCTTTGGTGCATTTGTGCCTTCTTTTCCCGCAACACTGGGGAAGGCACTACCCTAAACAGTACCTGGTTAATTGGTTTTTGAGACTCATTTAAAATGAAAAAATGTGATCAAATTGAAGCTACTATGGGTAAAGGGAAACCTCCTTTCACACCAAACTCAATCGACCGCTCGTTCAAGTGAAGGAGTGGTAAAAAGTCTTCATTATACGGCATATTGTCAGCCGTTTAAGGAAATAAGAGGTAATATGGCATACTATTAGCCTTTTGATAGAAGTAGGAGTTAATACGGCATACTTTTAGCCGTTAGAGAGAAAATTTAGGGTAACCAAATTTGGTAGAATTTTTTTTGTAATACTAAAATACAATACACATATGTTATTGGTTAACACAATAGTACATTTCGTAATTCTTTTTGCATATGGCTCAGTATGTGCCGTATAGTATTATATCTCCCCTATCTTATAGTAGGATTTTCACTCGGTCATCTAGTCCCTCATTCGTTGTGAAAGGGATAGAGTGTCAAAACAATCTATCCCATAGCCCTTGCTCTTAGTGGATCCTTTTTCTTAACTAAGAGCAAGATCTATGGGATAGACTGTTAAAACAATCTCTCTCTTTCAAAATGAAGTAAAATGTAGGTGATAGAGTCATTTCCACTGGGACGGAGAACATAATACACTATACGGCATAAGCTATACTGTCCAGTAGAAAGTTTGAAATTTAAAACAATAGAAAAATAAAGATAACAATGGGTGGGAAAATAATTCTGAACTGCAAACTAACAAAACATGCTCTAACGGCTGATTAGGTGCTCTATATGTTTCATTTTCTTCTCAAACGGCTGACAGTTTGCAGTATTACATCTTATTTCTTCAAACGGCTAACCGTTTGCCGTATAGTGAAGACTTTCAACCACTTCTTCTCTTGAACGCTGTGTAGCAAAATGGGCTGATTAGTCCCCGGGCAGCCTTTGGTCGCCTGAAATTTTGAGGCCTTTTAACATTAGGCGCTTTGGCTTCTAGGCCCCGGATTTGGAAGATGAAGGACCCTCGAATTTGAAAATAGAACTTTTATGACATACAGATGATCTTGTATCTTCAACTTTCACAAGTGCAGCAGGCAGCTACTTGCTCACAAATATTATTTCAGGTCCTGCGGTCTCATTCTTCTATCGCTTTAGATTGGGTTCCAACCTGTTTATACATTTCAACATCCATATTGGTGATGCTGTATTTATTTATTTATTTTTTTTACAGGTTCAGAAGATTCTGTCTTTCACGACAAATATTGGAGTTGTATACAGGTTTGTTTCTTCATTAATTTTTGATGTATCTTAGTTTTGGTGATACTTCTTATTACCTAACTGGAGGTACTGTATGTGCCATTGTGCCTGTTAAGTTAGCTTGTAAAAAGTAGTGCACGTCCAAACTATGTTCTAAACAGTTTCCTTCAAATACTTGAAAATCTCCAATATATGCGATGTAAATGGAATCATGTCCCTCTCTTTAGGTATTTCACTTGAATAGAATGCTGTCTTTGGTGCATTCAAGCCTTCTTTTTCCTGCTTCACTAGGAAATGCTCTACCTTAATCAGTCCCTGGTTAATTGGTTGTTAGTGGATCTTTTTTTGTCAAGAGTGTAGCTGGTACTTTTGGCAATAAAAAATCCATACAAATGGTACATAATTGTCTGACTGTAGTTTGCAGACATGATTGTTGGAAACTATCCGTATCACGCAACTTGTCAGAGAAACTGCAGCAGTTATGCAGGAGTTCACTCAATCTGGGTAGCTATCTCTATATTATGAGCTTGGGCTTGTGGATTGTGGGGTCTTGCTATTAATAACCACAAGTTAATATTACCTTGACAAAATATTTTAGTTTGTGTAAAAATCATACATTTTGATTGATAACTTAGCCCCACTATTCACTTAGAACTAGAAGAAAAGAAAAACTTCTGTTTGGTTGGACAGTTTCAACAAGTGGTAGATGTATAGTACACTCTTCTACATATATTAAGTATGTTATGTACGAAAGTTTGACCAAGTAGCTATGCCTAAGTTCTCAAGGAACTTAACAAGTGAGACCACATTGCAAGCCTCCGAAACATGGCAATAAACTTGAAACGGTTAATTGGATTGGATCGGTATACATTTGTCTGCAGGGTTTTATTGCTATGCATAATGTTTTTTTTTTTTGGCAGTGGGTTGAGGTCTTTCGGTGTTTCTTTGTTGGTGACTTGCTCGGATGAAAATAGTCCTCAATTGATGGTGGTGTGAAGTAGATGCCTTATCTATCTGGGTTCATGGGTACGTGTATTCAACATACTCCTTGACTTTATCTGTTTCTTCAGTTTGGTCTCAAGTTCCTAACATGTTTCCGTAGAGAAATGGCTTCTATGAATTTGAAGGATATCAGTGAATGGCCTTCTTGTCTAGTGAATCTCTAGGATCTATCAAGTGTAAACTTCGAGAATATCCAGAAAAATGATGTTCTTAACCTTCTTGTACCTGCAGCATTTTGATGGTATTGAAGCACCTCTTCAGGAGATAACTCTGTAATTTGTTTACTCAGATGTTATTGATCTGTTCATTACTGGGCTCCATATAATCCGTTCAACTCCCTGAATGTCCATCGCTGACTATTGACTCTTTGAGAGTTATTTATACTTCTATAGCGGGGCTTATAAGTATGTGAAATCCTGATAGATATTGCTTCTTTGTGTATTGATTCCAAAGACAACGAGAACTATTTTTATGTTTCAGTATTGGTCCTATTTATTATGTTTCAATATTTATTATCAAGGTCTTTTGTGAGTCATAACATTTGTAATTTCTTTATCAGGGTCCTTGCTACTGTACATGTGCAT
Source organism: Papaver armeniacum (assembly GCA_023531295.1). NCBI lineage: Eukaryota > Viridiplantae > Streptophyta > Magnoliopsida > Ranunculales > Papaveraceae > Papaver > Papaver armeniacum. Next base: position 84,674 of record JAJJWW010014877.1, read on the forward strand.
CTGGAGCTGACAAATCCTGTTGAAAAGACATTTCAGATGCTCACTGTAAAGCTTGCTTATATGCTGGGTTTAACATTTCTGATGAACCATAGATTTCCAGATTACCAAATCAAGGACATGAGATAATGAAATATCATTTTCCAATATTGGACCAAAAAAAAGCTCATAATACACCTCAAAACACAGCATAGTAAAAATATCACAAAAAAGATCTCTCTGTACTGTACAACTCCTCGAGATCCGTGATTCGATTCAACTCACCATCCAACTAAAAAACACCGATAATCATTAACATCATCTCTGTCACATGCTTCATGACTAAACATTTCTTGAAATAGATTGGAAAATTGATGACCTTGGTCTGGTATAACTAGTTTATGGTTAGGCGATGATGTATGGGACTGTTAATTATGTGATCGTACGTATGGAGGTTTTTGATATGTGTGACTGTGGCTGAGTCGGATGTGTTTAATTTGATAAGGTGATGTGTGGATATTCTCTTATCCTGAGTGAAAGGCCCATGAGGAAGAAGTTGTCTTGTCCAATCTTTTCTTAGCCCACCTTATCTCTCCCTCCATGGCTCTATCTCTCTTTAGTTTCTCAAAAATATCTGGGACTAAATGCCAGTTCAGAGTGAGTACTCTTTATCGTGTCCTATTGGCAATTGGTGTAGTATGATGAAGACCAGATGAGATGTTATCCTTCATAAGAGACTGATTACATTTCATTCTTTTGTTCTATTTCTCTTTGTTTAGAAAAACAAAACTGAAAAGAGAGAGAAGAAAAAATGGAGTCAAGAATTCTATCATCGGGAACGAACCCATTTTCCAGTACTGGTTTGATCCAATTAAGGAAACCCATTAGACAAACCATCACTAGTTCCATCATATCAACTAAGTCACCATTGTCATCATCATCTGTTGGAGATGTCAGTGGTGGTGGGAATCTTATCTGGGGAAGACAACTTCGATCAACTTATTTACTTCTTGACAAACCTCAGCCATTTTCATCAGCACCATCATCCAAAAGAGAACTTGCTAAACCAGTTTGTGCTACCAGCGATTCAGCCGGGTGAGGTCCGTTTTCCTTCTGTTTTAATAATGTATGCATCTGATTTTGAATTTTTTTTTCTGACTCATTTTTTTTTCTTTTGTCAGGGGAGCTAAAGTTGGGTTTCTTGAAAAATATCCATTTCTAGTTACTGGTTTCTTCTTCTTCATGTGGTAAGTAGCAGCTTTTGTGTCCTCTGTATATTCCATCTTGTTTGATAATTAACAGCTTTTACTGAATTTTACCTTATATCATCAGGTATTTCTTGAATGTGATATTCAACATTCTCAACAAGAAGATTTACAACTATTTCCCTTACCCTTAGTAAGTATCGTTCTTCTTCGTTTTTCAACTGCTTGTCAATGATAATAATTCGTAATCCTATGATCATGGCGTAATTTAGTAGTGTAAGTTTAAGGGGTTAAGCTATATACATACTGTGTTTTTTTCTTTCAGTTTCGTATCGGTTGTTCATTTGGGAGTGGGTGCCATTTACTGTTTAATCAGCTGGGTTGTTGGTCTTCCTAAACGCGCTGTAAGTTGCTGACACACGTATGTTTAACTATAGTTTTGTCTTAATTAATCTTCTTCACTGTCAACTGCCGCAAAAATTTTAGCTAACCTGCACAGTCTAGTTGTGATAATTTTTGTATTTATTCTTTATATCGGATCATATAAAATAAAATAGATTTGGATGAGATGATCTTACAACCACTTATTACTTTTGGTGGATAAAGATAACAGGACTCGTTTGATTATTGGGCAGAAATCTCATGAGTAGGGTCCTAATAATGGACGGAGGAAAAAACGGTTATAATGACGTTTTCAGACCATTTTGCCACTTCTTTTATCTGTTGAAAAGACCGATTTGCCCTTGATTAAGTTGAGTTAGAATAGAGCAGTAACAAAGAGATGGAGTTGGATTTCATTGTTCTGATTCTTCTCCTTCTTTTATACTAGCCTATGGACGGTAACCAACTCAAGTTACTCATTCCTGTTGCTGCCTGCCATGCTCTTGGTCACGTGACCAGTAACGTCTCGTTCGCTGCAGTCGCAGTTTCATTTACCCACACAATCAAAGGTACACTAAGCCATGCAGTTCCTTTTTTTTCTGAAATGGATAGGAAGGAGTTTGACCTGGGATAGCAAATTGCCATTTTAAGGCCATCATTACGGTGTACTTGTGCCCAAAAAAAAAAAAATCTTATGGTCCAACACCTTGTGCTTCGAATTCATGTCGAACATGTATACATTGATCAGTTGCCAGAGTGTGTTACAGGTTTATATGTCATGGAGAAAAAAAATGATAACCACTATTACTTGCATACTGACTATTTTGTGTCTGACATGGATTTTAATTTGTTTCAGCTCTCGAACCCTTCTTCAATGCATCCGCTTCTCAGTTCATACTTGGACAACCAATACCCATTACCCTATGGCTATCCCTAGCTCCCGTTGTCCTTGGTAAGTTACAATTCTCTTTCTTATTAGTATTGTTGGTGTTATAGCTAAGCAGATAATCCACATTGGGAAAGATAGCACAGTTGTATTACCAAACAAATTCATAAGTTGACGGGTTATCTATCTTTATGAAATGCAGGTGTGTCCATGGCATCACTGACTGAACTATCATTCAACTGGTTGGGATTCATTAGTGCCATGATCTCAAACATCTCCTTTACCTACAGGAGTATCTACTCAAAGAAAGCTATGGTTATATTCTCTTTATACTTGTATGCTTATCTTGTACAGCGTGACTAAATCATACTTACATGGACATCACCTTTCTTAACTCCTATGCTTTTTGCTGCAGACTGACATGGACAGCACTAATCTCTATGCCTACATTACAATCATTGCACTGTTTTTCTGTATTCCACCGGCTATTCTCGTGAGTAAAATTCTTGATTTATTACCACATGTACATATTAATTTTAACCAAAATGGCGATGGAACTATAGTTGATTAAATTGTAATCCACAAATTATTGTTTACAGATTGAGGGGCCAGTCCTGTTGAAATCTGGTTTCGCTGATGCAATTGCTAAAGTTGGTATGGTCAAGTTTGTTTCGGATCTTTTCTGGGTCGGTATGTTTTACCATCTTTACAATCAGGTAATCTTCTTGTTACTACATACGACTTCTCATTAACTATTAAGCTGTGTATTACTGTCACCTTAGAACGATGAATTCAAGTTTACTTCAACTATTATTCTGAAATGAACTACCATTTTGTCCCCAAGATAAAAATTACGTTAACATGTGTATTCAGCATTAAATGTCCTTTCCTGGATTTTTCAGCTTGCAACCAACACCCTTGAGAGAGTGGCACCTCTTACACACGCAGTTGGCAATGTCTTGAAGCGTGTATTTGTAATTGGTTTCTCAATTGTAATCTTCGGTGAGTTGTAACTTCCTTCCTGCTTAAAAACATCTATCTGCTTCTTGTTGCTTATTGAATCTTTCATTCACTGCAACTTAACTACATCCAATTCTACTCCTTGTATAGGCAACAAGATTTCGACCCAGACAGGTATCGGAACAGGTATTGCAATTGCTGGTGTGGCTATTTACTCATACATCAAAGCCAAGATTGAAGAAGAGAAGCGGGTAAGTTTCATCTATATGACACCCATCAGCTATACTAATGTATAGAAAGTAACCTAGATGGAAAATTAGTCCGGTAAAACTGTAGTTGTTTTCTCCCGTTCTCCCTAACACAGTATCTTTTTTCTCTGGTATCAGCAAGCAAAGGCTGCTTAAGAGGAACTGGACCAATGAGCAGAAGGAAAAACCAGTTCAGGCGTAAATGGCAGTTTCAGCTGATTACCAATTCAGGCACCTATTGTAATTGTGAAGTTCTCACTTGATTTTTTTCCCTTTCTTTTTTCCATCTGCATCCCTGTATTTCTCTGCTTTCTAGTTCCAATAATATAGCTGATTCAACCATCAATTGTGACAGATAAATAGAAACTCGCTATTTCCGTTAAAACTTGATGTTGGAAGCTAGAAAACTACGTTTATCTGATGGTATTAAAATTGTGGATAGTGTATTTCTAGGAAAACAAGAATTTGCTTAGTGAGTTATCATCTTTTCTGGATCAGCTTTTTAGTAGCTCTGGTTTTCATTTTTTGCACAGACAATCCAATTATAGGAGGCCCTTTCGGTTCAGAAGAAATCAGCCTAAAATATTTTTTTACATTATCAATAATACTTCACACCCATGTAAAGGAAAACAACCTTTTTTACAAATAACAAACTTAAAAAAAGAAAACTAGTTGGGAGAAATGGTTTTTTGCTTTCTGGTACTGGCTCTAGATGGAGACACTATTGGAAATTCCCCTGCCTGTAAGTCCCATTGGATATGAAGGCAAGTTATAAGGACATAATAAAGTGTATGGAACTTGTACAGGGCCATGCCTGTTTCTCCATTTTCCTTCTGTGTTCATCTCCATCATTCTATCCTCAATCCTCTTTAACTTTTCTCCAAATTTCTTAAAAGCATCCAGTGCTGCTGCATCTTTAGTCCATTGTTCAGGGTTCTCTCTTTCTCCAAGATAGAATTCATCAGCAGAATGCGTAGACAGAATTTCAATCAGTGATATGCCCAAGAGTGCCGGCAGCTGACTAGTAATTGTTTTCAAGAAAACTGCATCTGGGTCTTCTACAAGCTCAGTGTACTCCTTTGTCCCTGGTTCGGGCATCAACCGTCTGCTCATGGTTGCACGGTTTGGATGGTAACCTGCATATGGATACTGGCCGTAATTCAGTGCTGCATGGAGTGCTGAAGCTGTCCATATTATGGTTGTCAGTGATTGAGTTAGTTCTGAAAGGTTTTGCATTTTTGGCCACCATGGCTCATCTTTTAAATCACCATGACCTACAGTCCTAAGCTCCTCCCACCATGCCTGAAGTTCTGTGTCACCTTGGATGGAATCATCAGTAGGATAGTAAAATGAACAATATTCATGAACCCACTCCTTGATTGCTGACCAGATTTCAAGTCCGTCCACCGCATATGGATAGTCTTCGATCAACAAGCGTACACCATGTGGTTCGTTTGAGTCCCAGACTGCGACTCCTCTGGAGAAATCAAATTATAAAAAAGTTAATGAATATGAACTCCTGGATGTGTAAATATGTTTGTCAGAAAGACGTTTTTCGATCTATTCGTAAGTTACCTGGTGATCAGATCTTCTGGGAGTGCCTGTTCTGTGAACACCCACTTTTGGTAAGTCATAGAAGAAAATTCCATGGAGAATTCTCTTTGAAACACAATTCTCTCTACATAACCACCTTGACTAATGAGAATATGACGAGCCGTACCGTTAATATTCATCGTATCTCGAAAGTGCGGTTTCAGAATCTTGTGGATTGGATGAAGAACACTCATTTGCCTATTAGCAGCAATGATAAAAGGCTCAATTGCAGCATGTGTGCACAACCTGCACCAAATGCCAATCACAAAGTTAGCCAGATATTCAGTAAAAATCTTGGATTTTTTAATTAAATTTGAACTGGAAACAAAAAAATTACCAGTGGCTGAGAAGTTGATGGCAAGAGGAGTCATTGACAACGACGTAAGCTTTGGCCAGCTGCCAAATTGAAGCCTCCACGCCTTCTTGAGCTGGTGTGATGACCTGACTTACAATGCCATGTGTTTCCCCATATGGATGAATCAAACTCAGCTCAATAGCCAAAGGCTTCAAGGTTCCGTCATCTTGCAAAAAAAGGACTGTTCTAGTAGCGTAGCATTTCGTCTTCGTTCCATTTATTCGGTTCAAGTATGGTATTAATTCATCATGATGATCTAATAAGAACAACCTTTTCTGCTCCAGAGCCTCAGACACTGTTAATCCATTCAAGTTGTTCTCAATATGTTCTTCGGTTATTGAACTGGTTTGATCTCCGTAGAGCGTAGGATCAAGCTTGCTAATCGGAGGAAACTCCCGTAGACCACTTATTGCGACAGGGTTCACTCCTGCAATCATTTCTCTTGCAAACTCTTCGTCACTCCTCCAAGCAAACTCTTCAGCTGTGCGTGCATTAAAAATAAATAAGTTTTATTTCAAATTTTGGTATCAAAATGAACTTTAGCATGAACATGCACATGTTGCAATTAGAATGTACCTTGGATCACATCAGGCTTAGGGTATTTGAGAAACTTTTCTCCGTCAGAACGGAAGAACTCTTTAAGCAATTCTAAGTTCATGCAACAACATGAGTCTGACGAACGTGAAGCTGCAAGTTCTTTATCGTATCCCTTATAAAGACGTATCACATCGTCAAACGTGTCGAATTCATTTGGTGTTTTGCTAAATAAACCTTTTATTTCAGGTCCTACGATCCTAGCCAAGGACTTGGCCGTTATGGCTAAGAAGTCTGAATACTTTAGTTGGCTGAACCTTTCATCTCTTGGACAATAGAGATTCATGCTTCTGCTTTCGTAATTTGGATTTTTTTTGTCTGGTTTTCTGCCTGTTTTCACTCTCCGAGGGTATGGAAACTCTTTTGAACCTCCAAGAATGGGACGACCTGTTCCCAGATCATTGTATGTCGCATAGTCGTAAACTCGGTCCCATTTGCGGAATTCTTCTGTTCCGTCTCCTCTAAGAACTTTGAGTTCATCTTCTCTGTATTTGCGGAGAGGTTCTGGCGTGTCGCATGTCAGGTAACTCTGCAAGTAACAATTAAAGCATACATTAGACAGAGATTCTCTAAACCGTCTCATGACTTTCGTGCGGAACCAGTTACAAAACATGAAAGAAACTTACCTGGTTAGAAAAGAAAATCCTGTCATACTTGTAACGTTTGGAAGGATAAACCCAAGAATGACAATCGAAATGAACAGGACCAACTCCAGGAATATCTTCTAGAGTTAATGTTTTGAGGAAGAATTCACTGTGATGTAAATTCTTGATTAAGAATGCGCCAGGGGTTCCAATGGATTCATCCCATTCAAACGTAACATTGAATTCTGTTAATCCAGCAGTCAGAGGTGTTATCTTTTTTACCCATCCTTCTAAATATGCTTCTTTACCAATTGTTCCTCGCATTTCATTTTCTGCAATAAACACAAGGTCAGTACCAACTACGTACGTATTACTTCCTGTCTAAAACATGCAGAAATTTGCATGGTTTCTTTTTCTCACGTACTAAAATTATAAAGAGCGGTTATTAACGTACCTGGTTGGGGATTACTTGAGCTGATGAGTTGCAAGCTAACACCTTTGCCGGATATCTCATGAAGACGATCAAGTAAGGAAGCACCAACATCATTCAAATCCAGCAAATTTCTCTTCTGCAAAACTACAGTCCCTTTAATCTTGATGATCTTGTTTCCATCAAGTAAGGCACTTCTTTCATCATCTTTCAAACCGAAACATTTTCCAAAAACCTCCGTGAGACACATTATTAGGATGATAAATCTTTGTCAAATGGATTAAGTTCTTGAGTTATATGAAAAGTCAAGTCTAGAAACAAAGAGAATGAAAAAAAGTGTAACGGGGATATATGATTTATAGAATTGCCTGGACACACACATATATGTAGGATGTAGCTAGCTAAGTCGTCTGTCAAAGAATGGTAGGCTGCCATAATTTACTAATCAGCGTAGTTGTTAATTCATTATAATCTTTATGAACAAAAAAAAGATAATTATAAATTTTTTCTCTTTATTTTGATTTTTATAATTATCTTTTTTTTTGTTTTTGTTTTCATACTCGTAATTTTTGGATGTTTATATGAATGAGAAGATGGCTAGATAAGGGGTAGTTGAATAGAAAACGAAAACGATCTTGACTAGTAAATTAATTTCCCGGCTGCTACACAATTGTTAGTTGGGCTGCTACGTATTTACCTATGATTAGGTGATTTTAAGGGTTTTAAAATTTTAGCTGTAGAGGAAAATTTTAGTTAACTCACCCAGTGTCTGCCCAACCAATCTGTTCTGTCCCCATTTTTCTTTCATGGACATATAATATTATGAACCATATTTTGGGGACTACTCAAAAATGGTGGGGACTACTTTGTGATAGGAATGTCAACCCTATACTTATAAGGGGTGTCTTAAGGTGTGGAAATGACTAACTTACCCTTCACCTATATATATAATCACCTCTTCCCATCACCACCACCTATTTATATATAGCCACCTCCTCCCATCACCACTGCCGCTTACCACCACCAACCACCACCGACCACCACCACCACCGACACCTCTATTTAACAAAATAAAATCAAAATCAAAATTATAACAAACCCATTACTTTTCATTCGTTTTCCGTTGAAAAAATGAGAAGTAATCATCAAAATGAGTTGAAAATGGAAGTTACAAAGAGAAGTTCGGTTAGGAATTATGTGAAAATTTTTGTCGAACTAGCCGAACTCAACTTTAATGGAGGTTTTTGTTTTGAGAGAACAATTCGGTTACGTCGAGAAAAAAAAAATGTCCAAGCCAAACTTGCGGTTCGGTTACGTCGTTACGCCACAAAAAGTTTCGATTACATTGCAATTTTTTCTCCTAACCGAACTTTTCTCTGAAAAACCTGCATATTGAGTTTGGTTACGTCGCAAATTTTTTTCCTAGACGAACTCCTTACGTCGCAATTTTCTTCTCCTAACCAAACTTTTCTGTGAAAGGAAAAACTCCATTAAAGCTGAGTTCGGCTACCTATGTTTTCAGAAATATTAACCGAACTACACTTGCGGATGAGTTCGGCTACTGTTCTTCGGATGTCGAATAGAACTTTTTAACCAAACCGAAATCAATTTGTAAATTGTTCATTTTTAGGAATGTTTTGGCCAATTCAAGCACCATTAACTAAATTTGAAGTACCCGTGAGTACCCAAAACATCATATATTTTCTTGGCGTGGCTCTTAAAGAAAAAGATCTTAATTTTTTTCTTCCAAAACCCTCATCTTCATTATCATCTTCATCTTCTTCTTCTTCCCTCTCAATAATTCTTCTTTTGAAAAAAATCAACTTATTAATTTAATCTCACTAATCATTAATTAACTCACTAATCATTACACTAATTTAATTACTAAGGGTAAGTTTGGTATTAAAAAAAAAGCTTAGATAAGGGGTGACTCATTATTACTTCTAATATCCACCCCAAAAGTTGGAGAGTAGTCCCCCACCATTTTTGAGTAGTCCCCAAAATATGGTTCTATAATATAGTACTAAAAGGCATTTCTGTTTTTTCTCAAAAACATGATGTACTGCACTTTCAAATATGGGCTTCAAATATTAGCCCAAGTTTGGGTTAGGATTTAACACAAGAAAAGAACGATTTTTTGGGACCATGGTTCTATTTTTAGTAAGGTGAAGACATCCTCTATCTAAATATTTATCTTAATACCAAAATTACCCTTCCTAATTAAGCTTTTGTAATGATTAGTTAGTGTTATTAAATTAGGTTAATTAGTGATTAGTGTAAAATAAAATTAATATTATTTTTCTTAAAATTAAGTTATTGAAAGGGAAGAAGAAGGTGAATATAAGAGTTGGAAAAACTCAATTATTTTTTTATTTTTTGATTCCGAACATTCAAACAACCCAAGCATACTTCAAATTTCGTTTTTTATTGCCTGAATTGGCCAGAATTTTCTGAAAAATAAGAAATTCCATAGCTTGAATTGGGTTATGTCAAACAAGTTTGGCTACTATATTTGAAGAACAGGTAGCCAAACTTATTTGGATGTGTAGTTTCGGCTACTTTTTCCTAAGACGCGGGTAGCCAAACTCGCTTTTAATGGAGGTTTTGATGAGTTCGGCTAACAGGTTCTGGGATAGGTAACCGAACTTTTATTCTAGAGTATATAATGTAATGTTCGGTTTCCAACATTAATTTTCGACTAAATCGAACTCAATATCAGAGTGAAGTTCGGTTAGAAGAAAAAATTCTCAAATAAACCGAACTCAACATATGTGTTTGCAGAGTAGAGTTCGGTAAGCAAATTTTTTCTTGCGAACCAACCGAACTCAACGTATTGATTTTCAGAGAAGGATTGCGTTAGCAAATTTTATTTTTGCGAACCATCCGAACTCAACATTTGTTGTTTTAGTACAAGTGTTCGGTTAAAGGAAAATATTTTCCAATTAACCTAACCAACCGAACACAACACATTGGTTTACAAAGAGGAGTTTCAATTAACCTAGCAAATTTGTTATTTTTTCGTGATAACCGAAGTGTTCTTCGTGTTCTTGGTTTCAGAATGTTCGGTTAGCAAACTAGTTTTTTTTTTTAAACAATTTCTAACCGAACATGCCACTACAACTTCCATTTAAAACCATATTTTGATGATTTCTGGTGATGGTTTTTTCAATCGAACAAGTTCTAGGAAAGAGAGAAGAAGAAGAGATTTTTTTTTCCAAAACTAAAAATTTCCGGTGCCCCTTTTACCTTTGTTTTTGTTTTTGTTTTTGTTTTTGATTAATGATTCATTTAGCTTGATAAATATATTTATTAGGTTATTAGGTTAGTTATATATATATATATATAATTATTTTTGATTAATTTTTTTGTCCTAATTATATATATATATATATAAATGTGTATTTTTCAAATTTTAGGACACCCCTTATAAGCATAGGGAAGTTGGCCTAATAAAATCATGGTCCCCTTAAAAAACCCATGATCCAAAAGAAAAAAAAACCGTTTTAAGAAAATGCTCCATCCGTTTTAAAAAAATCCTTTTTAAGAAAATGCTCCATCCTCCATGAAAGAGATTTAGAGAAAATTGAACAAGTTACTCTTTTAAGTACACCCTAAGCCATGATTTGCTTTGGGATGACAATACACACCAAGAGGCCCAACTTCTTGCCTCTAGCTGACAGTATACATTAGAACCATAATTTGGGGCATACAAGAAAATTTGGGGGCATACAAACTTATGATGGCACCCAATGCAAAATTATAAGGGCTGTCCTAATGCTGCTTAAGTTACTATAATACCCCTGCATAGTTTAAATTACATTACTACCCTTCCACTTAATTAAATTTAATCCTAAAACTCTCCCACTAATTAACCCATCCCCTAATTAACTAACCACCCACTAATTAACTCACTAACCATTACTAATTAACCCTTCTCTCTCACTCTTCTTCTCATCTTCTTCTCCAAAAACACAAACAAAATTCTGAAAAATTTCTTTGTTCGATTAAGTTCTCGATTAAACACATTACTGTCACCTCGTGTTAAGCGATGCCCTAGAAATATGGTGTCGAATCCTGGTGTTGCTTCTGTAGCATCTCAATCTAGGGTTTTTGGAAAAGATGGTGATGAAGAGGATAGTGGATTGATTGGTGTTGGAGAGCGAGAAATAGAGCCTTATTCTTTAAAATTGCTCATAGAAAGGTATTTCCCACAAACCCATTGCTTGGTTTTTCGTATTTCGTTGATTCTGACATGTAATCGATGATTCCTCTGGGTTTTGGAAGTTCCAGAGTAGTGTTCGGCTGAAATTTAGCAGCGGAACTTTTTTGTTTTTACGTACGAAAGAGCTTCAAATTGACTTATGTTTTGAAAATCGATTACGCTAGAACCTTTGTGTTCGGCTTATAATATTTTTTGTATGATAATGCGTAGAACTATTGGGCACATTGTTCGGCTCATTTTGATAAATATCGAATGTCTTAGAACTTTACTTCTTTGTGTATGGCCAATTGTTTCCTATAAACTTGTCCATTTATAAGTGACTTATCATATTGTTTAGTAGAGTCATATTTATTTAGTTTGGAAAATTAATTAAGGTGTATCATTTGTTTTAGCACCCATCCGGGAAAATTCAAATAGAAGCTTAAAAGGAGAACAATGGAAGTGACTCCTTCTAATTCAAGAACTCCCAAACCTCGAGGTGGTGGTACCAAAAACTTGCATGCAGGTAAAAGGCGAAATGACACGGGTGGATGTTTGCCTGTAGAACAAGAGGTTGATAATGATGAAAATAAGGGTGTAGTATGAGGTGATGATGAAGATGGTGGTAGAGGGGGAGGACTCGGATGATGAATATGGTGGTGATCGCGAACCTCTAACTTTATTTTTCTTCTCAAAATTGATGCATGTCGCTTTAGACCTTTGGATGTATTTTTTATGATGTGGAAGATATTATGAATGATAAAATGTGGTGTAAAGAGATGATAAAGATTGAAAGATCTCTTCTTAAGGATTTTCTTATATTTAGCTCTCATAGTTAGGCTTTATAATCCTTCCGAAACCGTTTCTCCTTGAGATAAAAGTCAATTTTTTCCCCATCACAGTGTCAGGTTTGGCTAATACCTTGCCAACCTTTCCCGGCCGAACCTGACAAATGAAATTTACCCCAGGTGGTTGTCAGGTTCGGCTGACTCGATTAGATTACTTTTAAGCCGAACTTATCTCTGTAAACACTTCGAAAATATTGCTTTGTAGGCTCCAGGTTCGGCTAACTCGTGATGATGAGTTATCAGCCGAACTTATCTCTGTACTCTCAAGTTTTTAGATTTTATTTTGGCCATAACTTCTTCGTCCGATGTCGGGAATGGCCTCATTCTTTTTGCGTTGTTTTCGTATTTTCATTCTCTTGAAGATGACGATAATATATCATTGATTTGAATGAGTTTAATTTGGACGTTGATGTTCTCCATTAGTAGACTTCACTATCGTTTGGGGTTAGGTTCGGCTCATTCGCAATACTATTTGAAAGTCGATCTTTGAAGTTCGGCTCATTAGCACATCCTCGTTAAGCCGAACCATGGAATTTATTTGGTGGGAAAATAATTCTATGACAATTCGGCTTATAAAGAATTCAATCGTACAAACCGAACTGTTCTTATTTATCAAGGTTCGACATACAAATTATCTGCCGAACCTAACTCTGTTGCACCGAATTACATACAAAAATCAAAACTTTTGGTGAATTCAAGCTAGAAAACGGACATTAAACAACGTCTACAACCATACCTATGTATTATTAGCATTGGGTTCCTCATCCATGTACTCATTTTCGGGATTTGACTCCAAAAAGTCATCATCTTAAGCTTGAGAAAAAAGTTGAGTTTGAGATTGAGTTTGGGTAAAATCATTTTCATAATCCAACAAATAAGCCATCTCCGGATCTCCATCGTAATTGATATGTTAGCTTTACGTGATGAAGATTCACCTTTCTCACTCGAATTTGTATCACACATCTCTCAATAATCACAAAGATCACAAAGAAAAAAAATTTTTTTTTTCCTCCTCTCCTTCTTCTTTCCTCCTTCTTCTTTGTCTAAAATAAGTCACTAACTATCTTTAAAAAGATAATTATTATCCTAAATTAACACTAAACTAACTACAATCATTAACAATTAATTAATCAGAGTAACACTAATTTAACACAAATCTTAAAAGGGTATTTTGGCATTTTTGAAAAGAGGGATGAGGGCCACCCTAAAAATACTATTAGCCCCTTTTTTTGTCTTATTCCATATGCCCCCAATTTTTTTTGTATGCCCCAAATTAGGGTTCATGATTTGCATTTTTAATTGGCCCAAATTAGAGAAGATGTGTCATTGCCGCGGACTCCTAGAAAATAGAACTTTTTCTTTTATCAAATCTAAACAGGTCAACGCGCTGACTCATCCATGCTCATGCACAAACTAAGAAATCTAGAGGTACAAGTTTTGTGGAACTTATCCATGCGAAAGCCAACAACCATGGATTTCTTTCCATTCGTCGCCCATTTCTTTTGGTTGCGCAGACTTTACATTAACGTGGAAGAAGTGGTTTTTGAAGTGCTAGCTTACCCATTTTTGATACTATACACAAATAAAATATTGTCGGTATTGGCGCAAGTGATTGCCTAATTTTTGATATATCCGCATGTGGGCGTGCATGTGTTCATATTTATCTTAGATTTTTAATTGCACCGTATACTAGTCTTAAATTTAAGCCACCATGACGAAGTGTTCAAGTCTGGCAGCTTCTTAGTGAACAGATATACGAGGTTAGTTCAAACTTTTCGTTGATTGAAGAGGTTAGTTTAAACCAAGGTTTTTCCTATTCACAAAATTGGTCAAAAAGACCAAAATCAACAATTTACGGGTGAAAAGACACTTTAGGTTTTGATAATCGTTTTAAATAGCCAAAAATTAAAAAATATTGTTTAAATGGACAAAAATTTAAAAATAGGCGAGGATGTGTAGGTTTCATCATCCGTCCATTTTCAAATATTTTTTTCTTTTTTTTTATTTTACACGGGATGCATCCAGGTTTCATCCTTGCTATTTTTAAGTATAAGCCGAGGATGAATCCAGTTTCATCCTTGCTATTTTTTTTTTGGCTATTTCACCCGTACTTTTTTTTACTTGTCCATTTGAACCGTGTTTTAAATTTTTTTGGACAAATGACCCATTTTCTCTTTCCTATTTCCTACCCATATTTTTCCTATTTTCCATCCACATTAATGCATATCCCTACTTATCCTAATTACTATCCAAGTAAATTCTAAAAGATCCTAAATCCTACCTATCTCTAATTTGACTTTAGTTTTTCCACCCCACAAGAAAAACCCTAAGATCAAAATCCTACTTTTTTTTATCCCACCACCGTAGCCACCCTCTTTCCCCTATCCGCCACCTTCTTCTTCCCCAATTGACTCCTGACTCGGATCTTCTGTTTTTCTTTCTAAATATTCAAACCTCACAATTTATTTTGATGATCATGATGTATAATGAAATTGTTGTTCGAATTGGATTTGAATTTTTATATTGTGATCTAGGTTTGTGATATATGCTTTGTTTGTTATACTAACTTTGATTTATTTTGACTAGTAAGGACACATGTGCGATGCACATGCTTGAATTTTACTCATCCAACAATACTAAATTTGAAAGTCATGAGATTTTTTTCCTAAAAAAAAAATTTACTATTCTTATTTGTACTCGTTACGTAGATAATTCAAAGAGCTTTTCAAATATATAAATTTTACAAAAATCCAGTATGTATTTTGAAAGATATTAAGTTTTTAAATTTTTTGATCTATTTTTAAAATAATGGTATTTATGTAAATATGTAAAAAATGGGGATAACTAAGTAATTTAGGGGGTCTCCTACCAAAAAGAGCTCTTTTCTTTATATTAGTATAAGATAAATCTAGACCAGTTTGAGGAATGGATTCTATTCTTGATTCTGTTTTTTCTTGATTATTTATCTAGTTTTGCTTTATCTTAATCCAGTTTCAGTTTCTTCTTTCTTATCTGTTTTATAATTATTCTTTTGTTTATATATCATTTCATGGATAACTAATTCCTTGGTTTTTCTTCTCCCCTGAAACAGTTCAGAATGTTTAATCTACCCTTGGCGTTTGCCCTCTTCTCGTTTGAAGCATTGACGTTTGTCATATACTGGTCTGCAGTCATCGCGTTTGCCTCCATTACTTCTTCAAGTGTGAAAGTTTTTGATTCAGAGCGTTTGCAATCATGGCAATACAAGGTTGGATGGAGACACATGGGATCGGTTTACACTTATCTCTACCTTGTCCACTCAGTAAGAATCAGTTCCCGGTTATCAAGGTTTTTTCAAAATTCAAAAATCTATTCCAAAACGGTTTATTTCCTTATTTTCTGCGTTTTGACTTTCTCAAAACCTAGTCTTTCCTTAGCTGATTCAGTTAATTTTGCCGAAATATCTTCAAAAAATACCTACCTTTGGTATAACATTCAAGCCAATTACAATTATCACTTCTCTAAAGTGTTCTACATAAACCCTAATCCTCCTCAATTGGATTTCACCAATAACCATTGCGGCTGCAAACGACAATTAAACACAGTCTTTCAAAGCTTGATCATCATGTTTCCCACTTCTGTTCCCAAAATGAATGAAGAACAAACTGAAGTTGTTCGCATTACCAACAAATTGAGTCACACAAATCTGGAGAAAGAAACAAACCCAGCTGAAATGGTTTTCCACTCAAATGAAGGGTTTGCTGAAGAAGAAGGTGCTGACCTAGAAGCTACTCTGATTGGAAAAATCATAATTGAGGGAAGGATGTCAGACAAAACTGTGCTGCAGCATATCAAAAACACATGGAGTTTCATTCCCGAAGAAGATCTGAAGATTTTTGAAATTGATCAAAATACCATTGTCTTCACTTTCTCTAACTGGATTCAACTTGAAAAGGTGTTTGAAGAGCGTCCTTGGAGTATTGATGGTCACCTGGTTGTACTTTTTGATTACAATCCCACTATTATTTACAAAGATCTTCTTTGGGGAAAGCAGGTTTTCTGGATCCAGTTGCATTATCTGCTTCCTGAACACATGAATCAAAAAATTGTTGCTGAAATGGGAGAGGTCATTGCTATCGAACCACCCACTGGTCTACCTCCCACTGGTGAAGTTTTCAAGGTTTGTGTCAACATAAGTTTAACAACACCTTTGAGAAGGGGTGTCTTGGCTGTTACTGCTGCAAAAACTACAATATGGATTAGATATTACTATGAAAAATAGCCACACAAAATTTGTAGAGATTGTTTCATTCTGGAGCATTCAAAGAAAAATTTTCCCGATATGGCATCTAAATTGGATGCTCTCCATAAGAAGCCAGTTCCTTTCAGTGTGAAGTTGTTCAAAAAAACCAAGCATTATGCCTTCTAGAAGCAATGTTCCTAGCTTTAGGAAAAGTACTAGAAGGCCAGTAAGATCCACCTTTGTTCCACCTACTGATGGAGTCAAACTTCTGGAATGCTCTGAAGATATTGCTGATGAGGGAGCTAATCTTCCTGAAGAAAATGCTAGGCTTGGAAAAAGGCATAGATCCTCGTCAATTCCTTTATCTGGAAAGACCATAACTCGATCCTGTCTCTACCAACCAAGATATTGCCAACCATTCTCGAATCCACACCAATGGAGATGACTGCAGACCATAGCACTCATGTTTATGCGAGATCTAAAACATCTCGAACACACTTCAGGGGAGTTGAAGGTACCTCTTAACACCTTTCGTTAAAAATTCAAAGCATATACTTTTTATTTTGCGTTTAATAAGTCTTATTTTTGTGATTTTTGGCTTTCTAAAGAGCTTACTTACTTGGTTTTACTATCTCAGTTGCATCTTAAATCTTATTTTAGAATGAAAATTTTATCTTGGAACTGTAATGGTTTTGGAAATAAGAAACAAGAGACCATCTCAAATACCTAGAAGGTTTACATAATCCAGACATTATTTTCTTGTCTGAGACTAAAATTGCTTCAGATAAAATCATAAATGATGTCAGACACTTAAACTTTCCTAATACTTTTTATGTCCCATCTATAGGTCTTGCTGGTGGTCTAGCTTTATTATGGAAAGATGGCTTCCATTTAGAAATTGCTGCCCATACCAATGACATGATACAATGTTTAGTGACTAGTGTCCCATCTAAACCTGAATGGTTACTCTCCTGTATGTATGGTACACCTTATGCCCCTCTTCGACAAGCACAATGGAACTACATAAGAGAATAAGGTTCTGACAATCCTAATCTACCATGGGTAGTACTAGGGGATCTAAATATTACTATGAACCCTGAGGATATAAATTCTTCTAATGCTAGTTCCTCTTTTTCTTCTAGTGTTATGCAAATGATTGATGATGCAAGTTTAAGTGATTTAGGGTTCCATGGTATTTCCTTTACTTGGACAAGCAATAAACATAGTACTGGTAGGATAAAATCAAGACTAGACAGGGCCTTAGTCAGTGCACAATGGCTTGTTCAATTCCCAGATTCACATCTTCTTCATCTCCAACAAAAAGGCTCTGATCACTGTCCTATATTCTAAATCTTACTTCCTCAACATCTACTGGAAAGAAATCCTGGAAATTCTTTGAATGTTACTTAAGAGATACCACATGTAGAGACCAGATTGTAAGTGCTTGGAACAAGATGGTTAATGGTTCTGCCTCTTACAAACTTGAAAGCAAGCTGAAGTACACAAGATGCAACATATCAAGATGGAACTTTGCTTCTTTTGGAAATATTCATCAAAATATCAAGCAACTCCAAAATGATATGCAACATCTACAATCCACTAGTAAAGATGGGAGTAATACTTCTGCAGTCCAGGCAATTGAATTACAAATAGATGAATGGCAACAGAGAGAAGCACAATTTTGGAGACAAAAATCTGGAGATTCTCATATTCTTGCATCTGACAACAATACAAAACATTTCCATATGCAGGCCAACATGAGGAGAAGTAGAAACAGAATTGAAGCTCTCAAAGATGACAATGGTAATTGGTGCAGTGAGAAAGAAAATCTGGAGATACTTCTTAGTAATCACTTCTTGAATATCAGCACTACAATAAACCCTCAAGATAACTCAAGCTGTCTAACCCTTATACCAAGATGCATAACAACTGAGGATAATATCTTCCTTACAAGAATTCGATCGATGTCAAGAAATATACAACATTCTCAAGACTATGAAGCCCCGGAAAGCTCCAGTGTCCCGATGGATTCCCACCAGGTTTCTTCCGCACTCAATGGGACATTGTAGGCACTGATGTGATTAGCATGGTTCAAAGTTTTTTCACTACCAAGAAATTACTCAAAAGCATGAATAAGACCAACTTTACTCTGGTACCAAAGGTCAAGCTTCCTCAATCTCCTGGTAATTTCAGGCCCATTGCCCTGTGTAATACAACATACAAGCTCATCACAAAAATTCTGGCTACAAGAATGAAGATATTCATCAACAAAATTATATCTCCTGTGCAATCAACATACGTCTCTCGGTAGATGATTTCGGACAATGTAACCTTAGCTCAAGAAATTATTCATTGTATGAAAAGGAAGAAGGGGAGGAATGGTTATATGGCACTAAAATTAGATATGTCAAAGGCATTTGACAGGGTTGAATGGGGTTTCTTACATTCAATTATGTCTCATTTGGGTTTTGATGAAAACTGGTGTTCAATGGTCCATGAATGCATTAGTACCTATGAGATAAGTATACAACTTAATGGCTCTTCAAGTTCTTCTTTTAAACCAACAAGAGGACTTAGACAAGGTGACCCCCTCTCACCTTATCTATTTCTCTTAACTATGGAGGTTTTTTCTAGATCTCTGGCCAAAGCTGAAGCAGATAAGAAGATTAAAGGCATATGTATTGCGAGAAGAGCACCACCAGTGTCCCACTTACTATTTGCTGATGATTGCTTAATATTCACCAAGGATACCATACATAATGTCAACAATCTACTAGATGTTATAAAGGAATTTAGCAATATCTCTGGACAGCAGATAAATTTTCAAAAATCATCAGTTCACTTCTCCAATAATCTACATGACAGGCACTGCAGATTGCTATCTAGAAGAATGAAAGTTCAAAAAATGGATGTTGATGAAAGATATCTGGGTATCCCTCTTTTTCTAAATAGGAAAAAGACTATTTCTTTTTCAAAAATTGTGAAGAACATGAGACATAAACTGCCCAGATGGAAAGGTAAATTTATTAATCACAGAAGATCTCAGAATGGTCAAGACTGTTCTTAATGCTATGCCTCTTCATCAAATGTGTACCTTCAAGATTCCAGATGAAAACATCAAGGAGATGGAGAAAATTCAAAGACAGTTCTGGTGGGGAAAAGATGAAAATAGTAGAGGAATTTACCCAAGTGCTTGGATAGATATTTGCAAGGACAAAGCCGATGGGGGTATGGGATTCAGAGATTTAAGTTCTTTTAATGATGCTCTTCTTGCCAAACAGGCTTGGAGATTATGCAAAAATTCTTCTCAACTAATGGTGGATGCTCTCAAGGCTAGGTATTTTCCTACTTCCTCACTCTTACATGCTCCAGTCAAGAAGAATGGCACTTGGGCATGGAAAAGTCTATATAAAGAGATTGATTTCATCAAAAACTTTAGTTTCTCGCGAGATAGGTGATGGTAGAAGTATCTATGCTTGGAAAGACAATTGGATTGTAGGGTTACAGGGTCCTCCAATACCTCTTAACACAAATGCAGAAGGTTACGCTGAAAATATGTATGTCTCTGAGCTTATCAATCAAGATGAAAAGACTTGGAAAGCAGACCTTGTTAATCTTCTTTTGCACTGAAGATGTTGTTAGAATCTGAATATTAGAATACCAAGATTGGCTCGGGACAACTGTATGGACCCCGACATATAATGGGTTGTTCACGCGAGAAAGTCTCATTTTATAAGAAGAAAATGGAGTTGAAGAATGGTGTCCACAACACCAGTCCTGATGAAGCTAGATTATGGAATTCCCTGTGGAGTCTAAAGCTTCCAGAAAAAATTAAATTGTTCCTTTGGAAGTGCATGAATGATACTGTTCCCTCTAGTGGAAGAATTATGAGACAGATAGGAGGTGTTCCATCGGATTGTTTTATGTGTGAGAATATCCCAGAAACTTCAGAACATATTCTTATGCACTGCAATTTCACAAGAGCTGTGTATACCTCAGTCCCTGGTAGTCATGGTTCACTTCATAATTCTGATAACCTCATGGTTTGGGTAAGAGGATGGTTTACTTCTCATTAATAATGATTCACCGGATAACAAATGGATCACTCATATGGCTTGCAAAGCATGGGAAGTCCTGGAAAAGAGATGTAGTTGTGTCTTTGAACACCACAAGGCTGACTCAGTGAAGACCATTAGAAGAATACAAAACTTAACTACCTCCATCTCTCGATTGACAAAGAATCTATTTGCGGCAACAAAGGGTTACCATAGACATTAACCCAAAGATGGACTAAACCTCATTATCCTTTCATTAAACTTAACCGTGATGTTTCCTTTAAATCGATTTTATTCACTGTGGTATAGGACTAATACTAAGGAATTTTGGGGGAACTATGCAAGCTCAAGATGCATTGCCGGACAACAAAGTTCTAAGTTGAGGAAGGAGAATGCCTTGCAGTGCTGGATGGAGTTCAATGGGCCTTGGACAGCAGTGTAAAGCATCTCTTTATAGAAGTGGATTCGATTAATGTTTCTAATGCAGTTAATGGAAATAACTCTTGTCTTTATTGGCAAAACTATAGTATTATTAAGGATATTTTGTTTTTTTAGGAAGTTTTGAAAGCTGGGTATGTAAACATACCATTAGGGAATGCAATGGTCCAGCTGATGAATTGGCCAAGCATGCTAGAAAGTATGGTGTTTCTGAAATTTGGTCTCATAATCCTCCAGAGTTTTTAGTTGACAAAATTCTGGAGGATTCACCTATTGTAAGAGTTTCAGCTATCTAATAAAATACCCCTCTATTCGTATAAAAAAAAAAAATCTAGACCAGTTTGGTTGTTGACATTATGAATTATCTTTGTTAATCCTTTAAGAGTCATAATCTATCAATTGCTCGGAGATGCGTTCACATTAGGTCAATTAAAATTCAAAACCAAGACAGTTCTGTGGGTTAACTTTTTTTGATTTGAAACGAGTGACATTAACTCCCGTTAAAGCACCCAAAATCGCAATAATACAAATTGTATTCGTTTACTTGTCTACGTTTTTGTTGTCATTGTGAGTAAATATACCGATTTTAAGCTATTGTTTATGAAAATATGTACAAACAGACAATGATTAGTGAGTTTGTAAAAATATATGTTCAAACAGATATTGGTTAGTGAAAATAAAAGATTTATGAAGACGAAGAATACCAATAAAAAAGGTAATAGTCATACTTAGAACTAATTTGACTTTTTGTAGGTGGTACATAGGAATATCAAAAGTGAAAAGTACATTGATTTTTAGAAATTGTGAGGGGATGGGAAATAGGAAAAATAAGGATAGGAAATAGAGAAACCCTAAACCAGTGAGCCCTCTTGTCAAACTAATAATCACAAATATATAATTTGAAGAGTGCAAAATGCATTTGTTAAATAATTGTTGAATTTCCATTGGTGTTGATCTTTTCTTCATCAAAGATGAGCAAGTTCAATTCTGGAAACCTATCGCAAACGTTGGTAAATGAAGCCAAAATTCTCCGGACTCTCTCTTGGATATCCGGGCCCGGGACGTTAAAGAAGCTTTCCGAACATAATTTATTAGAGCGGCAGACCAGAATTTATTTTCAAGGGTGCTAAAAAAAATTATATATATAAAAATATATGGACCTTAGAGCAACTGCAGTGGCGCGACTATTACCAAAGATCAAAGACCAAAAAAAAAGACCAAATTTTAGTTTGGTCCGTCGTGTGACACAGCGGTAGAAGACTAAATTTGGTGGGGCGGAACATATAAGTTCGCTCGGTGTGGGGCGAACATTTTATCCCTGACCAAAAAAAAAAAAAAAAATGGGCGTTGATATAATGTCCGCCTCGGTGTGGGGCGGACATATAATGTTCGCCCCACACCAAAGGACATTATATCAACGCCTCACAAAGATTAAAAAAATAAAAATGGCTGATAAACTTTATCCCTTGGTGTGGGCGTAAACTTTATCCCCGCCTGGTGTGGGCGTAAACTTTAAGTTCGCCTGGTTTTGAAGCGAACATTATATCAACGCCGACTATATTTGGGTTTAGTCTTTGGTCCCGACCAAATATAATCGCCCACTATTCATTTAGTCTGGGATTTGGTCGATGGTCCGTCCCGCTACGCCTGGTTCAGAGACCAAATAAATGGGTTTAGTCGCCCACTGCAGTTGCTCTTAGGGGACTAAACGTTATATATATATATATATATATATATATATATATATATATATATATAGTGGACTAAATACAAGAAATAAGATAAAATAGAGAACTCTCGTACAATTTTAGGAATTTTAGTGTCTTTAAATGTCAAATATCAGTATAACTATTTAGAGCAACCACAGTCATCGACCAAAACTAAAAATTTGGACCAGAAATCAACCACAACGGAACGGAGTAAAGATCAAATACCAAACTAAAACCAAAAACCAAACCATATTTAGTCTTTAGTTTGGTTTATAGTCGAGCGCAACTTCAAAGTACGTCTTGTACCGGGCGGAAATGGCGGAAATTAAAATTATGTTTGAGCTGAGGCGCAACTTGAATTTACGTTAGAATTGGGGCGTAACTTGAAATTACGTTTGAATTAATTGGGGCGCAACTTTAAGTTACGTTTGAACTGGGGCGTAGATTTAAGTTACGTTGAACTGGGGCGTATCTTTAAGTTGCGTCCGGAGTGGGGTTGGGGCGCAGCTTTAGGTTACGTTTGAATTGGGGCGTAACTTTATTTTACGTTTTAATTAGGGTGTAACTTGAAATTACGTTTGACTACATTTTACTCCATAACCGTAGCGTGCAACCCCGAGTATAACCATTTTTTTTAGTTTTTAGTCTTTAGTTTAGTTGTAGTATGGTCGCACCACTGCAGTTGTTCATAAAATGGGTTAAATGCCCGAAAATCCGTCAAATCTGGTCGCTATAGACGAACAAATTATCGATATGAGTGAAATGGACGAAGCCTTATTAAAATCAGAACTGACTGAAATACCCATTCTAGGTAATGTTTTTTTTTTCGTTTTTTCCGTCATCTCTAGAATCAATAAACTAAAACTAGATCCAAAAACAACTACCACCAGCAGCTTTCGTTCTCGACCATCTCCACCATCAAAACAGTTACTACCATCATCATCTTTCTACACCTTCTCCACCATCAATGACACCAACATTAAATTTATCCACAATCAACTACATCAACAATAACTACCAGAAAATACCAACAACAAATCTACCACCATTAAAAGAAATAGGTAATTGCCTAATTAGGGTTTGAATCAACCAATTTCACAATATGAGTCACGTACTAAAGCTCGTAAGTTTAAAAACCCTAATTTTATTTTTTAGTTTAATTTCAGAATGTAATAGATTTTGATTTTTGTTTTCATGTAACTAGATGTACCTAAGTGATTTTGCCTATATTTTAGTACAAACTAGTGTGAGTTACCTGCAGGTGATTTTAATCTAACATTACTTACTGAACCTAGGTTGAATTTTATTGGTTGTAATGAACGTAATGCCGGTTACGCTAATGAAACCGGTTTCATCCAGTGTATTCTTAAAAAGAAGATTTTTGGGAAGGATGAAACTGGTTTCTTCATCTGCTGTCACCGGTTGAAACATGGTTTTATCATGTGTTACCACTAGATGAAACTTCTATACATCATGTTATTAGCTATATACTCAGGTGACATGCTATTTGTTATGTAAACCCGAAAGATATTGTTGGCATCTTGCCTTACGATTTTAGTTTTATGTGATTAACTCAATTCTAAGCATCAATTCAAGTCTGAATTTTTGTTAGACCCTCTTTAAAAAACAACGTGGTTCTAAATTTTTCATTCTAGTGTATACTCTGATGCATTTATCTGGTTTTATCAATCACCGGATGAAAATGGATTCATCATGTGTTGTCAATGGATGAAACTCTCAGATATCCAAGCTACATCGGATGTAATTGGTTTTATCATGTGCTTCCACTGGATGATCTTGGTTTCATCTTGTGTTGTCATAAATGAAACTGGTTTCATCCTGTATTGTCAATGGATGAAACCTTTGTACGGCCAATGCTGTTAGTGGATGAAACTGATTACATCTTGTGGTTGAAATTGGTTTCGTGTTGCACAAAATCCGATTTTTTTTTTTTTTTTTTTAGCAAATATCAGTTTTATCCAGGTTTAATCTATGTCTAATCTGAATTTTTATGCTGAACATATCATCAACTAGTCATTTATGATAAACCGTGATTTTAGTTGTTGTAGGGAAGCAAAAGTGGAAAGAGTATCAAATTAATAACAAATAATATGCATGATAAGATTATGAGGCCGACGAAAGAACTTGTAAGCGATCTTCAATTTTTGGGATGATGATCATTTAAATGATGTTGTGGAGATCTTCTTCGGACTACAAGTAAATAATCCTAGTTATCAACCTCCAAATGTTTCGCTATCTTAACTTGTAAAAAAATATACATACACTTATTCTAAAATGCAAATATTTGTGGTGTGGCTGCATGGAAGCCACTAACATTTCCCAAGTGGCTAGACGTATATCATTCACATTTACCGTCGATCAACTAATTTAGTGAAAACATGTGAGTATCTTTTCTCAACAATATTTGAAACTAATTTTGTTTGCTTTAGGTTCTTAATCCAACATAAATGTTTCAAGAGGTTGTTGTTGATTAGAAGTAAGCTTTCGTAATTATTACTGATCTCCTATGTTATCCTTCTGTCAATGATGAGAATATTAGGATAAGTACTAATGTTAGCAATTAATTTCAGATCAGTTGAGTGCCTCAACACTTCATTCCTATGTTATCCTTCTGAACTCTGACGTAACAGCAGATAAAACGCAAAAACTGTACAAATTGGTAAGGAATTTGGAAAAACTACATTTCACAAAAGTTGTTCATCTACGTGTTTTCTACAAAGTGTCAAAAGGGCACAGTGTTTTGATAAACGGTCTGACAATTATGGTCTCTGGACTGAACTACGCGCAGTCTGAAATTTTCTGATTTGAAAGGTATTCGTCATAATTCTCTTCTAAGATAGATTACGGACTCAATGAAATTAAACATGGGGATTCAAATATGATATGAAAACAGTAATAAATAAATAAACTAAACAAAAATAAAATGCAAAAGGATAAGAGATACAAAACCGGTAGGTTGCCTCCCACTTAGCGCTTGTTTTAAAGTCGACGGCCCGACTTAGCTTCTTGTAAGATTCATTCCCCATACACCAATAATCGGAAAAGTTGGGGATCCACCCATAGCACCTGTTTTTCAAACACTAGCTTCACACAAATATTAGTACAATAAAGCAAAAGTGAAGCTATGAACCGATAAAAGCTTCCCCCACACTTATTCTTGTCCACACTTGGAAGTGTATAAAGAATATAGGAATCAGGTACTTTCATGGTTTCTTGTTTCAAAACCTGCATAGTATGAGAATCAAGTATCTCTAATGGCGGAAAACGTGAAACAAAGTCATTCAACAATATTCTCGAAGCACATTCATTCAAACCAATAAGAGGTAAAGGAGAAGAAATAATAGGCAAAGGGTTAGATAAACCTTTCACAATCTCTTGTATCACGGAATCCTCTTCATCCTTGAAAAACTCAAGTGAATTATTCACCTCTTGTATATCATGGTCCTCTATCAAACCTTGCAACCATTCTTCGTCCGTTTCTGCCTTAACTAAAGTCTCGACATAAACATCATCATTACAATCATTTGCAAGCTCAATTGGGTCTTCCACAATATTGGTCAAACCGGTCTCATTCTCAACACACTCCTTTTTGTTGTAAGGCACATACTCTTTTGCGAATCCAAATTTTATCATAAGAAACCTTTTTAGAACACTCGAAAATGCATCATCCTCAAGCTCCACCCTTTGAATAGGCTCTTGATCATTATTAAGATCAATGCTTGAGTAATCTACACAATTGTCATCATATTCCTCTTCTTCTTCATCTTGATCCCAAAAAGACTCTATTGTACACTCCTCGGGGATGTCACCATGAGTTGGTTCAAACGATGTATTTTTATAATAATCATCATCACTATCATAGTCATCATAACATTGGTCCTCGCTGAATTTAGTGTTGCTAATCTCGAACTCATCCTTTTGAATAGGTGAATGATCATTATTACGATCAAGAGTTGAGTTAACTACACAAATATCAACAAAAGTCCCCGAAGGTTCGCCTTTTTCAACATTAGCATCAACCAAATATTCATCACAAACCATATGCACATTAGAATTATCCATATCTTCCTTATATTGATCAATGCCTCTTCGCAAGCTAGCAAAACCTTCACGAAGTTCTTGGAGTTGCTCGTTTGTAGTCTCTTTAGCTTTTTGAAATTCCTCTTGTAAAAAGGTGGAAACTTTATCTATAAAGTTGGAGACTTTTTGTTCATTTGACATAAGAATCCTCCCATACTTGTGGTTGTTCCCCGCCATAAGGTTGTTGAGGAAAACCATAAGGTTCCATGGAATATTGGTCATAACCAATGAATTGGTTTTGATTATACCCATGGAATTGGTAGTTGTCGTATTGTTGAGGTTGAAAACCGCATCCGTTGTTCCAATATGCTCCTTCCATAGAAATAAGCACCTGAAATAAGAAACCAAAAACAATTAACAACCGCTGCCTCCCCGGCAACGACGCCAAAATTTGACTGGTTGTCAGCCGACACAAATATAATTACACTTTCTTACTACTCAAAATATAAATATAGCAAGGGCAAGAAAGGATCGATCCCACAGAGAGGTCTAGGTTGTCAAATTGTTACGGTTCCCTATAAATAACACCGGGGTTTTGTGATTATAATAAACTAAATAAAAGCAAATAAAGCAAAGCAAACAAATCAAATCAAGGATAAGAAGATATTGGTCATGGATTTCGTTTTCATTCACAAACATGTTTTCAACACAATAACTAGAATTGATATTTTAATCTCAACTTTTATCAAAGGCCCTAGAATACCTTGATCGCAAGAATATCCCGCAAATCTCCTCATGTCATCAACAAACACATTAAAAGATGCGAATATGAATTCTACCTAAAGGAACAACCTAACGTGTAAAAGCACTAATCAAGTTTAATTCCCTAGATGCGTTAAGTTCTATGAAATCAGGCCAATCAAAGCAATCGAACGTGGAAAGCGCACTAATCCGATTTAACAAAGGTTATGGTTCACATATGATCATAAGAATATATCACTACAAACTATAATCATATTTATGCTACTTGCAATCCGGAATTATCACTTTTGCGTATAATAACCATAATCTAGCAATAAAGATGAAAGCAAAATCAATCGACTCGCGACTCGACTAACAAGCATTCAAATCATGTAACAATATTCATGGTGAATCAATAACGATAATATGAGAGAAAACTAATTTATTGAATTAAAACCCATGTTTGGAAATCCAACTTATTCCATAACCAATAATAAAATCTAGCTCATATTCATGGAGTTCATAACAAGAAGAAAGAGAAAAGACTTCATGGTGTAAACCCTAGAATAAAGTAGAGGAAAAAGAATATAATAATGATAGAAGATATGATGTGTGTTTTGAGAAAAGTCTTCTCTTTTATAGCTCCACTCCTTCCAAAATTAGGTTTTGTCTTCAAAGTCCATAGTTAGAAGTCCACCAAGCCCACAAGTGAGAGAAACCCGTGTAGAAATTTCGTCCTAAAAAACGCTCACGGCTTGGGATTACGGCCGGAAATCGCCCGGAAATATATCTCAGGTGGCGGCAAAGTCCACCCAGGCCACCGGTCAACGGGTCGGGACCGAGTCATCTCGGGTCAACGAGTCAAACCCGGCTAGTCATACCGAGTCAAACCGGGTCCGGTCGGAGTATGGGTCGAGTCGGACTGAGTCGGATTGAGTCGGGCCATCGCCTTGGCCGAGTGAGCCGACTAGCCTTGGCTCGGAGCCATTGCACAGCCGTGTATCGGGTCATGCACCATGATGGTGCTCCAAGCAATTCCGGCCATTAAGGCTATGCCATCTTCTATTCCACATCATTTCCCGCATCTCACACAACCATTGCTTGTCATCCGGGTCTTATTCACGCAACAGAAAGCAAAGACCATCCCCTGTACTCGCAACCTCGCAACCCCACTAAGACTCAACTCACCGCAAAATCTCAAAGACTAACAAAATCCTCCCGCAATTAAGATCTCGGCATACTCTCACTCGCAGCCACTATCAACATGAACAATCAGGTTCTTTCCCTCCGTCTCAGGTCACAGCCAACACCAACTCAAACCATTCTCTCCACCAGAGACTCAAGCCATCTGAGCTCAAGCCATTCTAAAACACATTTTACTTCCTCATTGCAGCATCAACACTGTCAATTACACATCCATTGCAGACCCTAAAATTAACTCCACATTTCTTTATACCACCTGCAATTCATCAAACTCAAACCCATATGCTCAATTCCTGCTCTTGCAACCCACTCTGCCACTTAACTTCAGCTGCGATTCAGACAACATCGATATCAGCTTTAAATCAGCAACACAGCATCACCTGAACTGCACAGTTCATTACCACTTTAAGAGCTTGACATCGTAGCCTCGCCTCTTACAACTTCAACTTCAACAATATGATTCGCTCTGCAACCATTTCATAGTCCAATATATTTTGCCTTTCCCCGACTAGCCAACAATTCATCACGAGAAGTAGCATCCGCCAAATCTCGCCCATTATTCGACTTCATTGCCAACGGCCACAACTCCACTTATGTTCCCGACCTTCCTTCACCGTTCAGCTCGACCAAGCTCATTACACATCACAACTTATCAGCATCACTTGTAGCTGCCAAACCCTAACTACATTCCTTGCTACCGCAATTTTCTGCCTCAAGACCCATTCAACACAAAGCGCAACACAAAGATGTAAGTCCTATGCGGCTGCACGGCCAGCCCAATCACTAGAACTCGACTCCATATCCAAAGACACTACCATACTCAGTTTCTCCAGCTGCATAACACCGCACCTTTTACCAACCTCGCCATCTCCTTGTTAATCTCATCCCCTTCCCCTTTCAAAAACCGAATTAAGCACAACAACATCATCTTCTCTCCCGTGTTCCTTCTTCTTGCAACTCTCGGATTCATCTCCAATTTCTTGCCAAATCCTCGTTTCCTCAACCAACAATAACCCCTTGTAATCTTCATCCTCAAGAACACAACCACAGTCACCAATTTCGCCATTAATCACCCTAGAATCGGACTAATTCATTTCAATGGGTATACTTCAGCACCACAGATTCAAGCCTAAACCCCATATCAAATCATTTCAATCGATAAAAGAATCACCGATTTCGACTTATTTATTCATAACCATCAAACCCTTTTCGATTTCAACTTGCCTTCATATCTTCTCCGTGACTTCGATTTCACCTTTTCTATCAATCCACCACCAACCTATCTTCCACAGATCTTTGTTCTTCTCAAACCCCCATCGTAATAGCACGAGATTCACACATACCCTAATCTCCATAAAACCCTAGAAATCAGCAACATGAGCAACATATCCCAGGTTGATTCCTTCTCGAGTTTGAATATAAGCATAAACCCATCTCAATTACGATCTCCAACTCTCCCCTGACTCAACCTGCATTAATTCACATTCATCTCACCTGCCCTTCTTCACTATCTCAAGAACCAATTTACAGGGCCACCATTTCGGTTCAATCAAACCTTTGCGTTCTCGAATTCGAAATCCTCATGAACCTCTCGAATCACTCTCCATCTCTTCATTTACTCTCGATCTCGGATCCAACACTGCTCTTTTCTTAACTTCAGTGAAAAGGAAATGGATTGAGAAGAAACACTTCTCGATTTAGGGTTGGGTATGTTGGTTATAATTGATGTTCTCATCTCAGTTGATAAGGGCTACCCGTGAGATGGCATCCCCTTATTGTAAAAGACCGGACTCCCTTTAACACTTCTCTTGAACTTGAATGCCCCTTAACAGAAGGTGTCCTTATCATCCAGCTGGGATGCCAATAGCACTTCCCGATAAAATGACCATTTTGCCCTTTGCTTATGAGTTCTTGTTTTGCCTATAACTTCTTCATACGAACTCAGAATGACTCCGTTCTTTCGCCATTGTCTTCATCTTCTCGTCCTCTACACAATGAAAAGTAGAAATCTTGTATTTGAACGAGTTCCAATTGGTCTTTTTGCTCCAAATGACTCCAAAACACCTAATAAACTCAAAAGCACACATAAGATACATAATTTACAAGAAAAACGCAAAGAAAGCATAAATACTAGATATTAAATACGGTGTATTCTACACCTATCAACTCACCATTGTAGAACCTCAGCAATTGTTTCCCTGCAGAACCAAGAGGCCAAACTTCTCCCTGAATTTTCAAACAAAAAAGTTAATGAACCATCGACCAATAGTTACATAAGAAGACTAAGAGAGCAATAAAAATAAGACAACATGTGGGATAATACTTGTAAAGAAGCAATGGAGGAGAAATTTCAAGTAGAACCACAACTGAAATCCATACAACATTCTTGATGTAACAAACAACATAGTGAGCTTTGAATAATGAAGACAAATCAATATCCAAAACCGCAGATAGTCGAACCTTGAGTCTTTGTTTTCCATCGTTGTACCAAAACATAACACTTGTTACATATCAACATAATGATGATTCCAAGAGTTGAACTGAAAGAAAATCGGAAAGTTCAAAAAATATTGTTGTAGAGTTGCTTATCGCATATGCAATTACTGAATTCAACTGCCATGGAAAATAAAAGGAAGAAGAAAACGCACCAAACTATTACATCTTGTGGTTGAAATTGGTTTCGTGTTGCACAAAATCCGATTTTTTTTTTTTTTTTTTTTTAGCAAATATCAGTTTTATCCAGGTTTAATCTATGTCTAATCTGAATTTTTTACCGTTGAACATATCATCAACTAGTCATTTATGATAAACTGTGATTTTAGTTGTTGTAGGAAGCAAAAGTGGAAAGAGTATCAAATTAATAACAAATAATATGCATGATAAGATTATGAGGCCGACGAAAGAACTTGTAAGCGATCTTCAATTTTTGGGATGATGATCATTTATATGATGTTGTGGAGATCTTCTTCGGACTACAAGTAAATAATCCTAGTTATCAACCTCCAAATGTTTCGCTATCTTAACTTGTAAAAAAATATACATACACTTATTCTAAAATGCAAATATTTGTGGTGTGGCTGCATGGAAGCCACTAACATTTCCCAAGTGGCTAGACGTATATCATTCACATTTACAGTCGATCAACTAATTTAGTGAAAACATGTGAGTATCTTTTCTCAACAATATTTGAAACTAATTTTGTTTGCTTTAGGTTCTTAATCCAACATAAATGTTTCAAGAGGTTGTTGTTGATTAGAAGTAAGCTTTCGTAATTATTACTGATCTCCTATGTTATCCTTCTGTCAATGATGAGAATATTAGGATAAGTACTAATGTTAGCAATTAATTTCAGATCAGTTGAGTGCCTCAACACTTCATTCCTTTGTGATATTTACAGAGTTACATTCTCAGCATCGAAAGAATAAAATAGCAAATGTTTGTATGCGCTATCCATCACCATTGTACTAGGATACGAGTAATAAGCTTGAGAACCTTGGTTACTTCTTTTCCGTAAACTCAAGGATTATCACAAAATCTTAATGTACATGTATCTCGTTGCTTTAACTGATTCCTAAAACAATTCTACTGATGTCGTGCATGTATGTCCAATTTTTTATATCATAGTGATTTTGTGATGGCGTTATTAATTTCAACGATAACAAAGAATTATGCATTACTTATATCCCGGGAGTAGTAATTTCTTTTATTTATGTGAAGTACAGTCTATTTTTACTGATTTCATAACAACACAAAGAAATTGACATGTGTTTCACTTGTTTGTGGCTTTAATTTCAACTAAAGCTTGTCTTCTATTAACAAGAAACAAAGACTTTTCTTTTAAAAATATACTTGGTAAAGGGGCGGCAAGAATTGGTAGAGGAGCGGCAACCTAATAAGGCAAAAAAAGGTCATTACAAGCAAATTCAAGTGCCCCTTATCAATGAAAAATCTGGAAATGACTAATTAGCCCTTATCGTTAATAATCAAGATTAATAATGATAATTAATTTTCACTTATTATAATTCTAACATCAGATTTTTAGAGTTATAAAAAAAAAATTTAGAGGAGAAGAAAAAAAAAACTTATGTGATATTTGTGAAACCCTAGATTTTGATTCACTCAACCAAAATGAGTCATTCCAAAGGACCCAGATACTTCTAAATTAGTTCCCATTAGCTTTTTCTCGCTCAAAATTATCTAAAGTACATAACAAAATCAAAACTTTTGAATTTTCAGAAGAACTTACGGTTGCAATTTTGCTTGTTACCAACCGTAACTGGTTAAATTTGGGGAAGATCCAATCGTAAAACCAGTTACGGTTGGTAACTAAATGCTCGATACCAACCGTAACCCAGTTACGATTGGTAATTAAATGCTCGAAACCAACCGTAACTGAAGAAAATTCTCAGATATAAGAACATACGGTTGGTAATTGAACTATTACCAACCGTATGTTCTTCAAAATCTCCAGTTACGGTTCGTAATTGAGTTATTACCAACCGTAACTCACATAAACCCGGAAATTTCAATTTCAATTTTCATACAAAACCCTAATTTTTGATACAAAATTAACTTAAATCCAACACGATAAACTAAACCCTAATTGGGTTTTTTCCAAACATTTTTCAAATCGCCGATTAATCGAAGACGATGAAATTTTCAGTTTTAATGGAGGTTACGGTTGATGGAGGAGAAGAGAAGATGAAGAAGAAGATGAAAAAAAAACTGATTTGATTTTTTTTGATTCATTAGGTTTAAAAAAAAAATTGATTTGATTTTGGTTGATTTAAGGTGAAAAGGGTAATCTAGTCAATCTACACCCCCTATAGGACACCCCTTAACCAATAAGAGGGACATTGCTATCACACTTTCCGCCTCTCTACCAATTCTTGCCGCCCCTTTACCAAGATTGTTTAAAAAAATATCTTTAGGGATATTTTGGCCAGTCATAATTATATTTTTCTAATATTCTTGGGCAGACCTAAAATGGTTAAGAGCAAGTCTTATGGTGGAATCCATCCATCTTCCATCTTCCACGCCACCTCAGCACTTGGAACTGTGGATGGAAGTGCAAGTGTAATGGTGGAATAGTAGAAACGATATTCTTAATAGCGTTTTACGCCAATCTTAATAGCGCTAAAAAACACTATTCTTAATAGCGTTTTATGCCATTAAGAATAGAGTTTTTTTCTCGTAGTTAGATTTTCAACAACTTAGTTTAAATCTACGGATAAAAAAAAACGCTATTCTTAATGGCATAAAACGCTATTAAGAATAGCGTTTTATGCCATTAAGAATAGAGCTTTTTTCTCACTGCTAGATTTTCAACAACTCAGTTTAAATCTACGGATTAAAAAAAACGCTATTCTTAATAGCATTTTTTGTCTTTTTAGCGCTATTCTTAATAGCGTTTTTACGCTATTCTTTGTATTTGTGTTTTCATGGATTCCACGGACCCTTCCACCAAACCACGGAACCTTGCTTGGATTTTGTGTGGAAAACCCCAACTTGGAAGCCACTAGACTTGACATTCCATGAATTTTTCACACATGGAATAAGTTGGATTCCACCATAAGACTTGCTCTAATAGAAAAATATCTCGTCCATTTAAACAAATATCAAACTTTACACGTCTTTTTCACCCAGGAATTGTTGTTTTAGGGCTAGTTAACCAATTTTGTATATGATTTTTTCATTTAACTACAAAAACTTGGAGTCTGGAAGAGAAGTTGAGTTGGCTGCTTGATTTTTAAAGTAATTATATGATCTTGAATAAAAATATGAGTGCATTCCCTGATTACATCGTATTTGACGGGAAGCACTTTATACACCCTGTATTATTTAGAGTTGGCAATCTACTTTATATATATTAATGTCGTGTTTTTTTAGTTTCTTTAATGTCAAATATTAATAAAACCGTATAGTGGGTGTGATTTTTCTTTTAACTACAAGAAGTTAGAGCCTGGAAGAACTGATGAGTTAAATGCTTGATTCTTAAGTAAGTATATGATTTTTGAAGAAATATATATGAGAGCATTCCCTGGTTACATCTTATTTGACGGGAATCACTTCACATGATTTGTATTATTTAGAGATGACAATCTATTTATGTTAATATCGTGTTTTTCAGAGACAATCTAAATGTCTCTGATACTCATAAATCGATGCAACTGTTTAGAAAGTGTGATTTTTTATTTAATTACTGATAGTACTGATGTGGTAATGTCATGAACTATATGGTTTTCAAAGACTGATATAAATTTTCACAAGTATTTTCTTAAAGTGGATTTCTTGATTAACAATTTGAATTTGGTTCCAGCTGTAAATCTACTAAATGATAATTAACGTTTTGTTTTACAGTATAATGTTTAATTGGTGCCCCTTCTCAAACGAGTGCGGGAATTGTGTGTATTCCCGTCATACCCGGTATGTAGCACGGGTTACATACTAGTTAATTTTATTTTATTTTTGCTTTCTGCTACGATAACTCGCCCATGTAGAAGTAAAGTTAAGTCAATATTTGAGTCCGTCACTGATTATAGCAGAATTATAAAACTAGAGATATCACGGTACCACCTACTGAGATGCCAAAACTATATGTCTTAAGGTGAATCATAAACAAACTCAATGCAACATTTGTGGTGGGAATATTGAAACAATGGAGCATATTATTTTATACCGCAGACATGCCAGAGTTGTTTGGAGGGGTGTAAATATCAACATTTATATTAGGTTAAAAGTAACTGTAATAGTGTACATGAATGAGTTTTTAACTAATTCTTTATGGACGGATGCAACACTGATGAAAAGTGGTTATATACACTAATGTTAGGCATTTGGGTACTATGAAAAGATAAATGTGACTCGGTTTTTTTAGGGAGTTTCTATAAATCCTCATAGCTCAATTCATAAAATGCATTACCATTTATCATCTCATATGCATGACGCAGAAAATACATACGTGAACACTAGTATTAGCAGATTTTCTAGATGGATTCCACTATTAGAAAGCATATTAAAACTTAATGTTGATGCTTCTTCTTATTTAAACACTAACCAACTTGGTACCGGTATTGTTTTACGTGCTTACACAAGCACATGTTAAGGAATCAGGGGATATGCAAATGGAATACTGAGTCCAGAAGCTTCGGTACGGGATATGCAAATGGAATACTGAGTCCAGAAGCTTCTGTAATACTGAGTCCAGAAGCTTCGGTACTGAATGCATGTCTATACGAGAAGCTTCGGTACGGGAAAAGATCCAACAATTGTCGAAGATTCAAGTAGAAGCTGATGCAAAACTTGTCATACAATCAATAACGGGAGATTCTCTTCTTATTCAGCGGGAGAATATGAACATTTTAAAAGAGGTTAAAATATCTATCATCTAGTTTTAGCATTTGCAATTTTACTTTCATTAGCTGTGAATGACAATCAAATAGCTAGTCACATTTCAAAACTTAATCCTAGAAGCAGAAAATTATTATACAGCTAAAGTTTGCAACCTTTTGGCGAAATACCAAAACTTTTCTTGTTTGTGCAACTAATTTTTGTTATTTATCAAAAATAAAAAAGGTTAATCATTTTTGGATTAAAATCTCTGGAGGCGAATACAATTATATAACGAAGTGGTGAAGAGTAGGGGAATAGTTTGATTGGTCTCCTAGATCTTCCCAAATGAGTTAAAGGTTATGAGAAAAACATAACTTTTTTTCTTTAGTACTTTCCCTCTTTTAGAGCATCTGCAATGGTGCGACCAAAACTAAAGATCAAAACCAAGAAAAGCAAAAAAAAAAATTGGGTTTAGTCCGTGGTGTTATGCTACGGTAGTGGAGTATATTTAGTCGAGAGGGAATATAACATTCGTTTGCTGTTGAGCGAAATTATGATGTTCGTTTGTATGAGGCGTGCATATACATTACGTGTGTTGTGGGACGTTAAAGAAGCAAACGCATGTTGTCGGGCGTATATATAATCCACGCCGAAACAACAAATGGGAATATTATTCACGCCTGATGAGGCGGAAGTTAGGTATACGCCTGAAATCAGGAGAACATATTATAGATTCGCCCAGTGTACACACGTACACCACACGTGTGAGGCGTTAAAACGTATTCTTCTTGGGTCTGCTCCTCTTTCTACTTCTTTGTTTCTACCACTTCATCAAAACAACACTTCTTCTACCTTGTTTTCTCCCATTCTCAAACACCAAAAAAAAAAAAAAAAAAAAAAAAGATGATAAATTAACCCTAGTATTTCGGTTCCATGAGAGGTATGTTTCTTAAGTTTTCTTCTACTTCCTTGAAATTTTCACATACATGTACATGACCTAATTAGATTTGAAAATTGTTTATAATTTGCCATTTAAACTTCCATTCTTGTGAATTAACAATATGGGTATGTGGGGTTTTACCCAATTCGTGTTGTATTGAAAGGAATCACTCATTCCATCTCTTTTAACTTGTTAACTCTAGAAAATATGTTTCTATTTTATTGATATCTTGATATCCAATGGTTGGATCGGGATGAATTTTATGTATGTGGTACTTCATTGTGTAATGGAGGTACTGTTAAATTTTCAAGAAAATCAGGTTGCGTTTACTATGGAAAATATTGAATATACGGTGACTGCAATGTGCAGGTTTTAAAAACTTGGATAGTCAAGCGTTTATGGTACTTCCCAATCTCCGTTTAATGGATAAAGCTGAAATTTTAGTATGTAGTCTACTACCCAAAATGTACAGCGTTCAATTTTCTCTAACGTTCAAAAATGGTTTGCTCAAGATGAAGGTATAAAGTTCGCTCAAGCTTAGGCGTGAGCTTTATGCACGCATGTATGGGGAGGCGTTATAATCCACACCTGAAATGGGCGTTTATATATACTTCATCCCAATGGGGCGAGCTTTAAATGTGCGCCCGTAACATGGCATACTTTATATCAACGCCTCTTCCGACGTACTTTATAGCAACGCCTAAATGAGCGTAAATATATAGACGCCTCAACAACGACACGGGAAATATACGTCTGCTTCAACTGAAACGTAAGTTAAAAGCTCCCCTATTAACAAACGTACTTTTAAACTTCGCTCGATTAAATTTGGTTTTGGTCCGGATTTCAGACAAAATATACTCTGATATTTGGTTTTAGTCTAGTTTACACTCTTTAGTACGTTCGACTGTGATTGGTTCCTGGACCAAATAAATTGTTTTAGTCGTCCACTGTGGTTGCTCTTAGGAAGAAAATAAAACCTCATTTTTAGTGCGGCCTGGTCCACCTTACTGCCTCTCGCTGACACCATATACCAAAGACTCATAGAGGATGAGGTGTATCATTCCTCCTAAAATAATGGAACTCAATAGAATTAAAAATTAAAAGTGGTATTTTATCCCGAAATTACAAAGGTCAACACGCTAACTCATATGCTCATTCAGAAACCATAAGTTTTGTGGAACTTTTCCATGCGAAAAGGCAAAGTCATGGTTACGCATTCATTTTGGTTGCACAGACACATCAAGTGTTTTCAATTATAAAATATTGTTTTTAGTCGCACATGTGTGGCCTAAATCTTTGATATATATGATGTGTATATATATATCTTATTACATTCTTAGAGCAATTTCAATGGGCACATCAAACAATTTGGTTTGGTGATTATAAACCCACAGTGGGACTAGCAAACTGAAAACCCGGGGGTCTAACAATCACACCCAATATTTCGTTTAGGCAATTTGTATGGACAAACTCCAATATATTTCCAAGAGAATCAACTAGACAGTCAGATTCAATCAAGGAAAACATATCCAAGAGTTATATCTTAATTTCTCAAATCAATCTGCAATCGAACAGATAGAAATCTGTGAGCCAGATTAATATGAGAAATAACTTGGATGGTACCAAAGATTAATATCCTAGTGTCAATCAATTTATATCAACAACCAAAGGTTGGATTATCTAATTGATTGAACTACGCACAACCTGTTATATTTCAATTATATAAAAATATAATGCGGAAAAAAAATAACACAGACACCAGCAATTTTGTTAACGAGGAAACTGCAAATGCATAAAAGCCTTGAGAACTAGTCCATATTTGAACACCACACTGTATTAAGCCGATACAAACTCTAACCTACTACCAATTAACTTCGGACTGGATTGTAGTTGAGCCTTAATCGATCTCACACTGATTAAGGTACAATCGCGTTCCTTACGCCTTTTGAACCACGTCGGTTTCTGCGCGCTTGATTCTCTTAGTTGATCTCACCCACAACTAAGAGTGCTACGACCCAAAGTCGAAGACTTGATAAACAAATCTGTCTCACACAGAAAAGTATATTGAATAGGTAAATCTGTCTCCAACAGAAATACCTACGAGTTTTGTTCCGTCTTTTGATAAATCAAGGTGAACATGAACCAATTGACATACCATACTTATATTCCCAAAGAACAGCTTAGTAATATCAATCACCTCACAATAATCTTAATCGTATAGAAGTGAAACAAGATATTGTGGAATCACAAACAATGAGACGAAGATGTTTGTGACTACTTTTTATCTTCCCTATCAGAGATTATATGTCTAGCAAATCTTAAGAGAACAAAGTACTTAATACGATAGAATAAAGTAAGATCAAAACATGCAACTACAGAGAAAATAGTTGGGTCTGGCTTCACAATTCCAATGAAGTCTTCAAGTCATTAACCTACATGGTTTTTTGAGAAAACCTATGGTTAAAAGAGAATCGACTCTAGTCACAACCAGTATAACACAAGAGGTGTGGGGATTAGGTTTCCCAGTTTCTAGAGTTCTCCCTTATATAGTCTTCAAATCAGGGTTTGCAATCAATGTTACCTCGATAACGAAGCATTCAATATTCACCGTTAGATGAAAACCTGATTAGAGTCAAGCTAATATCTTTCAACCGTTAGATCGAACTTAGCTTGTTACACACAAATGAAATGTGACGTCATTTAGGTATGACAAACCGTACCCAAATATGTGCACATAATTGAATCAACAGTAGTTAACCGAAGTTATCCATATGAACACTTTCATATCAACCCTTGTTAATCTTAATCACAACTAGTTCAAATGACTCAAATGAAACTAGTTATGGAGTTTTTCAATTGTTTATATTCTCATAGAAGTATACAAGACACAATTGAAGAAAACTCGATTTTGACTCACTTGAATCAATTTATGTACATATAGCAACGGTTTGTAAAAGATTGCATTCCTTAATATATAAATGTATTAGTTCATGAACAAACCGATTTTAGAACCCATTCAAGTATGCAAAAAGTGGTCGGACATAGCTTGGGTTCGCCAGTATGCGAACGGGTATGCATACGTACAAACTCAGTTGAATTCTCGGACATGAACTTTACGCCAGTACGCATAAGGGTATGCATTCTAAGTTCCCGAAATTTCAACTAACCAACCAGTACGCATACGGGTATGCATACTATGGTTCCGGACTTTTAATAACTTGCAACAATTAGCATGCAAGTACGCATGCTCAAGGTATATTCAATCAATGGTTAATTGTTCTAAACTCAATCTTAATCATTGAAACATTCTTGGAAGAGGGAGTAACGGTCTGTTAGAGCATTGCTCTGCCAAACTCGCATGCGTTGCTATCTCAAGCATGTTTGTCAATATTAGTGATCAAAACTATAAGTCTTGATTTCTAGCCTATTTGTAGATCTCTCGAACTAGGACACACTAGTGGAAATCAGCAGTTTCGCGACCGACAAAGCAAGTCATAGATACGAGTTAAATGACTTGCTTTGTCGGTCAAAGAAAGGGTCGCTGTTTGAGCGTCTTTTTCAACTATGACTTGTCTTTGGGGGTCGTTGAAAATCTTATATCAATGACCGATTTTAACGGACAATAATTTATGACTGACTTCAATCAGTCATAGATATAAATCTTAGTATAAAAAAATAGATTGATTGGTTGTCCTACCTCGATCAATCAAATCAAACCCAAATGAAAACCAAATTCAAATGAGAATCAAATTAGAATTCAAATGAGAATCAAATGAAACTCAAATTAGAATTCAAATGAGAATCAAATGAAAACCAAATTCAAATCAAATAAAAAGGAGAATCAAATTAAACTTGCACACAAATAATCATTCAATTTAACATTCATTGATTCATTGGTTTCAAATTACACAAAAAGGATCAAAATATTTAGTTCTGACCAGTGTAATCTTACAAGAAAAGTAACTAAGTTCTTGGATTCGGTTACAAAACGATGAACTAAAAAACTATTGATTAAACAACAAAATTATAAACTCCGATGATGATGAAGAACTTATTCCCACTTCATAATGGTGTACCTGCACAACAAAATCCATCATCTGATTAATGTGGGTAGGTCACAATACTCAAGAAAATGCTTATAAAAATAATAACCATCCCATGTACATGAGAGGACAGTGATCTATAAAGGTGGGTATCCTAACCAATATGATGTCCATCTATTTACCTGCCTCTGTCGAACATCGACACAATGGAACAAACGTAACTAGTTTATTAATTCATGACCTTGACATATCTCGAGCACAAGATAATAATGGGTTATACATGGAATCCTAATGTAAGAATGGTAACAGGTATTGCAGGTAAGATTGCAGAGAGGCCCAAAGATGAATAACCAAAAGAACTCAATAGTTTTGTTTTTCCTACTGA
Organism: Papaver armeniacum; assembly: GCA_023531295.1. Classification (NCBI taxonomy): domain Eukaryota; kingdom Viridiplantae; phylum Streptophyta; class Magnoliopsida; order Ranunculales; family Papaveraceae; genus Papaver; species Papaver armeniacum. The sequence goes on from JAJJWW010014877.1 coordinate 126,044, forward strand.
TCAACCAGTTGCTATCACAAAAAAAATTCATCCATGGAAACCACTGAATCAATTATAAAACCGATACCGGAAACACAAGCAACAATCAGAGAAAAGTGCAAACCAGCAAAATAATTTCCTGGTGTTGGAAATAACCCTACACACTTGATACACCTGCAGTAAAATGAACTAACCCAACACTTCATAATAGCGCACCTGAAGCAAAAGAAAGTTACAAAAAAAATGGATTCGGTTGGCATTTAAGTTGCAAAGTTACAGAAAAATTAAATTCTGAGTTCTAGCGAAAAACTACAAGTCCAACTTGGAACAACAATCACCAACGATTAAAAATACCCCACAAGTCGACATTTTCAGAAATTTAGAACTAAACTATCTCTGAAGTATATACAAGTTACTTGATTTCAGACACTCATACAATTGATCTGCAATGTAGTTATTTCAGTAAGAATATTTCTAGTAATCTACAACTTAGGAATTGGAGACATTCATATCCGTTTTATTGAATTTAAGAGACACATGTAAGTGTCTCAAATCAATGGTCGGAATCATTTGAGGCGCCTGTGACACTTATAAGTGTCTTTTTAATTAATATAAAAGCGAAACTTATAAGTGTCTTCTTAATTAATTTTAAGAGACACTTATTATTAATTTAAGCGACACTTATATATGCGTCTCAAAATGAAATTAGCTTTTAAAAAAAAAATCCTAATTTTCTAGTTAGGAGTTCCCAAAATCAAAATTATTTCCTGCACCTGCATATTTTTATTTCCTTCAACCCAATTCCATTTTCGATCAAATATTGACACTAACAACAAAAATGAGGTCTAACATTTAATATCTTCAAGGAAAAAATAAAAAATGAAAGCTGAAATACAAGAGAAGATGTTGAAAATGACTCAAGTAAACATCGGGGAATAAAAGATGTTGAACATAATCGATGTGAGAAAACTTAAATGCCAAAGACTTGATAATCGTCTAGTTTGGAACCTTGGAAGAATGGGAATCCAGAATGACATGTTGAGTCCTTGTTATTTCACAAAGAGTACAAGCAATGAGCTTCCTTACTTGAAAAAACAATGGAGTTCAGCAGAAACATCAACAATTATGATTCATGGCCAAAATAATAAATTGTCAAGAATCAAAAAAAAATGAAGGCGCCTTATGTAAGTTTGACAAGATTTTCGAGGAGACATTAATCGAGACAATATCACGATCCTAATGCACCAGGAACATCTATGTGAAGATTCCTTGCAAGTTCATAGACCAAGAAAAAGCTGTGAAGATTCCTAGCAGCTGAAGATACTGATAGGGTGTAGAATACATCCTATTTATTATCTATTGTTTATGCTTTCTGCTATTTTTCTTGTAAATTCGTATTTTACGCTTGTTTTAAGTTTTATAGGTATTTTGGAGTCATGCGAAAGAAAGAAGAAGAAACCATCAAAGTTGTGCTAAAGGGCCTAATTGTCATTTCACAAGCAAGTTATATATGGAGCCAGCACGGTTAAGGGATAGACATTTTTGTTTTGATGAAGAATTGTTAAAGGCACCCAAGGAAGTTACTCGGGGCACCATGCAGGGTGGCTCTTATTTGGAAGTGCAAATTAGTCGTCCCAATTAAAGCCCTAGCTAGGTCGAGAAATCATTTCCTCCCAATCATTCTCACTTTGAAAGTGAGAAAGAAAACATCAATGGCTCTTGCATTGTGGTTCGATTGATCGAGAGAAAGGAGAAAAAATTTAGAGCGAGAGAAGATGAGATGGGTTTCTTTGTTGGGGGATCGGGTTTGATTCAATTGTTGATTTCGAGATTGCCATTTAGTACTGTTGGAAGAACATGAAATCGGATATAGAGTTTAGTTTGAAGACTTGATCCGTAAATCGATAGAAAGTTGGGGTTTGCAGATACGGGCGATGAAGATGATTCTGGTGTTGTTGAATTGAAATGATAACCAAAGTGAATTGAAGCTATTTTGTTTGCCACGGGATGAGGAGAATCGAAGGTTGAATCTCGGTTGTGATGATTTTAAGTAATGGGTTTTTATTGAATTCGATGTTGGTGGTAGTTGCTACTATAGAAGCAAATATGGTGATGAAGTTTGAAGAAATTAGGGTTTGATGCGAGGTGAAATCGAATAATTAGGGGTTTTATGCATGAATATACTCGATTCAACCGAGGATGGTTGCGGTGTGACATTTTCTTTATGGAGCTACAGAGAAGCGAGAGGTAATAACAAATGATGTTGAAAGCTTTGCCATTTGTAATAATTTGGCAAGATGTTGCTAGTAATGGAGTTAATCAAGTTCTACAGAGAGATGGGGTTTGTTGGTTGCCGAAATTGTGAGATTGATGATGGTGGCTATGCATACGCAATAGAGAAGAAGAATCATGTTCACGAAGTGAAGCGAGGAGATGATCTTCTTTGTGCAATAATGGGCTCTGGTGATGAGCAAGATTTGGAGCTGGAAGAATTAAAGCTAGATGAATGTTTAGGAGCTGTAATGTGCGATCTGTGAGCAATGGAGTTGCAGTCCAAAATGCATTTGTCTTTGGTGGTATTAATTGGATTGACATGGTTGATCTTTGTTGTCTTTGTGGCGGTGAGGTGGTATTTGGTGTTGCTCTCCGGCTCTTGGCTTTATGTAGGTCTGCTAAGAATGGTGATTGTGTATGCTCGAGAATGGATATTGTAATGCTAAGCTTGTCTTTGGTTCGATTCTGACTCAAGGAGCGAGTGCAAGGGAGTCGGTGGAAATAGAAATGGAATGTTGGATTGATTTGGTTGCAGCAAAGCAAATGAGTTTGGTTCGAGTGTAAGATTACGGAGTTGTGATGAGTGTGCCACAAAGGAAGTGTATGGAGAGTTATGCGATAATTGGTTGCTTGTGATGATGAACATGAGATATAGGTGCAAAGATGAAGTGTTATACATTACGAGGGTAGAAAAGGCACGAGAATTAGATGAATGTATTAGGCATGTTGCGGGTGAAGAAAAGAAACGGCTGGTGGCTTAGGAAACACTGAGAAACAGCGGCCCGAACTTCAACTGGAATTTTATTCGAGATAGTCGACTCGGTGACTCGTTACACCAACTTCGGTATTCGGTAGACTAAGGCCAGGAGTCGGACCGGCTAACTTCGGTGGCGACTCTCTCCTCCCTTGACCGTTGTTGAGCGGTTTGACGGTTGACCGTTAGTCTTAACGGTGGACTATTGTGAATATTCCGTCGAATATCCGTTGCCAGACAGAATTCTCGGTGGGTGGCGGCGACTATTCGGGGGATTAAGCCATAATCCCGATTTTCGGTGAGCCAAAAATTCCAGAATTTTCTATGGACTTCTCTCATGGGTGTGAAGACTTGGACTAGGAATTGGATGGAGAGGTGGGCTCAAATTTGGAAAGAGAAGATGGAAGAAGAGAAAGACTTGAATTTGGAAATTTAATTGCTAAAGGAAAAGGATTCTATTCCTTGGAAGATTTGGAGAATATTGAAGCCTATAAATAGAGAAGTTTTCTACATCTTTTACACACCTCTACACACACACATCACTTGTGTTTTTGCTTGCTTTTAAGATTCTTCTTTTTAATTATTTGTGTGAACTTGAAAATTCTCCTTTTAATAATTATTATTTGTGTGAATTTCAAAAGCATGAGTAGCTAATTTTCTTATTGATTGAGGATGAATTCCTAGTTCTTAACATATGATTTAAGTTTTGTTTTCAATTCTATCTTGAGGTTTTTCACATAATTATCGTTTGTTTTTACTAATAGGAATGATCTTAATGACATTCATGATTGATTGATAGATTGTTTAGAGTGCACGCTAAATTGATTTGTTAATTTGATCTAAAGCTAGTGAAAGTTAGGGGATAAGTAATCGTTTCTTGACTCTTTACATAAGTAGCAAACACGAGACCTTGCGGAGGGATTAGTGGAGCAATTGTGTGTGAAAACAACGTTAGCATGTAGACCTTGATCTAAGAGTCTAACTACTAATATTGACCTAATAAGTTCATGAATCTTAATGCGTTTATTTAAATTACATCTAGAGTGATCTACTACTAGGTGGTTTGGTAAATAGAATCCGGTAGTCGAGAACTTCCGTGTCGGTGATATAAGGGATTTAGGGGTTTAACTTTGATCTGCATTTGCTTTACCTACGGTTGGTGATAATTTGTGACTAATAACAAGTAGAAAAGAACATAACTTGATTCATTGTTTAAATAACGAAGAAGGATTCCTTGATCTTGTCTTTCTTATTGCTTTCAACTTTCGATTTTAATTGCTTTGTTTATTTTCTTTTGCTTTTTACACCCCCTTTTTGTGACAATTTTACAACTAGAATCTCTTGCTCCTCGTGGGAGCGAACTTGACTTCCATTATATTATTTTTAATTGAGTGGAAACATTAATTAATTTGATTGCACCTACGACACGCATCAAATTTTGGCGCCGTTGCTTAGGGGCAACGGGCGATTTTTAGTTGTTTTTGTTTTTCTTTTTGCTTTATTCTTGCTTTGTTAGATTCTTTCAGTATCTAACTTAGTTTTCGAGAATCTTATTTCGGGTGTTATACCTTTGGTGAATGCTTAAAGAGGCGAGGCCAAGAGTCAATACGTCTTCGATCCGGCACTCAACTAAAGGATTTCATTCGGCGGTTAACACTCCACTTCCTCCGTCTTCATCAAGTGATTTCACATATTCGGACAAAGAGGAAGAAACGATGGTGATCGTACACTCAAGGACCTAGCTTCTCACGGGCTTGATGCACAACAATGGTGTATCCAAACTAACTCAAACTTCGAGATCAGCGGGGTTGATTAGAAAGTTACCAAAGTTCCATGGCATGGTGAATGAGGACCCAAACAAACATCTTATGGACTTCTATACCATAGTTATGGCCATGCTTCCGGAGACTAATGCGGATGGAGCAATGTTGAAAGCTTTCCGTTTTCTTTGGCGGGTAATCTTAAGAATGGTTATATTATTTGCCTTAGGAAGTATCACAACATGGAATGGGATGAAGAAACTTTTCCTCGAGAGATATTTTCCGCATCCAAAGCTACTCAAATTCGCAAGGAGATTTGTGGATTGAAACAACATGTGGGAGAAGTCATTGTATGAATGTTGGGAGGCGATATAAGAGGTTGGTGGCAAGCTGTCACACCATCAATTTAGTGACGTTATGATTCTCAATACTTCTCTGAAGCTCTCAACCCAAGCGATAGGTCTCTTCTTGGCCTTTGGTGGTGGTGCACTAATGAACAAGACGGTGACCCAAGCTAGAGTTGATTGAAAGTATGGCTGCGAACTCGCAACAATTCTACACAAGGGATGAACCAATGGTTAGGCGAGTGCATGAAGTTAGTGATTCATCATCACATCTTGATCAAAGGATGAGTAACATGGAGATAATGATGCAAAGGATGGCGCGGTAATTATTCCGGATGGTGAGACCGAACAAGTGAATGCTTTATATCCAAATCAAAGGCCAAGGTACGATCCATACTCCAATACTTATAATCCCGGTTGGAAGGATCATCCCAACTTTAGTTATGCAAACAAGCAAGCGGTGGCTCCTAATCCATATGCGTAACAAGGTGGTTTCCAACAATCACGCTTTCAACCTCAACAACAAGGTGGTTCTCAACAATTCCAACCACAACAAGTCAAGGGCGTGATTCTTTGAATGATGACAAGCTCAATGCGTTAATGCAAGGTGTGCAAGGTCTTACTTCTATGTTCCAACAAAGCCAACAAAAGACCGATTCGGCCATCAGGATTTACAAACTCAAATGGGACAATTGGCCGATGTGAACCTATTAAAATCTCAAGCATCCACAAAACTTCCTTCACAACCATTTGTGAATCCAAGAGAGAATGTTAATGCGGTTACTTTAAGAAGTGGAAGACAAGTGGATAGTCCAAGTCATCATGAAGAAACTATTGAAGAGGTAGTCAAAGACAAGGAGGAAGTCGCACCAAAGGAGAATTCAACACCAACCGACCAATCAAGGAACCGGTTGCCTACTTTCACTACTCCACCTCCTTTTCCTAGTCGTTTTGCTAAATCCAAGAAAGAAGCTCAAGATAAGGCACTTATGGATATTTTCAAGAAGATTGAAATCAACATCCCCTTCATCGAGGCCATCAAGACGATGCCACGGTACGCAAAGTTCATGAAGGAATTATGCACAAAGAAGGATAGGTTGCTTGATAATGAAATTACTAAAGTTGGCGAGAGTGCGTCGGCTATGCTATTGAAGAAGATGCCTACAAAGTGCACGGATCCGGTGGTTTCACGGTGCCAATTACTATTGGTAAGCAAAAGGTTTGAACATGCTTTACTTGACTTGGGTGCTTCCATTAGTGTGATGTCGGCCGATATATATGACTCCTTGAATCTTGGACCTTTGAAAGAGACAAGAGTTATTATCAATTAGCAAACAAGTCTAACATATATCCAAAGGGACTTGTAGAAGGCGTGCTAGTGCAAGTAAATGAGCTTATTTTCGGTGGACTTCTTTGTGGTGGATATGGACAACAATGAGAACCGATCATCTACTTCTTTACTTCTTGGGAGGCCATTCATGAAGACCGCAAAGGCGAAGATTGGTGTTGATAAGGGTACACTCACTATGGAATTCGACAAGGAGATAATACACTTTAATATATTTGAAGCCATGCGCTACCCAAGTGATGTGCATTAGTTTACTCCATTGATGTGGTTGATTCATTAGCGCAACAAATGGTGGAATTGAACCAAGAGGATGAACTTGATGTGGTGTTGCAAAAGAGCATTGAATTGGACGTCCATGGCTTGTCTAACTTGGATGTTGAAATCTCCAAGGAATTGGTGGAGATGTGTGGTGCTTGGCGACATTGCAAGAAGCTAAAAAGGGTAATGTTTCATATATTTCTTTACCCGTGAATGATGAAATACTTGTACCATCTATTGTGAGGCGCCCAAACTAGAATTGAAGCCACTTAGGACCATTTGAAGTATGCTTTCTTGGGAGATGGAGATGAGCTTCCGGTGATTATTTCTAAGAACCTCCGGTACAAGAAGACCGTTTTCTTAGAGTCTTGAGAGAGCACAAAGCGGCTATTGGGTGGACAATTGCGGACATCAAAGGCATTAGTCCATCCATGTGCATGCATAGGATTCTAATGGAAGAAAACGTGAAGCGAGGTACGTGATGCTCAACGTAGGCTTAATCCTCCCATGATGGAGGTTGTGAAAAAAAAGAGATACTCAAATTGCTAAGTGTGGGGGTAATCTACCCAATTTCCGATAGCAAGTGGGTTAGTCAAGTTCAAGAGGTACCAAAGAAATCCGGAGTCACGGTTGTTCGAAATCAAGGCGATGAACTTGTTCCTACAAGAGTTCAAACCGGTTGGTGAGTGTGCATTGACTATAGAAAGCTTAATTCCAACCCGAAAGGATCACTTTCCTTTACCTTTCATTGATCAAATGTTGGAGGCGGTTAGCGGGGCATTCTTATTATTGCTTTTTTGGATGGTTATTCGGGATACAACCAAATTGTTATTGCAGGAGGACCAAGAGAAGACCACTTTCACTTGTCCGTTTGGAACGTTTGCATATAGACGGATGCCGTTTGGTCTTTGCAATGCGCCGGCTACTTTTCAAAGATGCATGGTAAGTATATTCTCGGATTATGTGGAGCGCATCATCGAGGTATTTATGGATGACTTTAGTGTTTATGGCAATTCTTTTGATGGATGTTTAAACAACCTTGAACTAGTTCTTAAACGATGCATAGACACAAACCTTGTCCTTAATTGGGAGAAATGTCACTTTATGGTAAACCACGGCATAGTACTTGGTCACATTGTGTCCTCTCGAGGGCTCGAAGTGGACAAGTCAAAGATAGATTTAATAAGAAACTTACAATATCCCACTTCGGTGAGGGAAATTCGTTCTTTTCTTGGCCATGAGGTTTCTATAGGCGGTTTATCAAAGATTTCTCCAAAATCTCCATGCCGATGTGCAAGTTATTACAAAAAGGAGGTACCTTTCGACTTCAACAAGGAATGCAAGGATGCTTTTGACAAATTAAAGGAAATGTTGACAAGTGCGCGATTATCAAATCACCGGATTGGAATCTTCCATTTGAATTAATGTGTGATGCTAGTGATTATGCGGTTGGAGCCGTTTTGGGTCAAAGAGTGGACAAGTTGTCCCATGTTATCTATTATGCATCTAGGACCCTTAATGATGCACAAATCAATTATTCTACCACGGAAAAGGAGTTATTGGCTATAGTTTTTGCGTTGGAAAAATTTCGTTCATACTTGGTGGGTACAAAGGTTATTGTGTATTAGATCATGCCGCACTAAGACACTTAATAAAGAAGAAAGAAGCTAAGCCAAGATTAATCCGGTGGATCCTATTGTTACAAGAGTTCGACATAGAAATTCGTGATAAGAGGGGTGTGGAGAATACCGTTGCGGATCATCTTAGTAGACTTGTTATGTCTCATGAAGAACTTCCATTACATGACCGCTTTAGGACGAACAACTTTTCTCCATGGAAGAATCAACACCTTGGTATGCGGATATAGTGAATTACTTGGTGACAAGGAAAGTACCTAATACAATGTCCAACTTCCAAAAGATGAAACTTAAGAAGGTAGCTAAGCAATATGTGTGGGATGAACCATACTTATGGAAATATGGGGTTGATCAAATAATGCGAAGATGCGTGCCTAATTCCGAATTTCAATCCATTCTCTCCTTTTGCCACACTTTGCTTGTGGTGGCCACTTTGGTTCAAAAACGACCGCTCTCAAAGTTCTCGAGTGGATTTTATTGGCCCACCTTGTTTGAAGATTCATATGTTTTTTGTAAATCGTGTGATAGATGTCAACAAGCGGGCAATCTAGGTGCTCGAAATCAAATGCCACTCACACCAATTCTCGCCGTTGAGATTTTTGATGTGTGGGGTATTGATTTTATGGGCCCTTTTGTCAATTCGAATGGAAACTTTTATATACTTCTTGCCGTTGATTATGTTTGAAATGGGTGGAAGCTAGAGCCACCAAGACTAATGACTCTCAAGTTGTTTGTGATTTTGTAAGGGAAAATATATTCAATAGGCATGGTACACCAAGAGTGGTGATAAGCGATGGAGGCTCACATTTCAAGAAGGCTTTCCACGCTCTCCTCAAGAAGTACAACATAACACACAAAATTAGTACGCCTTATCATCCACAAACTAGTGGACAAGCGGAAATTTCAAATCGTGAGATCAAGTCCATTCTTGAGAAAACGGTGAATACCACAAGGAAAGATTGGAGATTTAAGCTCAATGATGCACTTTGGGCGTATAAAGCGAGCGTATAAGACACCGATTGGTATGTCTCCATATAGGTTGGTTTATGGTAAGGCTTGTCATCTTCGGTTGAACTTGAACATAAGGCTTATTGGGCGATAAAGAAATTCAACATGGAGTATGATGAAGCGGGAAACAAAGGAAGTTACAACTACATGAGTTAGAGGAGATACGTAATGATGCTTACGAGAGTGCCGTATTTACAAGGAAAAGACCAAGCTTTTTCATGACAAGATGATTTCTCGTAAAAGCTTTATTGTGGGACAAAAAGTCCTTTTATATCATTCTCGCCTTAAATTATTTCTGGAAAGTTAAGGTCCCGATGGATTGGACCATATGTTGTTACTAATGTTTTTCCTCATGGTGCGGTTGAAATTACTAGTCTTAGAGACAATTCGGTTTCCAAAGTCAACGGCCATAGATTGAAGCCATACTATGAGAACATCGCTTATGTGAATTTTGATGAACTTTCATTTGGAGATGCACTCCCTCACGGAGGAGTAATGTGCCGCAAAAAGAGCTAAGTCGGCCGTCGACTTTAAAACAAGCGCTTAATGGGAGGCAACCCATAGGTTTTGTATTTCTTATCCTTTTGCTTTTTATTTTTGTTATTTCTTTTTCTTGTTTCTTATCATGTTAAAATTTCCCACCTTGACTTTACTAGGAGGATTCAATTACATTGAGGACAATGTAAATGTTTAGTCTGGAAGTGGTTAGCATGTTTTTAAAACAAAAATTACAAAAAAATTTAAAAAAAAAAAAAAAAAAAGTTTTACATAAAAACTCAACTTTTAAAGATTTTAGAGTCACTAGCATACTTCAGGTATGTTTACATAGAATTTTGACCACTAATTGAACTTGGAAATGTTAGAGAACTACATTCGGATTTCTTGTTTGTTTGAGTGTTAAATAATGGATTTAATCATGCGGTGATGCGAATTTGGTGCGGGGAGAAATGCGTTATTAGAGTTCTTTGATCAATCATTAGTGGAGACTACCGTATTCATATCATGTGAGGAACCGGCCAGAAATTTTCCATATACTAAAGAGCTTCTTTTGAGTGTGTGTCACCATACGTTAATTGGGGTAGAATGGTGAGCTACCCAACCTCCCACCAATAGAAGCACTACTCTTTGATCTCTTGAGTGCTAATTTTGTCAATCATAAGGGTGGCGTCTATAGATGAAAGCCACCTTCTTGTAGTTCGATTTGCAGTTAGCACCATTCTCTCTCTCGACAACAACGGATCCATAGAAACACATTCATCATCAACAAGGAGTGACATCAAAATCTACAAGGAAAGTTTGAAAAGTTTAAGGTTTACAAGCAACGGAACGAGAAAAAGAGCAAATTTCAAATTCAAGTAAAGCAACATACAAAGAGCGGATTTTTACATATATGTTGAAGACTTACAATACAATGAGGTAATTTTATATTCAAGTATGAAGACTTATTCATGAAAGTGAAGAAAATTAAAAGGTGAGAATTTTTGAAGTTTATGATTTCAAGACGATACAAGTTGTGAAGAATCAAGCGGTAAAATACTTCTCCCACGGCCATGGTTTGGTTTTTTGTAATTTATTTCTCTTGTGTGAAAAAAAAAAAAAAAAAAAAAAGAAAGAAAAGAATAAAAAACAAGAGAAATTTTTGTTTTGTTTTAATAAGCCGTGGGGAAGGAAAATATATAAGGAAGTTTCAAGCGACAAGGATTTTTAAGGTAAAAGAGTTATAAATTGTCAAGGATTTATGAAATTCAAAGGGTTTATCATCAATAGTTGAAACCGAAGACCATGAAGATCAAGACGAGGAGCGGAAGACGTTTCTATTGGATGCCGTGAGAGTGGTGTTATCATAATTGGCGATCGGATGTGAAGGTGAGTAAGTAATCTCATCCTCAATAATAAATGGTTGATTTCCTTTCTTAGAGATCGTCGGAAAAATGGTTTTTCAAAATATTAAAAGATGTGGGTTTTTAAAATATTTCGGAAGTTGTCCTTCCCACCATTCAACGTGTGTAGGATTTCTCTCTTCATTCCTCCTGCACACATGTGAGAACCATAAAAAAGCCGTCTTTTTGAGTGCAATTATCATAAAATCCTTTTGGTGAGGCGAAGTCGAGGCGAAATGCTTATTGATCGTTTCTCAAACACGCGTTCTCTCATTATGGTGTGGTTATTTCTCACTCAACATTTAAGAATGAGAATATGTTCTTTAGTATTTCTAACTTCTTATTACTAGCATGCGAAACTCTATGTCCTCATAACTCTTTGGATGCTTGGGACGCTTGAACGCTTTGAAGTTGTGAGTTTTTAGTTTGATTTGCTCGAGGACTAGCAAAGTCTAAGTGTGGGGGAATTTGATAGGGTGTATAATACATCCTATTTATTATCTATTGTTTATGCTTTCTCTGCTATTTTTCTTGTAAATTACGTATTTTACGCTTGTTTTGAGTTTTATAGGTATTTTGGAGTCATGCGAAAGAAAAGAATAAGAAACCATCCAAAGTTGTGCTAAAGGGCCTAATTGTCATTTCACAAGCAAGTTATATATGGAGCCTGGCCACGGTTAAGGGATAGACATTTTTTTTTGATGAAGAATTGTTAAAGGCACCCAAGGAAGTTACTCGGGGCACCATGCAGGGTGGCTCTTATTTGGGGTGCAAGCAGTCGTCCCAATTAAAGCCCTAGCTAGGTCGAAATCATTTCCTCCCAATCATTCTACACTGAAAGTGAGAAAGAAAACATCAATGGCTGCCATTTGTGGTTCGATTGATCGAGAGAAAGGGAGAACAAATCGAGAGCCGAGAGAAGATGAGATGGGTTCTTTGTTGGGGGATCGAGGGTTTGATTCGAATTGTTGATGTCGAGATTGCCATTTAGTCTGTTGGAAGAACAAGAAATCAGAGATAGGTTTAGTTTGAAGACTTGATGCTGCAATCGATAGAGAAATTGGGGTTTGCTTCGAATCGAGCCGATGAAGATGATTACGGTGTTGTTGAATTGAAATGATAACCAAGAGTGAATTGAAGGCTGTTTTGTTTGCCACGGGATGAGGAGAATCGAAGGTTGAATCTCAATTCTGTGATGATTTTAAGTAATGGGTTTTTATTGAATTCGATGTTGGTGGTAGTTGCTACTATAGAAGCAAAGATGGTGATGAAGTTTGAAGAAATTAGGGTTTGATCTTTGAATTGAAATCGAATAATTAGGGGTTTTCCTCGTGAATATACTCGATTCGACCGGGGATGGTCATAGTGTGACATTTTCTTTATGGAGCTACGAGAGAAGCGGAGGTAATAACAAATGATGTTGAAGCTGCATTTTGTAATAATTTGGCAAGATGTTTCTAGTAATGGAGTTAATCAAGTTCTACGAGAGAGATGGGGTTTGTTGGTTGCCGAAATTGTGAGATTGATGATGGTGGCTATGCATCGCAATAGAGAAGAAGAATACGTGTTGCGAATTGAAGCGAGGAGATGATCTTTCTTTGTGCAATAATGGGCTCTGGTGATGAGCAAGATTTGGAGCTGGAAGAATTAAAGCTAGATGAATGTTTAGGAGCTGTAATGTGCAGTCCTGCAGAGCAATGGAGTTGCAGTCCAAAATGGCTGTGCTGGTGGTGTTAATTGACTTGACATGGTTGATGCTGTTGTGCTGTGGCGGTGAGGTGGTAGCTGGTGTTGCTCTCCAGCTCTTGGCTTTGTAGGTCTGCTAAGAATGGTGATTGTGTATGCTGCAGAATGGATATTGTAATGCTAAGCTTGTGCTGGTTCAGTTACAGCTCAAGGAGCAGTGCAAGGGGAGTCAGGTGGAAATGGAAATGGAATGTTGGATTCAGCTGGTTGCAGCAAAGCAAATGAGTTTGGTTTAGTGTAAGTTACAGGTTGTGATGAGTGTGCCGCAAAGGGAAGTGTATGGAGAGTTATGCGATAATTGGTTAGCCGCAGTGATGAACATGAGATATAGGTGCAAAGATGAGAAGTGTTGCTTCTGTTACAGGGTAGAAAAGGCACCAGAATTAGATGAATGTGTTAGGCATGTTGCAGGTAAAGAAAAGAACGGCTGAATTGGCACGGGAAACTTGAAAACAGCCAGAACTCGGCTGGAATTTTATTCAGATGAGTCAACTCAGTGACTCGTTACACCAACTCAGTATTTCAGCCGACTAAGACCGAGTCAGACCAGCTAACTCAGTGGCTGACTCTCTCCTCCCTTGGCCGTTGGTCGACGGTTTGACCGATTTGACTGTTAGTCTTAACGGTGGACTGATTGCAGAATATTCCGTCGAATATACCGTTTGACGGACAGAATTCTCGAGTGGCTTGGCGGCGACTATTCCGGCGGATTAAGCCATAATCCCGATTTTCCGGTGAGCCAAAAATTCCAGAATTTTCTATGGACTTCTCTCATGGGTGTGAAGACTTGGACTAGGAATTGGATGGAGAATTGGGCTCAAATTTGGAAAGAGAAGATGGAAGAAGAGAAAGACTTGAATTTGGAAATTTAATTGCTAAAGGAAAAGGATTCTATTCCTTGGAAGATTTGGAGAATATTGAAGCCTATAAATAGAGAAGTTTTCTACATCTTTTACACACCTCGACACACACACATCACTTGTGTTTTTGCTTGCTTTTCTAAGATTCTTCTTTTTAATTATTTGTGTGAACTTGAAAATTCTCCTTTTAATAATTATTATTTGTGTGAATTTCAAAAGCATGAGTAGCTAATTTTCTTATTGATTGAGGATGAATTCCTAGTTCTTAACATATGATTTAAGTTTTTGTTTTCAATTCTATCTTGAGGTTTTTCACATAATTATCGTTTGTATTTACTAATAGGAATGATCTTAATGACATTCATGATTGATTGATAGATTGTTTAGAGTGCACGCTAAATTTGATTTGTTAATTTGATCTAAAGCTAGTGAAAGTTAGGGGGATAAGTAATCGTTTCTTGACTCTTTACATAAGTAGCAAACACGAGACCTTGCGGAGGGATTAGTGGAGCAATTGTGTGTGAAAACAACGTTAGCAAGTAGACCTTGATCTAAGAGTCTAACTACTAATATTGACCTAATAAGTTCATGAATCTTAATGCGTTTATTTAAATTACATCTAGAGTGATCTACTACTAGGTGGTTTGGTAAATAGAATCCGGTAGTCGAGAACTTAAGGTGTCCCAGGTGATATAAGGGATTTAGGGGTTTAGCACCGATCTAGTTTGCTTTACCTACGGTTGGTGATAATTTGTGACTAATAACAAGTAGAAAAGAACATAACTTGATTCATTGTTTCGTAACGAAGAAGGATTCCTTGATCTTGTCTTTCTTATTGCTTTCAACTTTCGATTTTAATTGCTTTGTTTATTTTCTCTTGATTTTTACACCCCCCTTTTTGTGACAATTTTTACAACTAGAATCTCTTGCTCCTTGTGGGAACGAACTTGACTTCCATTATATTATTTTTAATTGAGTGGAAACATTAATTAATTTGATTGCACCTACGACACGCATCAGATACTAAAGGTAGAGGCGGTGCTGATTCGTTAGCTTGTTTCATATAATTTTAGTTTCGTTTCCTTGCTACTTTTTATGCTACCATTTCCTAGAACTTAACACAGATAAACTGTTCAATCAATATCATAGATTTCATCCACAGTTTCTACAAAACAATGGAGTTCTGTAAGAAACATCAACAATTATGATTCATGGCCAAATGGCAACTGTCAAGAATCAACAAAAAAGAAATGAAGGGCGCCTTCTACAGTAAGTTTGACAAGATTTTCAGAGACATTAACACGAACAATATCCTGATCCCTAATGCCTGAACATCTATGTGAAGATTCCTTGCAAGTTCATAGACCAAGAAAAAGCTGTGAAGATTCCTAGCAGTGAAGATACTAAAGGTAGAGGCGGTGCTGATTCGTTAGCTTGTTTCATATAATTTTAGTTTCGTTTCCTTGCTACTTTTTATGCTACCATTTCCTAGAACTTAACACGATGATAAACTGTTCAATCAATATCATAGATTTCATCCACGGTTTCTACAAAAAACAAAGAAAGGAATTGCCTACAACATTTTCAAACCAACATCCTATCGTGCTTATCCAACTCACTTCTTGATTTCCTTATAATGCCATCGATGTAAATGGAACGTCGTTGGAGTCGGTTTAAATACCAAAGAAACAGGTCGGGATAAAATGAAATATAAGAAAACCTCGGCAGCAAAAAGATATCTTCTTCAACCCTTTTCAATTTAAAATTTCACAACATAATGTTTTTCATACCTCATTTACTAACTCTAGACACCGTCTATATGTTTCTTGTCCTCTAATATATATCCTTCCATATTCACAAGACAACTATGATTATAATAGAAAATAAAGTTTAAGTGTTAAAAGCTTTCATTGTGCATCTCCTAACAAACCTTCAATAACGAGTCTACCTGCTGACAGCTGATATTACTGTGAGCTCAGGATAGTTGTCATTCTTCAAGATTTCCTTATTCTGGTCCATGTCAACTCTGAAGATAAAGAAAATAAAAATGGTATTGAGGGATAAGAATGGGTGTTCTTGTTATAAGTATGACAATCATTTGCTGCAAGAATGGAAAAGAACACAAGGGATGAGGAGGCAGAGATGGAAAAATCAAATTGGCAAGAACACAAGTGTAGGATAGAATTGGACCTGAAAAATACTAGAACAGAATATTTAGGTATTGTTCTACCTTCAATATGTGCACCGTCTGTTACATCTGTTTAAAACGTTACATGCATAGAGATATGTAACATCTCAAAACCGGAGTGCAAGGCTTGCATTTTCATTTCAGTGGACCGTACCTTATGGATATCATTGATCCTAAACTAATACATTATAGATAGGTAAACTATCTGGATAAAGTAGTCAGTATCAGCAACTGAAGTAATGTGGTTCAGGATAAATCCATTAAGTCAGCCTTGGAAGATTCATATCAGACCTTGACAGTGAATGCTTCAGGGATTTCACAAGTACGGAATTCCAGTAACCCTGCAAGATTGCAAGAGAGATCAATCATAAACATGAAAGACTGAGCTAATTGGCGTTGAAATGACATCTATTACATACCCAAAAGAAGATTAAAAAGTAAATCCATATTAACACTATCATCTCAAAAAACAAATCTTGTTACCCGACGGGGATCTTTGAGTTCTAGATAAACCCCCTGCAAATAGGCATGTACTGAACTTGAGAAAACGAGGTTGAATTGGTTGGAGACAAATCGCATCTGAGTTGAAATCTGCGGACGAGTTGAAAATTATAAGTGCAGTGAATCTTCAACATAGAGACACAATTCACAATGCACGTAAATAAAGCAAGTCATAAGTAGATCAAAATGTGAATAGAAACTTACTTGCTTTTGTTACTTATTTTCTTTCTTTTTTTATCTAAGGAACCAATTTGGTACTATTGCTAGGGATGCTGGCACGATAACACGGGAATACATACGAGTATAGTACAACAATCATGTAATAAAATGTAGAGCAGATACTCCCCACATTTTCTTTGCTGCAACTCAACCACATGCAGCGAAACATTATGTATATTAGCTACAAAAGTCATGGATTCAAGATAAGATAAAGCAAGGAAAGAGCGAAAAAAACTATCATGACTTATATGATAACAACTCTACTGATCAACTAAGAAATTGCATTGATAACCATAGGGGAACATGTAAAACTGGGGCCACCATAACTCACGAAGTAAACCCTGGACGAATGAAGTAAGTGGAAAAGAAATGCGACAACTGAATATTCCCATAATATGTAAGATAATGAGGATTACGAGGTGATCAGCCTCACCTGGAAAAGAAAGGATGATAACACTCCATACCTTGACAACACGATCCTGAAGTTTTACATAATCGCAAAAGTATGTTGGTAAATTGTTATTTAACTATACCAGCAAGCGGGAATATAATTTGTTTTTCAAGAAAGAAGCAGGGATGTATTTTGTATGTGTTATTATGTCATTAAACTTTTAGGACATGGGGGACCAAGACATACGCAGAAAGAACGTTTCAAGTAGATACCTACTAATGGAGAAAGTCCTTGCTTGACAAAATCTACACAAGGCACGAATGAAGGCTCGCTCCTTCACAGCGCGTGGAAGCAATTGACCTAAAAAGTAAATAAAATCAAGCAATAAGAACATGTGTATGGGTGCCCGCGAAAGAAAGCATACATAGATTACAATAGAAGAGTTTTGTCAGTACCACAAGCTAAAAGAATATGGCTGAGGGCGGGTATAACCACCATATTTCACAAGACTGGAAGAAAACTAACTTGCATGTGATAAAAGGACGGTAGTTACATAAAATAACACCTGGAAACCCTATTTTATCAATACACATATCACCTTCCATGGACAGCGAAAGCCAAAATACCAGTTTTCAATTTAAAAAAAATACTTTTAAGGACTCAAGTCCACACTGAAAAAGAAAACAGTATTCAATTGAAACAATATTGACCCTTATCTCATCTCATCTACAAAACCCAGGACTCAGAATCTTCAATGACAACGCAAACAAGAAAAAATCAAAACAAATACCATCATACTACTATTTTCAATTGAACAAAAAGTTAAAAACAAAATAAAATATTTAAACCCTCCAGAGACATAACCAAAATTAAAAATCTTAACTTCACAGCTAGACTCAAGCTAAGCTTATTGTTAACGATCCCTGACTTATATCATTGGACATACGACCAAGAGCACATGGCCATACCTCCACCCAAGGCTTACCTAAGGCCTCTGGATCATTTCCATCTTTAAATACATAGAAGTAAAAGCAGTTTAGTCTTATCAAAATATTTATTAATCCCCAGCACATTCACCCAAGTGAGTGGAGGTTTAGCTTAAAAAGAAGAAAAAAAACAATGGAACACATCTAGTTATTTAAGAACCAAACAGATTACAATGCACTGATATAGAAGCAAATAATGCACTTTTTTCACACCATACTTCCTGTACATTGCACTAGCTACGAAACACCAAACATGAAATAAATTAAGGATCTAGCAAAACAGTATAGCTTGAACTCACCAAAGGCCTCAACTAGTATCTAATACTTTTAAAGGATTCAATGCAATGAAATAGTTGGATGAATCGGGAGTTACAACGACATAGAATAAAGACATAACAATTCGAAACAAATTCTGGAACGCGTCAAGGACACTTAAGTTTCTGAGAGTCCATAATCCTGGGGTTCTGCAGACTTCGTCCGAAATCGGAATCAAATATTTAACCCCCAATTTGGAATTCTAGAAAGACTCATCTGTCACATGCAATTTAAAAATCAGAAATCCGATTTCAAAAGGTTCACCGAAAGTCAGTGCAAATTTCTGCATGGAACTGGATTTCTGCAGAAATCAGGCCAGACACACTTTGCATTTCTGTCCATATTTTATAGACCACTAATCGAAACAATGAGACCTTTTGGTATATTATGGATAACACATGTACAAACACTTTTTGTTAAGAAAGCATCACCTGGATGTCTACCAATTGCTACATTTTTCGACATCTTTAGGACTGCAGTACGATGACAGGAAAAATGAAGTTTTAGACAACACATTGCAAATTCAGTGCTCAAAAGGAACATGATAAATTACTACTTCACCTATCAAAAGTTCCATATTCACTGCATAATTTAAAATTATTACTTCATATCATTTATGGCTTCAAAGTATCAACATGGTACTACTAACTGTAACTCCGGTATAGCTTCAGAGATCGCAATGCATTGTTCATTATGCACAGTGATCTTCATTTCCATCATACACTATGATTAAATGATATTTATAGCATGAAATGACAGCTCATTGTTCGGTGATTGAAATCTGTAGCATAATTTATAATTAAGGACATCGTACCCTACTAACAATAAGCTTAGCTTGAGTTTAGCTGTGAAGTTAAAATTTACAACTAGCAAACACAACTCTTACCTTGGAAGCATACTAGATCAACGCTTTGATTACTACAGATAAGGCTCATAAAATGAAATGGAACGTGTCTAATTAAATTTTACCTGCATACAAAATACAAAATTGCAAGCATACCAAAATTAAAAATCTCACTTCATAAAATTTAAATTATAAGCATACCCATGCTTTAAACTCTATGAGATCAACTAAACAAGCACATAAATTGTAAAATCTAGAGAGAAATTAACATATCATACGAGCTAAAATATTCACGGATTAAGTTTAAATCAAAACTCAAAACAAGTAATAAGGTTGGGGTTTTATACCTGAATCTTCTCTGAACCTTTTAGGTATTTGTATCTCAATCTTCTTCTGCTACTTCAAAATCAAAAGTTAAAATTCCATTTCGAGGGTTTAGAAAATCAGAATATACAAATCTATAAAAAGGATCTAATACCTGGTATACTCAGTGAAAATGGGTATTCATTTCTGCTAACATTCTTAAGACGATAACTGGTCGATTTATGGTTTGGAATTAGAAGAAGAGGAATATATCTGAGCTCTAGCTATTGATGTAAGGAGATTTTTGGTCGATTTAGGTATGGATCTGGCTTTGGTGTACGCTAAAGAGAGGTTTTGCATCTTGGTTTCTCTCTATTTCACTCGATTTCTCTCTGTTGGTTTTGAGCCGAGGAAAAAGGAAATAAGAGAAGAAGGAAGGAAGGAAGGAAGACGAAAAACAGAGAGAGGGAAGAAAAAATAAGAAAGAAAAGAAGAAGAAAAAATAAGAGTGAAGATAAGGCAGAGTTTTATAAAAAGAAATTAACATTTAATTTTGTCTAAATTTTAAGAGAACCCAAACAAATGGAGGGATTAAAAAAACCTGGCGAGATTGGGGTATACCCAGATTAATTGGGGTATACCCAATAAGACAAAATATGGTTATTTTGAAGTAAAAAATGTCACCCCTTAACTATATATTTTCTAAATGGCTAATATACCCTTGTTTAATTAACACTAAAAATATGATTAGGTTAATTAATTAAGTTTAAATTGATTGAATAGATTAAAACTTATGAATTTAAGTTATGAAATTTTGTTTTTGATTGAACTTCTGTGAGATGATTTTTGATGATTTTTTTGTTTTTTTTTTTTTGAGAATATCTCTTGCAACGAAAATGAAGCACACAATCGAAATACTTCTAAAAAGGGGATTGCAAATCTGTTATATGAAATCATACTCAAAATCAAAGAATAAATCAACACTTTCAGTTCGAAAGTATGAAAAGTCGGCAAGGTCGACTAATGAAGATCATGCCGGCCAAAAGTGGCCGGCAAGGTCTTCATCGTCGACCTTGCCGACTTTTGTTTTTTGACATACAGGAGATGACATAAAAAATTTATTGGCCGGCAAGGTATTCAAAAAATACCCTTCCGGCTATTTTTGGCCGGCAAGGTATTCAAAAAATACCCTTCCGGCTGTATTTGGCCGACAAGGTATTCAAAAAATACCCTGCCGGCTGTTGAAAAAATTTACAGTCGTCGCCATGGATGTTATGAAAAGTCGGCAAGATATGCATGTTACGACCTTGCCGACCAAAAACACAGAAATCATAATTTTCGATTTCTAACCTAATATAACAATCAAATCACACAACACAATGATGGGTTTGAATTTAAACATCATTTATAGTCTTCTTTTTCGCTAGTAGAGTCAACAATTTTTTTGGAAAATCAAAGTTGAAGATTTTTATATGGCTTTGGTTGATGAAAGATGAAGATGAAGAAGAAGAGAAGATTAAGAGTTGGTTAGTTTTTTAATTTTAGAGTTAATGAAATTAAGAAATGGGTTTATTTTTAAGATTTAATTAGTTCAAGGGTATTAAAGAAAAATCACCCTTTTTAATAAGTACACACCATGTCCCCTTGAAATTGGGTATACCCCAATTAATCTGGGTATACCCCAATCTCGCCAGGTAAAAAAATGGTGGGAAGTAATGACAATCACATGAATTCAATTTTAAGATAATTTGGTATGAGATATAGACATGGAGGGAAAATTGAGAGGGAAATAAATGTGAGAGAGATTAGAAAATTAGAAATAGTGGGAATTTTTGGAGGAAATTTGGGGTTTTGGTGGAAAATAAAATTGAATTAAAATAAGAAAGAAATTATAAATTATATAAATTATTTAATAGTTTTGAAAAGTTATGTTGTAAGACGCTGGTAAAAAATTTGAGACACTTGTAAGAGTAGTTGAAAAATCAGAATTCAAGCAACTAATATTTTCAATTGGAGACTCTTATATAAGTGGAAGCACTAAAGACATGTATATATGTGTCTCGATCCCGAAAATCAATACGTATCAAATCGGTACATATGGTGTAGTGTTATCAATGACATACCAAAGAAAGGCAAGTTTCATTCAGAAACAAAACTATGTAAAGAGTCCGTTAAAATCCTAGTAAAGAGTCTGTTAAAATAAGTCCAGGCTCAGCAAGGTTTTTTAGCTGCATCTTGCCGGTGAATTAGTTGTATTCCTTCCAACCTGTAACAATCCATCATCCACTATAGATTATAAAGAAGGTGGGAACCTCCCATTACTCAAGAGAGTCAAGAATTAAACAAAAAGTTTAAGAATGGGCAAAATCAACAATAAACAAGACCAGAATAGAGGAGGAGAAAAAAAACACAAGTCATTGGATGGAGACTTCAAACTCACCATTGTAGAACCTCAGCAACTGGTTCCCTGTAGAATCATGGGGCCAAACTTCTCCCTGAATTATCAAACAAGAAAGTTAATGGACCATCTTACCTAAGAAGACTAAGAAAGCAAGAAACAAATATGACAACTGCAATCCAACTGCACTACAGGGAATAGGAGCAAACAAGTGCCATTATTCGTAATGGATTGCAAAGACCAGAATGTTCAAGATCACAGTGGCAATAATTTTAAGACAATTAAAACTTCATGCTTATACCAGAATGTTCAAGATCACAGTGACAATAATTTTAAGAGAACTATGAAACTTCATGCTTAGAAATCAATATCCAATAGCTAATTGCACTGCATATGAAAGAATGAGATGGTCAAGGCTATCTAACAAGAAAATGTAAGCGAGGAAGGATAGATTTATGACCCCGGTAGATAAGTACCAAATAATCAGAGTAAAGGCTCAAATTTAGTAACAAACGCATCACTAATAAACCTTTCTTTAGCAAACTCAAATCAAAATAGCCAACTATGGCATAAGAACTACCAACCATGCCAAGCATATGAGGTCACCAGGATGGTACTACAGGACATACCACATAAACCATTAAGGATTCAAAGTGGTCTATCAGATCATGTGTTCGAAAACGTAAAGAGGTATGTATATACACAACCACACCATTAGTCAATATGTCATGAGCATTTAAACCATCAGCAATCTAAACCTTTTAACAAGAGAACTAATTAACAATGCTTCTTCAACTCAGCATCTTAACAGCTTAAGGGAAACTATTAAAAGTATGGTAAATAAGGTGCTTAAAATCAAGATAATCTTGATGGTAAAACAATTAACAAAATCCTAATCAAATCAGCGAGAGACCAAGCAGACTTCATAAGAAAAATTGGGAAAACTTTGTGACAGTAGCAATCCATTGATTCAACAAAAATATTAATGTGATTATCAAGATATATAGAAAAATTCTTCACGACGAGCTAAGATTGCCACTGGATCTTTTAATGTGAAATTAAATACTACGAAAATCATGATGACTAATAGCTGTAAAGGTTTATGCCTATATATATATGGTCATGATGACTTTTGCGTTACAAAAGAAATTGATCAATTTTTTTAGGTCATGTTTGATTTTTTTTTGGGTTTCTTAACAAGTGATGAGTTGGTCCTCCTGTTTGATGGTGGAATTAACGGAAATAATGGAAATTCCGGCTTGGTCTTGGGAGAATCAGAATAGGTGTAACTTTTGTAGGCTCGGCGTATGGGTAATTTAGTCTGTATCACAAAATTATATCGACTAGGTCGAAACTAGCTGGTCAACCAAGATTTTTGCTCTCCTCAAATACATTTTTGCTCTCCCTTTAACAAAAATCAAAAAGTTAACTGTGACGGACCGGAAAATTACGCCTTTGGCGCGTTGCCCCGCAGGCCGTAATCCCCCGCGGTGCGCCAATGATGAAGCTACGATCCGGGCCTCAAAGCTAGGCAAATGCACGTCCAATTGCCCTTGCAAGCATGCTCGTGGAGCATGACGCAGCTAACTTAGCTTCCACACCGTTCCAACTTACCCTTGTCCCTCAAAAGGGTTTAAGGCCATAAGGCCAATGCCAATGCATTTTTCATGCGTCTCTGGCTTTACCTTCACGTAGGGAATTCATAAATGAATTTCCTAGCTAGCTGAGCAACCGTCATTGTCCAGGCATAAGCCTTGGACTTTGGCGTAGGCCGCACCAAGCCCTTGCCATTTCCCACGTTAACTCGCTTACCAACTCTTTATAACTTGATAGGAAGTATGAGCATCCACTTACGGGCATGCAACTAAGCCTCATCAAGTCTGGCCACAATCATCTCTTGCGTCGAGCTACCGAGCTTAGATGATATGAGGGGCCAATGTCTTCTGGACCGAGCAATGCCGCAACTCATTGCGGCTGCCACGCACCCTTCCCTACTCTAAAGGGATCAAGCACGCATCAGTAGTTCATCCACGAAGGGACAGAAACTTAAACCAAATCGTTTGCAAGGTGTGGCCTAGCAAAAACGGTAATGGCTAGGGTTCGTATAGGCCATTCCGCCAAGATGCATAATGATTATGCATCATCGGGTCTGCGCCGTGGCATAGTGATGCCAACGCATCAAATACCCTCTTCGAAAGGCTACGCAACTATAAATGAGCCTTAGGCATCATTTATGCTCTTCCGGCTAAGCTATGAAGCTTACTTGGTACATAGTCCGCATATGCACCTTCAACCAACTACCCCTCCCTATATATGTCTTGATGGAATTTCTACAAGTATGAAAAGGGGAGCATATTGACATGCTTCACTATTCATGGCCGTTGCCATGAATTTCTGAAGGACCGGCAATGATTGCCGAGTCTCCGTTCTATTGCACAATGATTGTGCACCACTCGTTCCGTCTGCTGCACAATGATTGTGCACCAATTGTTCTGTCTGTTGCACAATGATTACACACAACGATTGCGTACAATGATTGCGCACCACCCGGTCTTCTGACTGTTTCTGTTTATTGCACAATGATTTACTGTAAGATCGAGCCCACCTACCCAACTGGCCTAATGCATCATGATGATGCAACATTGGCCCTTGGCCAAATGCCAAACATAATGCGCCATTTTTGGCGCGGTATTGGCCTTAAGCCAATCCACCTTTTTCACGCTGCGGAAGCTTTGGATGAAGCTTCATCACAAGCAAATGGCGCATCTTTTAGCATGCGCCATGCTAAAAACACGGGGTGTTACATTAACTCAAAAGGTCATTGCATAAATCTTGAAAATTTATGTGTAAGTCAATAACAATGGGAGGTTTTGGGGGTTAAGGATGCTGAAAAAATGAACCAGGCAATGATGGATATACTTGCCTGGAGATTGACTTCACAACCAGGCTCTTGGTGGGTGAAACAATTTAAGGAAAAATATTTTAGGAATAAGTCGGTTTTCTCTTGTAAAACATGGACTAACTCTTCATGGATCTGGAAATGTGTTCTGCAGGGAATAAACCTAATTCACAAATACATTTGTCAGGATGTTGGAGATGGTCAATCCATTAACATTTGGACTAACCAATGGATCCCTGATCTTGAAATTTCTCTTGATCATCTCTGTTTCGAAAGGAACAATTCGTTAACACTTGTATCCGATCTGATTAATCCGGATATGAATAAATGGAACCAGGAACTAATCATATCATCTTTTCCTCATATTATTGCACAATCTATTCTGAATATCAATTTTTTTTTAGATAAGAAAGATACCTTAGAGCAGGACAAACCTAGATGGAAATTAACTAGGAATGGAATATTTACGGTTAAATCGCTTTATGATATAGGTTATGTGGAATGAAAATGATGGATAGAGTTAGAGAATTATTTTGGAAAAAATTCTGGAAAGCAGGAATGCCAAAGAGAGTAAAATTTTTTTTTATGGAAATGTTTGAATGATGCTCTACCAATTACACAGATCTTAGCATTATACATGCCTTGATATTGATGAAAAATGCATTTTCTGCCATGATAACATTGAAACATTAGAACATTTATTTTTTGAATGTGGATATGCAAACTCTTTGTGAAATCTGCTTCCATTTTTTGCTGGAGCAAATAACAATGCAGGAAATCTATGTTTCAAAGATCACTATGATCAGTGGCAGGTAGGAGGAGTGACTGAGATATGTGCAACTAAATGTTGGTTCTTATGGAAGGAGAGATGCACTAGGTTTTTTGAAGACAAATCCACTTCTTCTTTGCGGCTTTGAATTGCAGTTCAGAGACACCTTAATTACTGGTGCAATACTCTAGGAAATGTGAACCAGCAGTTTAGTTGTACTAGTTCAGTTGCGAAAAATTGTATCCCATGGAAATTCCCTGACACTAATTGTAACAAAATAAACTATGATGCCTCTTGGCTTTCTGCTACTGATAATGCTAGCTTTGGTCTAATCTTGAGAAATGATGCAGGTGATGGAAAAGGAGCCAAGTTTGGAATATTTAAAGCTTCATGTCCAGAAAAAGCTGAAGCTTTAGCTCTATTACAGGGTGCAAAGTGGGCCTTTAGACGAAGGAATGTCGAATTTATGGATAGAGGGGAACTTTGAAAGAATAATGAATTATATAAGGGGAAGACACCATTTTGGATTGGAGGAATCGGAAATCATAAGAGAAGCTATGATAATTTTGGAAGTCTGCAATAATTTTTTTGGGTTTCAAGTTCATCCACAGATCTGGCAACTCTATGGCTGATAAGTTGGCGGTGGAAGCTAGGAAGTCTTCAATCTTCAGCACCTGGAAAGAAGAGATGCCTGCTTTCTTAGAAAAGTTTGTATTAGGTTAGACATAAATACTAATTCTAAAGAATGTAGTAGTACTACCAGAGTAGTTGGCAGAAACATCAATTTGTTGTCTAACAATCAAATTGGGGATATGCCTTGAGATGATAACATGACAACTTTCTGCATGTTTCATTTCTTTTCTTATCTTTGCTTTTGTACCTGTTTTTGTTTTTCGGTTTAATTGAACCGACCGAGCGAAGCGAGGGAGGACCTTTATATGACCAATTTTTTTGTAAATTGTAAGTGATTAATTGACACAAAAGATTAGATTTGGTGTAACCAAACTTTTGGTGGTCGTTTTTTCACTAGACAAAATTGTCCCTCCATTTTATTCAAATTACTATAACTTCTTATGTATCCTATCTTTTAGGGGTATAATTGGAAAGCAAACTTATATATAACATATCTAAAAATCCGTGCCTTAGAATTTTACAAATTTTATCTCGTTGGAAAGGTTATAAAAAGATTACGCAATGAGTACAAACAACAATATCAAATTTAGAGTTTTTACGAAAAATTCGGAGGCATTTATCATTTTAGGCATAATTTTAGAAAATTAAATGTATATCCATTTTGCAAACCACCACAAAGGATACATAATACTTTGTAGGCATATTTTGGTTTATGCATTAACTAATTTTCCGTTGCAACTAATAAAATGATGTACTCCCTCCGTTTCAAGAAAAGTGATACTTTCAATTTAGGCATAATTTACGAAATTGAAGCGTAGCCATTACACTAACCAACAAAAAGAATGAATAACACATCATGCAACTATATTTTGGTTTATGGATCGGCTAATTTTCCGTTTCTTGGAAAAGTGATACTTTTCACATTCCGTTTAAGGAAAAATGACACTTTTCACATTGCGTAGCCAGAAACGGCGGAGGTTTTTTGTTGTCGTTGGAACAAGGAGAATCCCCTTTTCAGAAAAAGTGATACTTTCGCCACGTTTCAGAAAAACAAGTGGTACTTTTCACACTGCGTAGCCAGAAACCCTGTTTGCAGTGGTTTAATACATTTATAAGTGTAACATTTATGTGATACTTATTTTGTAACAATTTTCTAATAACAACAGCAGCTTTAGATCGTGTGGCTGAATTTTGATGGTAATCAACGGTCAAGATCAAAATTAAAAGTATAGGTGACGGTTTTTTGCCATTTTCACGCCACAATTACCGTAAATTGGCTCGATTTCCGATCATTTGATTGCGCCTAACCACAACCGGGGTTGATGACTCTCTGATTGCCGATTCAATTTCGTGGAAAAAAAGACCAATTGGCATACCATTTTTGCGATGAAAAATAAATTAAAAAAAAAAAAAACGTTGCTTGGAATTGCAATTTTAGCCCTCATAATGAATACATTTTTTTTAATAGGAAAGGATATATTAAGAACTTAAACTCTAAACCAGATTTTACATAAGAGTAGTATTTCATGAGATCTCCAAACTCTAGAGCGGAGACTCGATCCGCCGACCTCCAACTTGAGAGTCAGGTTCCTGGCCAACTGGGCTAACCCCCGATGGTTCATAGTGAATACATAGAAGGACCCCCTTCGGTCGTCCAACTAGGTCCACCAAATTAGCATTAGCTAGCCTTTAGGCATATATGCCTTCAAAAGCCTCCTCCCAAGAACACTCATTCTCTCTCTAACCTCCAGCTTCAGGTATAAACCCTATCTTTTTGTTTTTCACACTATCAGAAATTAGAAGCTGAATTCGAAGAAGAAATTTCGAGCATACCAAAACAGATCTACCATGAAATCCTATTAAGGTTACCAGTGGAATCATTACTTGTATGTAAATCCGTTTGCAGAAATTGGTATGCCATAATCACATCCTCTGGTTTTGTTAAACTGCACTTTGATCTTACTGTCCAGAAAAATAACCCTATTCTTATGGCTGGACGTTATGACCCTAAAGTACTCTACTCCATAGATTATGATTCATTAGTATCAACAGTTTTTGATTTTGCAGAGTATTCTATTGATGATAAAATTGATTACCCATTCAAATCTTTAGGTTATGCTGTTGAATTGTTGGCCTCATGTAATGTCCTTGTTTGCGTAAGTTTGTTTAATTGCATGGATACCAAACAATTTCTTTTTCTATGGAACCCACCCACAAGAGAACATAAGGAAATACCTGAATCGCCAATTGAATTTGATAGTTGCAGTGTTAGATTACTTGGTCACAAAATTGATGATTACAAGTTGATAATAGGTGTAGAAACTCGCGGAAGCAAGGATAGTAATCTAGTTCACATCTATTCGTTAGTATCAAGTTCGTGGAAAACCAAGAAAATGATACCTCTTTGGAATACTAATGATATTAAACAAAACTCTGGGGTGGTTGTTAATGGAGACCTTCATTGGTTAGTGCTAGGTCAATCCGACTGTTTGTTACTGTGTTTGGATGTCAATGATGAGAATTTTAAGGAAATGCAATTACCAAAAGAACTTTTGGTGGAGGTGAAGGATGGTTTGGGGTTCTGAGAGTGTCGAAAGGCTGTCTTTGCATACTTGTCGGAGCATACGTTAATGGTGTTCAGGTTCATTCTGAATTATGGGAGATGCTTGATTATGGAACTCAAGAATCTTGGACTAGACGCCATATCATTACTCATGAGAGCATTGTCAAGGACCAGAGATTTTTAAGGACAATCTGGTATTTTGAGGATGACAAGATTTTATTCACGAGTACATGTTATGTGGTTTTGTATGACCCAAAACATGGAAGCGCTAAAATCATGAATATTCGTGATTTTTTTGGCACCTTGAAATATTTTGGAAGCTTAATGCCTCTTAAATCTGGTACTTATGTTCCGGGGAAAGGGTGAATAGAGGATATTCGAGAAACCTGAAGAAGAAAAAGCTTTGAACGGAAGAAAAACAGGTGGAATTGAATATGTTATTGGTTCTTGTTATTACTCTATTCCTGCAGTTTCTGTCATCAGTTTTTAGTGAATTATCAGCGAGTTACGAATATATTATTGGTTCTTGTTATTACTTTATCCCTACAGTTTTTGTCATCAGTTAGTGAATTATCAGCGAGTTACAGAATTAGTATTATGTTTCATGTCGAATCTCGGTTCCAGTATTCTAGAATGTATTCTGCAATGATTCTGAGAGATCCCTCAGCTACAGATAATGGCGCACCTAATTTGAAAAGCTACTGACGTGCATAAAACTCGCTTTTGTAACCTGAGTTTCGTACCAGTTCTGAGTATATTTATTATGATCAGGTAACCCAACTATCCTGCCTATTTATAATTATGAATTGATTACATTTTCTCTTGTATTCCGGCATGCCTCCTTGATCCTTTACGTTGCCTGTTTAGATTGATGGTATGTTTTTCAGGTATTGGAGTCTTGGTTTCTTGTTTTTTGATGTCCATTGTAGACAATTGTCTGATTAATATTAAAACCATAGAAAGACCTCGTATTCAACTCCACCCAAATAAAGATCTTGTTCAGTTCAACTCCCTCGATAATCTGGTTTGTGCATTCCATTTGCTATGACCTTAAATCCCTGATACTGTAGCATGATTTAGAAAATTAGCCAATATATATGCCATAAACCATGTTTCTGGACCTAATCTTCCACTTAGAGGAAGCAATTCTGCGTATTTTGATATATTTGAGGTCAAAAGTATGTCTAGGAAGGGACTAAATTCTTTAGCAATTTATGATCCCTGATGGACCTGTCATCTCTATGGTATAGGCAGGGAGGGTACAGGACTGAGAGCAATTTAAGTTGCTTGGTTGCCATTATGATAAGCAGATGTTAGTTTCTTCGGTTTACGGTTCGAATTTAACGAAGCACATAAGCAGATGTTAATTTTCCTTGGATGGTCCTTAGTGTCATCAATATATATTGAAGTGATTGTAAAGTTGCATATCCGAACTCTTTACCGCCAAGCTGGTAGAAAACTCACTCTTATAAAAACAATCCTGAAAGAGGCAAATACTGGTTGTTGTTAGATCCTTACATACTCTGCAGTAATGTTTATATGATCATTTTAACAGAATCTTGTTTTTCTCCATAATTTAGTTAATGCCCCAGTTTGCTGATGATAATATGGTCTGATGCTAAGCAATTTTTGTATGCCTTTTCAGAACCGAGAAGATGTCAATTAGGCAAGGGAAATAACGTGATTTCAAACACCAGAAGAAACGAAACTCCCTTCCACTAGCAGGAACCCTCTCCAACCTATAATATCTACCTCTTCACAAGTTCTGCTTTAAAGCCCAAAATCTGCATGTCCATAATGCAATGTATTGCCTGGAGACGTTTATAATCTTCACAAACCCACGTAAGCTAGGATTCGAGAAATGGGTGGTGGGAAAGTTATAAATCAATGCATGTTTGAGGGGGTGCAAAAGGGTTAAAATGACTAAAAATTGGACCAAAATCTCAAATTAGGCTTGGGAGTTCACATTTTAGGGGGTGCAATTGCACACCCACCTCTCCATGTGGCGCCGCCCCAATATCCTCATTGGTGCACAAATGCATCGTATCTCCAGGGTAGATCCTTAAAAAAAGACATGTCAAGTTAATAATGTCAGATCTACATGTAGGAACTGGATTGAGGGAATACAACTCAATTTCCATTGTCTGAGACTAGGAACTACCATCCATGGGGTTACATGGCATGGATAGTTATCAAACAATAAGTATACATTATTATTATTATTATCAAGTTTATAACTGATTTAACTACCTTAATATACGTCAATCAGTCATCATCTAACCTTAACACAATTGTTCCCGACACAGAATTTAACACCAATGGTTTGGTTAGTTTGTCAGTTGTTACATGCGAAAATCACTGTTGGACGCGCATTGTTGTAATCCAACTCTGTTTTTCGCCCAAGCTTATACGCGGCCATTCAACATTTTCTGTTAACTTGTCTTAAGGCTGACCCACCGTTACCAAAATGGCTCTGGGTGCCTAAATAATTTTAGACGTAACGTGGATTATCACACGTCATCCGGAATTAACAAGGGTCTGGTCATGGGTTTGCATTCCTAAATAATTCTGAACCTATTGTGGGTTTGCCACCCACCCAGAACTAGCAAGCAGTTGAGCTTTTGGATTTTGGGTCCCGCTAGTCTGAGAGTAGGGGTGTCAATGGAAGAATATCCGTCGGATATTAGGAATTCCGTTATCCGACAGGTTAAGGATTATCGGATATCCGATAATATCCTATAGGATATCAAAATCAGATATCGATACCGATAGGTTAAGCTATCGGATATCCGATAAATATCCGATAATATCCGGTTATACCAAAAAAGCTTAAAAACCCTTGTAAAACATTTTCATAATTGACACTTATCGGATATTTATCCGACAATATCCGATAATATCCGATATTATACTCGATATTATCGGATATCGAATCCCAAACTTATCAACCTGAACATTAAAAGAAAATCAGCCATCAATTAGTAGGGGAAATAAGGGTTTGGAAAAATTACAATTACGTCCTTTACATATCGGATATCTAAACAAACGGATATAGCTAATTCCGATTCCGATATGTTAAGGAAGAAATATCCGATAACATATTATATCCGATATCCGATATCCGATACAACGGATAAAATCCTATAGGATATCGAATAATCGGAAACGGATCCCGGATATCAGACCAATATTGACAGGCCTATCTGAGAGTTGTCCTCTGTTCTTCACCCAGAATTGGCAAACCAAAAGATGTTGGAAAAAAATATAAATAACAAATTACTAGTACTAGTGTGTCCCCCGTGCGTTGCACGGGGCTAAGTTTTTTGTGTTGAAAATGTAAAGATGGGTCTATGTTACTGTTTTATGAATGCAACATCTATTAAGAAAATATAATTCGCAGCTGTTACAAAGATAGTTCTCAAATATTTACTTGATATTCAACTGAAAGTACTAAAAATAATAACTAAGAATCAAATTGCTAAGAAAGTAATTTTGCCGAAATGAACTAAGAAAAAATCGCTAAGAATGAAACTAAAAATGAAATTACTAAGAAAGAATACTAAAAATGAAACTAATAAAGCAATCCTACCCAAATCACTACTCGAATCACTAATAGAGAATCATATGCACTCTACTCATCCTCATCACCTTCATCTCCTGCACCTTCTTCTTCATCCTCATCATCTTCTTGCGTATCCTCATCACCTTCATCTCCTGCACCTTCTTTTTCATCCTCACCATCTTCTTGAGTATCCTTATCATCTTCTAAAAGCATCCTCCTTAGCCTATTTCTTTTTTGCTAAGTGGTGGTCTTACTTTTTTTCACCATAGCATTTTCATCATTTTCATCTTCATTATCTTCTTCTTCATCTAAATCCTCTTCCATTTCTTCATCTCTTTTAGTATCCTCATCATCTTCCTTTTCAACTACCATACGCCTTAGCCTCTTTCTTTTTTACTGCTTTTCTATTTGGCGCGTTTTATCCTCCAAAAGCCTGACCTTCTGTTGCTTGTCTTTTTTTGGTGTTTTCGGACCCAATTGCTAACCGGCGGTGTTCTTTTTTTTTCACAGTATGAACTTTCAAGACCATGTAACTGTCCGACTGTTTTTTGATGTTGTCTTCAGTCATTTTCAGCTTAAATCCAAACTTTTCTCCAATTAATCTATCAAACACTTGTGTAGCTTTTTCTGGTTCACCCATCTACAAATCGTGCAACATTTCAGTTTTGTGTATATATATATATATATATATATATATATATATATATATATATTTGGAATAAAATGTATTAATCATAAGAGTAGATAAGTGTCTTACCTTCTCGCAACACTCGGCGTACGCAACATGTTCATCCGCAGTATATTTTAGCATCTTCTCGACATTAAATCCGAAAATTGTTAAATCTGCATATTCTGTGTTATCATTGATCCTTACGGTGATTCGGTACCTGTTTCAATGAATAGTAATTAGAATTTATCTAGTATTTTTCCCGTGCGTTGCACAGGATCAGATTGATTGACCTATGTGTGTAACGAAATCTACAATAATTAATGCCTTGTCATCAAGTCGTCTATTACAACTAAAACAAAAGCATAAGGTAGCAACTCTACATGCGATGGTTCAGATACTTTAAAAGGAAAATTGGTTTTACAATCACAATATGGAACTCTCGTGATTAGGCGAGTAGTACTACAAAATCATAAATGCAGACGGGCTCACTCATTTTTCTTGTAGACATATGAAAACATAGAACTAAAAATTAGTCGGTTTCCTGTTATTCACCATATCATAATTCTGGAGAACTATTAGTTCACTGTTTATAACCAAACCAATACCGGGTACTTATATGAAATAAACAAAAACATAAATTGGTGATTTTTAATTATAAACAAAACGTGCAAAAAGTAGAAACCTCGTGTAATATAACACTTGAACCAAAAAAAAAAAAACCCCTTGTATATTGGTTTGTTTATTCTCCAACCACTTTTAACTCATCAGCAAAACATTCTAGCTGCCCCAACATGATTAGATCCCATGATTAACCTATGTTGTCATCGGATCAACCACAATGATCTTTACCTGCACAACAATAAACCTAACAGATTCAAATGTATATCATTACGTCCTAGTAGCTATGGGTTTCTGCAAGTGTTCCATTATCTCACAGCTTGCATTTAAAGACAGAAAATAAATACTACATGGTAGACTTGGTAAAGGACCAACTCTGAAGATTAAGCAATAAGCACACAACCCATATGGAAGCCTTTGGATCAAAGTTTTTTATGTTGCCTAGTGGTCTTATCTTTTTCAATGATAAAATATATACCATAACCAAAAAAAAAAAAAAAAACATTACAATTTACTTAAGCTTTTTCCTAACATGCACATAACATGCACAGAAAAATGGGAATCATCTCGTGATATACCAGTTGTTGACATTGTTCCGTCGCTAAAATATTCAAGAATGGAATTGCTACGTGCTAGGACATGAATATGCCTACACCAATTGCAACCTACAGTGGTGAAGCACATACGCACAGACCAAGAAAAGAAATCATCTTAGCAACTAACAAAATCTTACTAAAATCATATAGACGAAAAAAATCAGAAGGCGCCAATTTGATTAAAAATAATTGGTCATAAGATATCAAATTTAGGCAAGGATGGAAATCTATACAGTAGATATTAAATTTCTTGAATTATATATTCCAATTAGCATGATTTCATCATTGTAAATTAAATTCCTCTAGGAACTCTAGTTAATAACATCTCCAGTCATTGTAGTTTGAAACCGGTGTAAGGTTCTAGTCATGGCCTCTTCATTTTTCCTTCTTTTCTCTCTTATAATGCTTTCATTTTCCATTACCTGTTTTTCTTCACAGCCTCCTCCTTAAGTATATTAACCCAAAAACATGCCATCTCACAACCACCACCTACTTCATCACACAGTCTCTTTTAACTCTCATAAATATTTGAATTGATCTCAATATTGTTCCATTTGGAATGCTATCATCTTGTTCCTAAAAAAGACCACAGCAGTAATGGAAAAGTTCAACTTACCCAGTCCCTAAGATACAAACAACAGGTCATGCATGTGGTCTTTCATTTTTCAACTGATATCGATTTAGTATTGATACATCTAATCCGTAGATGCTTCAAAAAAGCGGTATATGTTAGATGTAGAAACACTAAATCAATTCAGCTAAGAGTGGTAATTAATGTCCGGAAGCCACCAATGACCACTCCATCAGTTGCTGCCATTTTTCATTTCAGTATGTGCTGGTTGCGCTACAATTCTACTGCAGTTGAAACCTGTTTATCCACTACAAAGATATCAAATACTGGCTCTACATTATTTTTGTATATCTATAACCATGCTTCAAAACACCTATATTAGTCCATGGTCAGAGTGCACATAATACCAAGCAGTATACAAAAATGTAACAGTTTAGAATTGCAGAAGAAGTACGTACCTCTAGTCGTACTTACCAAGGAATATATCAATGTGATCTTTTTGTACTAACTTCATCACAGCTAGCTTGCATTAGCTTTTAGACTTGCATCCCTATTTACCATTCAATCCAAAAACGTAAGTTGACGTGCGAACGTGAATGCAAACATAGAATAGCATGTCCTGAAGATGTGTCTTAGGATTGAGGCGTATCTCTAATTAAGAGAATCTTAGATTTACTTTGATTAACTCTTGCTCATTACCACATTATTTCTTTGTATTTGGAAGAAATAGCAATATATTTAAAAAGGCAATGAAAAACGATACAAAATGAAGAAAGAATTGTACTAACTTATACTGCGCGGAAGAAAAAAAAATCTACTAACTTATAATAATGCGAAAAAAAAAACTGCTTACTATTCGTCACATTGAAAACAAAAGCACACCGCAAGAAACTTTTACATTATCCATCTCATACCGAACATAATATTTAAATGACAAAAAAAATAAATGGTGCACATGTAAGAAAATATATATTAACATACGCATTCAAAAAACATATTCTATTGTCCAAATCAACTCATCATATCGAGAGAAAACAGTCGCAATATATCTTAAAAAATATCAGTAGCTAGTGTAAAACATTGTGGCCTTGTGGGAGAATTTTTTTGACTTTACTGAGTATCCCCATAGGTGAACTACTTGCTGAGAAAAGAAGTAGTAGTGTTAGGACCACTAAGGAGTCATAGTGGTAATGGTAGTGTTAGTATCTATTTTACACTCAGTTTATCAATCACAAATACAGTAAATAGATCTAGATAAGCAGATATACCTTACAAATAGGGATCCCACTAATATCTACTCCTACACCAAATATCAAGTAATACAGATAATACGGCCTTTGCACCCTGACGTTGTACCAAACAAACAAACAAAACCGAAGGAAAAAAAATGATAGCAACCAGATTAACTATAATTGCAGAATCATTATATATATATAGATATACTTCAGCCATGACCACTGTAGCAATTAAATCATAAGAAACAACAATACCTGCTGATTGCACCAATCATCCTCATTGCTAGTGCTCTCAAGCTAGCTCAAACTGAGGTTGTATACTCAATTTCTAATCCAAACCCTTTGACAGTAGTATGCTGGACACAAAAGGTTAAGCATTAGAAACCACATAAAAGTAGAAAAAGTAATTCACAAATTCAGAGTACGGTTGAGATTTAAAAACAAAGAACAGACTCTATCCGAAAGGGTTACCCAGATTATAACCATCCCCGCTATTAATCATCCAGTAATGGAATAGATGAGCACTACAATAATACGGATCCTAGACTTAAAATCAAAATCTCACCGTTCCTTGAAAATCATAACCTCACCGTTCTTAGGGTTGTCTTTATTTACACTGAAAGTGAAAAGGCGAGATGAATAGATTAACGTATAATAGGGTTAGGGTTTGTTCCAAAACAGATAATAGGATTTTATTCTTTATCAAGAGAAAAGAATAATCGTACCTGCAAAAATTAAACGGAGAATAGGGCTAGGGTTTGTTCCAAAACAGATAATAAGATTTTATTCTTTATCAAGAGAAAAGAATAATCGTACCTGCAAAAATAAAACCAAACAAACAATAATTAGAACAAAATCAACGATGAAAAATCAACATAATACTATGTGTAGATTTTTGCTTGATCTATCGTTCAATATAAGAACCCTAATGATTTCAGTAAGATGCCAATAGATGGATTGAAAAATAAATAGAACGAAACCAATATGTGGTACGATTTTTGTATTCTTGGTTCGATTTGCAGGGGATATGGATTTTTGGCAGTATAGGTTTCTTGAGAAAGAAAGAAAAGAATAGAAGAAACGCGAGTGAAAATTAATCGGGCTTGCAGGTACTCATCACTTACCCAAGCGTGAGTGCCAAAATAAAACATAAAAAATCATTTGAAACCCTTGATTTCTATTGGCTAGGGGCCAGGAGCTCTAGAATTCAAGCTTTTGGCCTAACTTTCAATGTGAGGCCAGCAATTTCTACTCAAATTATATATACAACAAGTACCTGCTAGGAAACACACTTCATCTTTTTCATTCACTTCCTCTATTTCTGAAAACGTACCCCACAACCATCGATAAGTCCTTCTATGCCGCTATGTGCAACAAACCATAAGACCAACAAGAACCACTGTGACGTCTAAACCTCTTCCGATCGACAGCTATACCAATTCGATTTCAAACTTGTTCCTCATGAATGAGCAAAAAGAAAAAAATGAAAATTTCAAAGGTTTACAGTCCCCAAGACTGGTTGAATGAGGAAATAAAAAAGAATTAATCGATCTGCGATATATCTTAGGCGAGTAGTACTACAAAATCATAAATGCAGACGGGCTCACTCATTTTTCTTGTAGACATATGAAAACATAGAACTAAAAATTAGTCGGTTTCCTGTTATTCGCCATATCATAATTCTGGAGAACTATTAGTTCACTGTTTATAACCAAACCAATACCGGGTACTTATATGAAATAAACAAAAACATAAATTGGTGATTTTTAATTATAAACAAAACGTGCAAAAAGTAGAAACCTCGTGTAATATAACACTTGAACCAAAAAAAAAAACCCCTTGTATATTGGTTTGTTTATTCTCCAACCACTTTTAACTCATCAGCAAAACATTCTAGCTGCCCCAACATGATTAGATCCCATGATTAACCTATGTTGTCATCGGATCAACCACAATGATCTTTACCTGCACAACAATAAACCTAACAGGTTCAAATGTATATCATTACGTCCTAGTAGCTATGGGTTTCTGCAAGTGTTCCATTATCTCACAGCTTGCGTTTAAAGACAGAAAATAAATACTACATGGTAGACTTGGTAAAGGACCAACTCTGAAGATTAAGCAATAAGCACACAACCCATATGGAAGCCTTTGGATCAAAGTTTTTTATGTTGCCTAGTGGTCTTATCTTTTTCAATGATAAAATATATACCATAACCAAAAAAAAAAAAAAAAACATTACAATTTACTTAAGCTTTTTCCTAACATGCACATAACATGCACAGAAAAAATGGGAATCATCTCGTGATATACCAGTTGTTGACATTGTTCCGTCGCTAAAATATTCAAGAATGGAATTGCTACGTGCTAGGACATGAATATGCCTACACCAATTGCAACCTACAGTGGTGAAGCACATACGCACAGACCAAGAAAAGAAATCATCTTAGCAACTAACAAAATCTTACTAAAATCATATAGACGAAAAAAATCAGAAGGCGCCAATTTGATTAAAAATAATTGGTCATAAGATATCAAATTTAGGCAAGGATGGAAATCTATACAGTAGATATTAAATTTCTTGAATTATATATTCCAATTAGCATGATTTCATCATTGTAAATTAAATTCCTTTAGGAACTCTAGTTAATAACATCTCCAGTCATTGTAGTTTGAAACCGGTGTAAGGTTCTAGTCATGGCCTCTTCATTTTTCCTTCTTTTCTCTCTTATAATGCTTTCATTTTCCATTACCTGTTTTTTCTTCACAGCCTCCTCCTTAAGTATATTAACCCAAAAACATGCCATCTCACAACCACCACCTACTTCATCACACAGTCTCTTTTAACTCTCATAAATATTTGAATTGATCTCAATATTGTTCCATTTGGAATGCTATCATCTTGTTCCTAAAAAAAGACCACAGCAGTAATGGAAAAGTTCAACTTACCCAGTCCCTAAGATACAAACAACAGGTCATGCATGTGGTCTTTCATTTTTCAACTGATATCGATTTAGTATTGATACATCTAATCCGTAGATGCTTCAAAAAAGCGGTATATGTTAGATGTAGAAACACTAAATCAATTCAGCTAAGAGTGGTAATTAATGTCCGGAAGCCACCAATGACCACTCCATCAGTTGCTGCCATTTTTCATTTCAGTATGTGCTGGTTGCGCTACAATTCTACTGCAGTTGAAACCTGTTTATCCACTACAAAGATATCAAATACTGGCTCTACATTATTTTTGTATATCTATAACCATGCTTCAAAACACCTATATTAGTCCATGGTCAGAGTGCACATAATACCAAGCAGTATACAAAAATGTAACAGTTTAGAATTGCAGAAGAAGTACGTACCTCTAGTCGTACTTACCAAGGAATATATCAATGTGATCTTTTTGTACTAACTTCATCACAGCTAGCTTGCATTAGCTTTTAGACTTGCATCCCTATTTACCATTCAATCCAAAAACGTAAGTTGACGTGCGAACGTGAATGCAAACATAGAATAGCATGTCCTGAAGATGTGTCTTAGGATTGAGGCGTATCTCTAATTAAGAGAATCTTAGATTTACTTTGATTAACTCTTGCTCATTACCACATTATTTCTTTGTATTTGG
Source organism: Papaver armeniacum (assembly GCA_023531295.1). Lineage (NCBI taxonomy): Eukaryota > Viridiplantae > Streptophyta > Magnoliopsida > Ranunculales > Papaveraceae > Papaver > Papaver armeniacum. The sequence goes on from JAJJWW010014877.1 coordinate 165,778, forward strand.
AAGAAATAGCAATATATTTAAAAAGGCAATGAAAAACGATACAAAATGAAGAAAGAATTGTACTAACTTATACTGCGCGGAAGAAAAAAAAATCTACTAACTTATAATAATGCGAAAAAAAAAAACTGCTTACTATTCGTCACATTGAAAACAAAAGCACACCGCAAGAAACTTTTACATTATCCATCTCATACCGAACATAATATTTAAATGACAAAAAAATAAATGGTGCACATGTAAGAAAATATATATTAACATACGCATTCAAAAAACATATTCTATTGTCCAAATCAACTCATCATATCGAGAGAAAACAGTCGCAATATATCTTAAAAAATATCAGTAGCTAGTGTAAAACATTGTGGCCTTGTGGGAGAATTTTTTTGACTTTACTGAGTATCCCCATAGGTGAACTACTTGCTGAGAAAAGAAGTAGTAGTGTTAGGACCACTAAGGAGTCATAGTGGTAATGGTAGTGTTAGTATCTATTTTACACTCAGTTTATCAATCACAAATACAGTAAATAGATCTAGATAAGCAGATATACCTTACAAATAGGGATCCCACTAATATCTACTCCTACACCAAATATCAAGTAATACAGATAATACGGCCTTTGCACCCTGACGTTGTACCAAACAAACAAACAAAACCGAAGGAAAAAAATGATAGCAACCGGATTAACTATAATTGCAGAATCATTATATATATATAGATATACTTCAGCCATGACCACTGTAGCAATTAAATCATAAGAAACAACAATACCTGCTGATTGCACCAATCATCCTCATTGCTAGTGCTCTCAAGCTAGCTCAAACTGAGGTTGTACACTCAATTTCTAATCCAAACCCTTTGACAGTAGTATGCTGGACACAAAAGGTTAAGCATTAGAAACCACATAAAAGTAGAAAAAGTAATTCACAAATTCAGAGTACGGTTGAGATTTAAAAACAAAGAACAGACTCTATCCGAAAGGGTTACCCAGATTATAACCATCCCCGCTATTAATCATCCAGTAATGGAATAGATGAGCACTACAATAATACGGATCCTAGACTTAAAATCAAAATCTCACCGTTCCTTGAAACTCATAACCTCACCGTTCTTAGGGTTGTCTTTATTTACACTGAAAATGAAAAGGCGAGATGAATAGATTAACGTATAATAGGGTTAGGGTTTGTTCCAAAACAGATAATAGGATTTTATTCTTTATCAAGAGAAAAGAATAATCGTACCTGCAAAAATTAAACGGAGAATAGGGCTAGGGTTTGTTCCAAAACAGATAATAAGATTTTATTCTTTATCAAGAGAAAAGAATAATTGTACCTGCAAAAATAAAACCAAACAAACAATAATTAGAACAAAATCAACGATGAAAAATCAACATAATACTATGTGTAGATTTTTGCTTGATCTATCGTTCAATATAAGAACCCTAATGATTTCAGTAAGATGCCAATAGATGGATTGAAAAATAAATAGAACGAAACCAATATGTGGTACGATTTTTGTATTCTTGGTTCGATTTGCAGGGGATATGGATTTTTGGCAGTATAGGTTTCTTGAGAAAGAAAGAAAAGAATAGAAGAAACGCGAGTGAAAATTAATCGGGCTTGCAGGTACTCATCACTTACCCAAGCGTGAGTGCCAAAATAAAACATAAAAAATCATTTGAAACCCTTGATTTCTATTGGCTAGGGGCCAGGAGCTCTAGAATTCAAGCTTTTGGCCTAACTTTCAATGTGAGGCCAGCAATTTCTACTCAAATTATATATACAACAAGTACCTGCTAGGAAACACACTTCATCTTTTTCATTCACTTCCTCTATTTCTGAAAACGTACCCCACAACCATCGATAAGTCCTTCTATGCCGCTATGTGCAACAAACCATAAGACCAACAAGAACCACTGTGACGTCTAAACCTCTTCCGATCGACAGCTATACCAATTCGATTTCAAACTTGTTCCTCATGAATGAGCAAAAAGAAAAAAATGAAAATTTCAAAGGTTTACAGTCCCCAAGACTGGTTGAATGAGGAAATAAAAAAGAATTAATCGATCTGCGATATATCTTGGTTGTATCGATCTAGGTCAAAATCCCCCCCAGTTTGGGTTTCATTCTCATAAAAAATTCTTCATCGATGCAATCCGTTTCACATAGTCACAGCATTGAACTAGGTAAAATTCACATAGTCACAGCATTGAACTAAGTGAGAATCATGGAGTTTATATACACTGTTGTTGCATTCATGACCTACAGACGTTGTTGTTTGATAGAGAAGCACTAAAATGCCTCCCATTTTGGTTCCACTGTTCTCAGTATTAGGTTTGTATTTCAGTTATAAAACTTATTTCCTAATCAAGAAATTTTGAAGTAGTTTTACAAATTAAAATAAAGTAGGATTTTTATTCTTGATTGCTTTGAAAAATTTATGGTTATTTTGATCGAGAATAATCGTAATACAGATGTTGTGCTATTTCTATTATAGATCGAATACAATGGGGATTCAATCCATGAGTTAAGATTCCTTAAATGAAATGAATAGTTTCATTGGAACTGACTTTAATTTCAAATTGAGTTTTTTAAAGACTTGGGTTAGTGCTGCATCAACGAATGACAATACATTTATGAAAGGATTAGGGGAAGAAGATGTTAAAGGTAATGCAAGGATTTTTATAAGGAAGAATGTTGTGACAGTTAACTAGTAATGCTTTAGCCATTGTTAATGTTCTCGAATACAAACTCAAAGGATCACATCCCTAGGACTGTCCCTTACCCCTAGGAGTAAGGGATGACCAACAAGTTTGGGTAATTGAAGACCATTATGATAACATCATATTTTGTCTGCTTATTTTGTTCTGAATATGTATCATTTTTGTGTCCTTCTTTTAATTTATTTATCTTGATGAATCGTACCATGTCTTACATCACTAGTACATTCTATGATTTAAAATGTTGTGCAATACTGTTTGTTTCTGTTTTGATATCATGTAGGCTAGAATTTGCTCATTAATAACTTGAATCATTGTCATCTGTTCCGATTTCAGCTTCACTTAGTCTAACCCAAGGAAAAATTCCGTTGGCAATGGTGGATTTCATCACCACCGCCACCATTACTACTCAATCCCAGAATTCCCAAGTTGCAGCCCTCGTTATTCTCGTCCTTCTCACAGTCTTTTATGGCTGGAATCTGCAGGGATCACTAAAGGTAGCTAGAAATAATCAATAAATTCTTAGGCTAGAGTTTGATTTATTTTCATTCCGCCATGCCTTTTTTTTCCAAATCATTAGAATTTATGGTGCAATTTTTTTTACACGATGTCTTAAATAGTTTTATTAAGGTTTTCTGAACTGATTCTTACCTTGGTATACAGGTGGTCAGTCCTACCACTGTGCCTGTACAGCTGATCGGACTGGACAGGCTTTGTTCCACACTATGTATGGTCAATAAACCACATTCCTTTGCAGAATACCATACGTTGGGGGTCAAATGATGGACAGCAGTGGTAAGTAGGTAGCATCCATTTTCATTATTTACTATTTTTAGTAGGTAGCCTTAATTTCTCACGTGGAAAATTAATATCACAACTTCACAAGTATTTTCACTTCCTAAAGGTAATGTTGTCCTTCTATATTGATTATGTAAGCAATCCCGTTGTATCTATCATGGTGCCACGAAAAACCGAGGAGACATGAAGGGCACAACAGGTTATAATCTTTAGAATGTTCAATGTTGTTATTTTTAGTTAATAGCGAAAGGTATACAAGGAATGACCATTTAATGAGGATTGTCCCAAAGTTCTTTCTTATTGACCCTCGTAGCTTTGAAGTTTTAACCTTTTATAATAGGAAGTATATGCAAATCTGTTGCTTAATTGAGTACCCCAACTTCCATACTGAACAACCCTTATATTTTAGGAGGCTTCCTTATCTCAAATAACGATGACAGTCCATTATTTTTCTATCCATAATTGTAGAAATATTTTTGAAGTCGGAATCCTTCAGCTACTGCCGTACTGTTTTAGTACTAAGCAGTTTCACTTCATTGCAGTGCATTGATTACATTTGTTATTGCATGAGGTTTTGTGATATTAGATACTGATTTTCATGTTCTACGAAGTAATTTGCTTGCCAAATTGTCTAGGGATCAAGATATTGGTCGTGTAAACATGCCACTGAGAGCACTTGTAGGTGGTTTCTCTATCTCTGTCTCTATTACAGAGATTGATTTTCTCAAAATGTGTTATAGGGATAGAGAAGCCACTACAAGTGCTCTTAGAATCTTGTAAGTAGCCATAACAGGTGCTCTTTATTTTGATGTGGCATTTGATGACATGATCAGCGGACTTTTTGTGTTCGCTGACAGTGTAGTCAACATAATTTAAAAGCAAAGGTAATAATAATACCGAAAGGCATCTCATAAGCCTATATTCCGCAGATTCGATCCTCTGATATTGACCTAAGCCTAAATTCCTCGGATTCTTTCAATCTCATCAGATGTACTCCTCGAATTCTTTGGTTGATGATAATATATCATTTGAGATTAGCATAGGTCCATATTCCTTGTATTCTTTGGTTAGCATAGTTGGATATGCTCTGCGATAGGCCTAAGTCAATATTTATTGAATTCTTTCGATATTGTCTGATACGCTTTGAGATTGATCTAAGTCTATGTTCTTTGGATTTCTCGATCTCATCGGATATCCTTTTGTAAAAATGGTAGTGAAAATTGCGAGAAATGGTTTGCAATTGAAAAAGAATATTTCCATTCATCGCAATATTTACTATTTTCTACTCTGTAATATAATTACTGACAAATCGCACATGAGTACCAAGCTCAGGATACTCACGTTCGTAACGGCTTCAATATACGCCTCCAAAGAGTGGATCCAATAGAGGTGATACTTGAATTTTGTGAACATACTGCCATTTTTTTTCTTCTAGATATCTTTAGATGAAAGTTTGGTAAAATGGTCTCCGAAGAAAATAGTAGTATGCTCTTAAAATTCTAGTATTACCTCCGTTGAATCCACTCCTCGAAGGTGTTATACTACTATATTTGTAGTTTTGATAATGCAGATTTTAGAAAATTGCTCGTCAGTTACGACAACATGACATAGTGTCTTTTGGCTGCAGATTTCACAAAATTACATAGTGGCGTTTGGACTTTAATTCACAAAAATTGAAATCAGTTGTTGCCCGAAGCGGACTTGAGGTTTTCTAAATTTAAACCGACGTGTTCATTTTTCTACAATATTCTAGCATACATTCTAGTAGTAGAGCCTGTTTGAAAATGTAACTTCTACATGCATTTGAACATCATCTCTATTTGGATTTAGAGTAGGAGAATTTAACATGAAGAGTGTGGTAAAAGTTTGGGTTGCCAAGTTCAGATACTTTCTTTATAGCTTGAGTACTGATGGTGAAACTACATATGATCAGTGCAAATGGTGTGACTACAGATGGTCGGATGATAAGTTATCCCTTCTTAGCAGGGGTGGTTTTGGACCACTACTGCAGTTTTTTGACTAGTGTAAGGTTACACTTTTTTTGTTTTGGTCAATTGTTATTAGCTTTTGTTGCAATGGCTTTTATGATAACATCCGTGTTACCATATGTATGAACTACTACTTGTGTCCGTGCTTGAATGGATGGATGTGAATGCTTGGTAGTTCTTCCTTATTTGGTTGAATTTGTAACAGAAGTATTTCGTTACCAACAGAAACATTGAATGACAAAGAAGGGGGGATCAAACAAAATGGAAAGTATCGGTGAGCAGGCCTGATGCCTACAATATGGAGCAGGAAAATGAATGGATTCACTTCAAATTTACGTGGTGATTGAGTTAAAGGCTCTGATACAAGGGCATAACAACACCCACCTTGAAATGGCTTTGAGGCGGATAAAAATGGCTTTTAACTGCATGGAAGGTGTCCATATTGAGAATGGCCATGGCAATAATATATAAATGTACTGCGGATACCCTGTCTCTGAAGAGCTGGCAGCAATCTTTGAAAGTACATCCATATGAGTGTAAGTTTGTATCTCCTAATTTGCCGTTTTTTTTTTTTTTTTTTTTTTTTTTTGCTTACTCGACGGGGTCCAAATTCTAATTTTAGTCTCCTCGAAAAGGGAATGATTGGTTAACTACATGTGTGAATTTGCTGTAGGTAGTTTGGTCTATTTATATTTCTAAATTAAATGATGTTAGTCCTTATTGGAAAGGCTGAAAGATTGGAGAGGTCAGTACTAAGTCTGCCTACTCTCTAATCTCTGGAAATGCCAACAGAAATCCTGATAAGTGTTGGAACTAGCTGTGGAGGGGGTTAAAGTTGTCCCGAGTTAGCGTATTAGTCTGGAAAATATTTGCTGATGTGTTTCCTCTGAATAGCCAATCTTTTAATTCTTTTGCTTATGTGTCCTGTCACTTGTGTTATGTAGATCTGGTATTGCTGAATCTAGCTCTCATATTTTTATTGATTTCCCATTCACTTAGGCCATTCGGTTTGGTCTAGGTATTACCTTGCCCTATCTTTAGAATTCTTTCGTTTGTCGAAAAAGGAAATAAATCCATGGAGTGACTGAGCTGAAATACGGTTTGGGCTATTTGGAAGTTTAGGAATTTAAAGTGGTTGAAAATTTGAAACCTAATCCTACAGATGATCAGTGCAAATGGTACGAGTACAGACGGTTAAATAGCGGGTTAGTGCTACAGATTTTGGAAGAAGTGATTTCGCTTTTGACAGAGAAAATCCACTTGATGCATGTCAAATTAATGCTAACGATGAAGGAACTTAGAGAGAATCATTGGTTTGACGGAGTTTATATACACTGTTGTTGCATTCATGACCTACTGACACTGTTGTTTGATAGAGAAGCACTAAAACGCCTCACATCCACTGTTCTCAGTATTTAGTTTGAAGTTCAGTTATAAATCTATTTTCTGCTCAAGAAAGTTTTGAAGTAATTTTATAAATTAAATGAAGTAAGATTTTTGTTCTTGATTGGTTTGAAAAATTTATGGTTATTTTGATTGAGAATAATCATAATACAGATGTTGTGGTAGTTCTATTATACTGCCGTACCCACTGTTGATTCTCTACTATTTTTCTTGTTTACAAACATAGATTAATTGAATACATGGGGGATTCGGTCAATTAGTTAAGAGAGTCCTCAAATTAAATGAATAGTTTCAATCGAACTGACTTTGATTTAAAATTGAGTTCTATAAAGACCAACAAGTTTGAGTAAATGAACATCATTATGATAACATCATATTTAGTCTACTTATCTTGTTCTGAATATGTATCATTTTTGTATATTTTTTGTTTATTTATCTTGATAAATCGTGCCATCACTTACATCACTAGTTCATTCTATGTTTGTTTCTGATTTGAGCATATATAGGCCAAAATTTGCTCATTGATAACATGAATCATTGACATCTGTTCTGATTTCAGCTTCACTTTGTCTGACCCAATAATAGCAATGACAGCAGTAAATTCATCACCACTGCCACCATTAGTACTCAACCACAGGATTCCCAAGTTGCAGCTTTCTCAATCTCTAATGCTGGAATCTGCATGAATTACTAGAAGTACATTAGAAACAATCAATAAATTTGTAGGCTTGAGTGTGATCTATTGTCCTTCTGCAATGCCTTATTTTCCAAATCATTAGTTATTTATGGTGCAAGTTTGAACCTGCTTTTTATGTTGTGATACAGGTGGTCAGGCCTACCGCTGTGCCTGTGCTGCTGATCGGACTGGAAAGTCCTTGTTCCACACGCTGTATGGTTGGGCACTGGAACACATTTCTTAGCAGAATACTTAGTGGTGAGTAGGTAGCGTCCATTTTCATTATCTAGTATTTTTAGTAGGTAGCCTTAATTACTATCACTCATGTGAAAAATTAATATCACAAGTACTTCGCTTGTTAACAGTCATGTTGTCCTGCTATATTGATTATGTAGGCAGTCCCCGTTGTATGTCTCAAAAATGGTGCCGCGAGAAACCAAGGAGACATTAAGGGCATCACAGGTTAGAATCTTTGTTATCCTTAATTTATTAGCAAAATGTAACTAAGTTCTTTTATAACGCCCACTATGGACTAAACAAGGAATAACTTCCATAACCACCCTTATGTTTTAGAAGGCTTCCTTTTTTCAAATAACGATGACAGTCAATTATTTTTCTATGCCTAAACGTAGAAATATTTTTGTAGTTGGAATCTTCTGCTACTGCAGTACTGTTTCAGTAATAAACGGTTTCACTTCATTGCAGTGCATTAATTACATTTGTTATTGCTTGAGTTTTTGTGATATTAGATACTGATTTTCATGTTATACGGAGTAATTTGCTTGCCAAATTGTTTTGGGATCAAGATATTGGTCGTGTAAACATGCCACTGCAAATGCTCTTTATTTTGATGTGGCATTTGATGACATGATCAGCGGACTTTATGTGTTCACTGGCAGTGTAGTCAACATGATTTAACAGCAAGGTAATAACACTGAAAGCAGTGAAAGGCATCTGATAAGCCTTTATTCCTCGGGGCTCGGGCTCTTTCAATCTCATCAGATATACATTGAGATTGACTTGAGTCGATGCTCCTCGAATTCTTTGTTGATGATAATATATCATTTGAGATTGGCCTAAGTCTGTATTCCTCGTATTCTTTGGTTTGCATAGGTTGATATGCTTTGAGATAGGCTTAAGTCAATATTTATTGATTTCTTGGGATATCATTGGATAAGCCTTGAGATTGATCTAAGTCTATACTCCTGGGATTTTTTCGATCTTATCGGGTATCCTATGATAATGACCTAAGCCTATATTCTATGTCTATATTCCTCAGATTCTTTCAATCTCATCAAATATCTTTTGAGATTGACCTAAGTCGATATTCCTCGAATTCTTTGGTTGATATGATTGGATATGCATTTATATTGGCTTAAGTCAATATTCCTCGAATATTTTGATATCATTTAATATGCTTTGAGATGGACTTGAATCCTCGAATTCTATCGAGATGCACGGTTCCAAAAACTACAATTGATATCCACGCTCGAAGAAGAGCAACATCTTCTTCTTTAGCCTAGCAAGCAAGCATTTTATTTGGTGTCAATGAACAACAATTGAATAGTGAGTTTGTAAAAATAAAGTAAAGTAGAGAGAGCTTAGAAGGGTATTAGCAGATTCAAGTTTGATTAACCCCCTAAATAAGGCCTATTTACAGTTAGTTTTTGCTACAAAATTTTCAGAAGTAATTTTAGTTTTTTTGCTACAAAAAAGCCTATTTTCAGTGGTTCGGTGGTGATCTGTGTGAAATGAAAGATTTCAACTTCAGAACTCTTAGAATTAACTTTTCTTTTATTTCAAACAGTTGGTGCTTTCGCTGCTTGCATTTATTCTCTTCCACGTCACTCCTCGTCACACCACTTGATAAGTCGACCAAGATAAGTTCTTCCGAGTAAGTACTGTCCAAAATTCACCTTGACATAGGGAATGTGACTTTAATTATACTTTTTTATCTCTATACCTTGGTGAGTTTTGGGCAGTACTTATTCGAAGAGCATAAAAGAAAACTTGAGAAGACAAGACATAGTAATTAATGGAAAAAAAAATTCACATGTGAATTTTTTTTTTCCATTAATTACTGTGTCTTGTCTTGATAATTTTCTTTTTATTTTGGTTGTGAAGTGGACTATGTAGTAGGAGTCTTAGATCTCCTAGCTTGTGTAGCACTAACATGGTTCTAAAATACGTTCTAAAGCGTGTATTTGGGCAGTAACCATATTTTCTGAGATTACTTCAATATGACTTGTCTCGTTGCATTACAAAGTGAGTAAAAATAAGAAAAAGAGAAGTATAGGACTCAAACCGAAGATGCAATCGGGTAATTTGGAGCCTACAAGTTGTAAAGTATCAGTGAGCAGGCATAGTAGGAAAATGAATGGACTGACTTCAAATTTTACGCGGTAAATGAGTTAAAGGCTCTGATACAAGGGCATAACAACACCCGCCTTGAAAATGGCTTTGAGGCGGATAAAAATTGCTTTGAACTGCGTGGAAGGTGTCCATATTGAGAATGACCATGGCGATAATATATAAATGTACTGCGGATACCCTGTCTCTGAAGAGCTGGAAGCAATCTTAGAAAGTACATCTATATGAGTGTAAGTTTGTATCACTTAATTAGCTGCTGTTTTTTTTTTTTTTTTTTTTGCTTACTCGACGGCGTCTAAATTCTAATTTTAGTCTCCCTCGAAAAGTGAATGATCAATTATCAATTTGTTCTTCTGCAGTTCAAACTATTAAAACGTAATTACAAGTGTGAATTTGCTATAGGTAGTGTGGTCTAATGTTGGGTAGTCCATTATACCGAAGCTGCTAATTTGAATATTGTGCGCTTTCTGTTTATATAGTCGTTATTGGAAAGGCTGAAAGATTGGAGAGTTCAGTACTAAGTCTGCCTACTCTCTAATCTCTGGAAATGCCAACAGAAATTCTGATAAGTTTTGGGACAAGCTGTTGAGGGGGTTAATGTTGGCCCTAGGATTAGCTTTTTAGTCTGGAGAATCTTTGCTGATGTGTTTCCTTTGAATGCTTAAGTAGCAATATTTTCATTTTTTTGCTTCTGTGTCCTGTCACTTGTGTTATGTAGATCTGGTGATGCTGTCCAGCTCTCATCTTTTTAATGATTTCTCAGTCACTAGGACGATTTGGTTTGGTCTAGGTATACCTTGTCCTTTAGAAATAATTCTCTAGAATGGTGTCATCTGTGGTTTGAAAAACGATGGAGCCACTGTCCTGAACAAAGTTGTTTTTGAAAATGGAAACCCAATCCTACTGATTAGAAAAGACCTTGTTTACATTAAGAACCTGCAGAATCCATAACATTGGAACACGGCAGAGTAGAGTTTCTAGTAGTGTTAGGCCTAATGAAACTCGCCTAATTTGGAAACTTGATCATTGGTTTCCATCAAACACAGTAAAATAAACAAATTCTTCCAAATACTCGTTACATCGGTCACAATCGATCAAATTCAGTTCATGTTCATGCAAAAAAAAAAAACAATTTAAGTCATATTCACTGAACGACTTCAAATTCTACCCATTTGAGTGATTTAGTGTTTTGTTTCAGTCTATTTCGACGAAATTTATGGATGAAGGCCTTGTTTCCTCCTGCAGAAGTACATGTGATTCGGATTTTCCGCGGTTTGGAAGATGACGGATGCTGGATACGATTTCTGAACCCGACCCGGTTATCAGCACCAACAGACGGATATAACAATTGTGTAAAAATTCAAAAAGATTTCATCCTCCCTCGAGATTTCAGTGACACAAGCAGGCTACAAACGTTTCCTGGTATGGTTACTTCATCGCTCCGTTTTTCGTTGCCTCTATACTTTCTTCTCTTCTGTGTACCCGAACTAAAATTTTATGTAACTATAGAGATGATCATGCAGTATAGTTGTTTGCAGAGGTTATCAATATAAAAATCATAATTCATGAACTAATGTTTACTGATATTCATTTTAGGTTATAGTTTATCTCACCTATTTCGAAAAACTTACATTTTCGGACAATGCTCAACTCCTATTTGATAAAACGCCTTAGATAAGTGCATTGAAATTGATTGTAATCTAAGGATTCTAAGGAGATTTTGAATTTTGGGTTTTGTTTATTTGCGGTTTTCTAGTAATGGGTCGTCATATAATAATTGCTTTATTTATGGTCTTTTGAAACTCATTACACATAGGAAACTCCCTATACACAGAAAAAATGGAAGATTGGTGAAATAACTTTGTTGTTGTGCAGTAGGTGCGAGACCAATATTCTTTTGTGAGGTGAACGTGATGGAAGAAGAATCTCATCTAAACTGTCTCCCCTCGACTGTAAACGAGTATGCAGAGCTTGGAGAAATCTCATTCATCTTCATGCTAATACTGATTACTTTTCCAATCTGCATCTTCGGTGTCAACACGGTAGTCATGGACTTGTACAACAGGAGCCGCATAAGCCAAGTAACTATGGTATCGACTCTGCCAAGATGAGTTTTATTAGCTGCTTTGACAGAAAAAATCTCTATTATGCCGAGTACTATGACGACGGTAAGATGAACCCAAGAAAAGCTTGCTACTCAACAAAGAGGATCAGCCTCAAATTTCTGGTAGGTGACGTCGGATTAGTTGGTTCGTGCAATGGATTGATTTGTTTATCAGTCAAGAAAAGTTACAACAAACCCAACAGCTTCACATATCACGACTGTTATGACGAATCATTTTACATCTGTAATCTCATTATTGGAGAAGTCGTGAATCTTCCAGGGATATGCGTCAGAAACAAGCAAAAAACTGTGCATGGATTTGGATATTACCCTCAAACTAATGAGTACAAGGTTCTCAGAATTACCTATGAACGTCCCAACAAGGGACAGGTCGAGGTATATACACTTGGAAGTGGTAGTGGTTGGCGAAGTAAAGGGGAGATTAATCATCAAGTATTGCCAAACATTCATGCTAAGAGTGTATGTGTGAATGGGGCACTTCATTGGCTCCAAGAGGGTTCAGAGGATATTGTGGCTTTTGATTTGGCAGAAGAGGAATTCCAGTTGCTCCAGACCCCATGTAATGGAAAGCAAGAACTTATTCGCCATAGACTTGGTATTTTCAGAGGGTGTTTGGTTCTTGTAATCCAATATATTCAATTTGAAATGCGACCTTTGCGCTTGTGGTTTTTAAAGAAGAATAAGGAGGCGAATAGCAGCCACAACACTAAAGACTATTATGCTCTGAATCCATGTTGGAGTAAAGAGGACAGAGTGCCCATGAGATCCATTGAAAGAATGCCTCGCTTAGTTGCTGTTTTGGAAGGTGGTCAAGTTTTACTAATGGATAATTTACGTGGACACGTCTTTCGTTATAGCCTAGAATCACAAATTCCAGATGATAATTGGAATCCATGTAGCCACAGCAAGAGTTGGGCAGTACCAATACCACACAGAAACACCTTTGTTTCGTTGAAAGCACTCGGAGAGGAAAATGTGGGGAGATTCACAGCGGATGGTGAACTTAAATTTCCAAACTCAGGGAAGAGAAAGACTGGCGTAATTAAAATCGCGACGACAACAACCACTGAAATGTAAGGTTTTGAACGGGGTTGAAGAAACTATTTAGAAAATGGTATACTGTATTATTCATCTTTCATTAAGCTTTCTGAATAGTCGAGTAGTATAAAGTAAAAACCATTCTACACATACAGTCATTTTCCACTGAATATCCGAATATATCCTTGATTGATGCATTACATTTGTTAGGTTTATGTCTCGAGATAAATGACAATGTCATAACAAGTTCTTGATTCTTGGTCATTTATCTCAGAGATAAAACCTAACAATTGTGATGTATATTTATGCACCTAAGACCACTGGAGACGCCCATCCACTTTGTAAAAAAAAACTCAGACAGTACGCCACAGAGATTAATAGCCGTGACCAAACTGCTTGTGGTAGCCTTATATCCATTTCGTTTTTTCTTGAGCAAATGAATGTATCTTCACTCTTGAAAAAACTTCCAAGTACATAAAAACAACACCTACAACTCTTCCTTCTTTCCGAAAGCTTTGTATGCAATATCAGAATAAGTTATTGAATCATCATTTATCTCGAGACATGCACCTAAAACCCCATGACCAACTAAGACCGCCGAAATGGCATACGGCGTTGATAACTTCCCGAATCCTACAAAATAAGAACAAGAGCAAAGAATTTAGAATCGAAACATATGCTGGGATTTGTTTCAATACAGTTCTTAAAGGCTATAGACTTGCTGATAAGTATACCACATAAGTTGATGGCAGATCCCTAAAAACAAGAAGATATCAGAGAAAAAGAACCTTATTTCTCTACTTAACGCGAGAAAAAGAGACACAACAATGGAGATTGGGGGTGAGGGGGGTGGGTACTTCAACTAGTGTGTTATGGTCTCTATTTATAACACTCCATCCAGTTTCCCCATTTCTTATTGTTGAGGAATTGTTAAAATTTTGGTGTTGAGCAAAAAAAGTGTTTTGTTGCATTTGTGATTAGTTACCACACTCCATTCTATCTATGCGTATAAGCTGTTGTTTACTTAACTTTTCAGCATGCACCGAAGCATGATCCTAGAGATAGAGCGAAAACAGTCTGTCTTGTTGGGTGATCTAGCTACCCATAAAATATGGTTGCAAACGCATGCATCATCTAGTTCTACGTCTGTTGTTTGTTGATCGATCAGACCGAATAAGAAAACCATGATAACCAAGATAGTTAGATCACACCGTCCGTCATATGTATTGAGCACTCAATTAAATAACATTTTTACCACATAATTTATACAGTATTTAATTTGGGCCTTTATATTTTATATTTTCAAGTGATCATATCTATGCTAATTTTATAAGAACCCTCATCTGGGGCATACATAGAAATTTTGGGGCATAAATATGGATGACCTTAACTAGTGTGGGATGATAAGGGGTGTCTAATGAGTGCTTAAGTTATTTAAATACCCTTAATTAATTAATTAATTTTTAATATTAACTTTTTTTGATTTTTTTTTTGATTTTTTTTTTTTTTTGTTTGAAAATTTTAATTTTTTTTCCTTTTCTTATTGCATGGAATTATTTTTTACGACAATTACAAAGCAAAGTTCAGCTAACAATAAAATCAAAATTATCAGCCGAACTTCTTTTTTTTTCATCCTGAAAGTGTCGATGAACAGTTCGGCTGATAATTAAACACGAAGATGTTAGCCGAACTTCACTTTGTGAAGAATAATATTAAAATCGGATGTCCTATTTTTTTATCGAATCTGCCGAACCTAGGTATGTTTCACAAAACACAAGTTCGGCTGACATATTATCAGCCGAATCTACGTATGTTTAGGTTCGGCATATCACTTGTCCATCGAACTTAGATTCGTAAAATAAAAATATTTAACATTTTTTTTCTTAAAAAAAAATTAAAATTAAATTAAAAAATTATTTTTTTAAGAAAATATTTTTTTATTTTAATTTTAAAACAATTAAAATAATATAAATAATAAGGGCATTTTTGTCATTATGAAAAATGGCTAGATAAGGGGCATCCTAAAAACACTATTTCCAACCCTGTTTTTGTCTTATTCAATATGCCCCAAAATTTTAATGTATGTCCCAAATGATGGTTCTTTTATAGCGTGTAATTTATTATTTTATTAAAGGTAGCGTGTAGAATGTGAAGTTAATTAAAAAAAACTATGCGAAAGGACATAATTCATTGATGGCACACCGCACACTTTTACTGTGAATGTTGTCTTATGCGTACCACTGTTACAAATATCAACGTCCTAAACCAAAGCTGCAATGGGTGATGATTAGGAGGGTTACTTTCAGGGGCGGAGGTGCAAAAAAAAACTTTTCTAGGGATGCAAAAATGTAAAAATAGGCTTAAATATGAAAAAAAAAAAATCTCTAATTAGGCTTGAAATGGGCTTTTGAGCCAGCTGGGCAGGGGTGCAAGTGTACCCCTTGCAATGGGCTGGCTCGGCCCCTAGTTACTTTGGTTTCGAAACATTATTGACTGTGCTCAATTTTTATAAATAGAAAACAAATAACCTATGCAAGAAAAAAAAAAAAAAGTTTCTTACAAAGAAACATCAAAAAATATTTCCAAATTAACCCCGCAATAGTATAACATCAAAAAACAAGACAGTAAGTTTACAGGGGTCAGGGAGGATAATCGAAGATCCTGTACAAATTCAGTGTTTCTACATGATTTGTTGATATTGAAAAATCAGTACCCCTTGATCGTACATTTTGCCCAATCATTAGCTCTATCAGGTGGGTGTCAAACTGTTTTCTTAATAAAATTGAGTTCTGCCAATCATATTCTATGAATCGAAATAAACAAAGAAAGATTTGATGCAAAAGCCAATATACGCCAACGACAACTAAAACTATGAAATTTGCATCTACGAACTAACATAATTCCTCGTCCTCTTCAAAGAAAAATAAAATAAAAAAACAACACTGATACGTACTTTCGGCAAACTGTAAGTAACAGGAGATGGTAAGGACCTTGTATCAGATTTCAAAAATGAAGAATTTTGAAAAAGCAGCTTTCTGGGCCCAACCTGTTGTTGAAGAGATTCGATCCCACAGTTGTGCAAATTGATAAACCATTCTCAAGCACCTGAAAAGAGTGATTGGAATATTACTATATTAGGGATATGTATATAAAGTCATCAATGAGCTTGTTGAGGCAAAAAAATATAGTGCAACAGAAAAAAGAAATGAGGCTCCATCTATTATTCCTTATCTATTAACTCCCGATAAAAATGAAGCAATCTTTCGTCGACATTTAATTAGAATGCGCACAGAAAGAGATGTATCAAATTGATGTCACAATATGAACTTACTCAGGAATTCAACAAGAAAAGGATTTTCTTAGAGGCGGTAGGAAATTTAAGCAGCATCTCACTGAATTTCATCATCCGTTTCTTCCTTTGTGAGTCTTGATTAGTTGAATTACTGGTGAGTATCACTCTTTCCAAGACCGTGCCATGCTTCAACAGAATCTCTAAAAACTTCAGTTCATTAACACTTCCGCTAAGACCATTAATCTCGACAAACTTTAGGTGACCTATCGTGCAAGACAAAGACAACCCTGCATCCCAGTAGTCCCCTATGTTCTCTGGATTAAATTTTACCTAGATAATAATAAACAGATATGATATTAGAACTAAACAAACTTCATAGATTCGGGGTTTGATAATCATGAAAACTTCATAAGAATGCTTGATGAATACCTCATCAACATATGGATATAGTGGAGGATTGAAGCGACCATTTCGCTGGATATTGAGCATTACCAAACGTTATAAGGACACTAATCTTGACTTAAAAATGAGTTACTGTAAGTGACATGATAAATAAAAGTAATAACAATGAATTTAGTTAAAACCTGTACCTGCAAGGATACAGATTCTATGTTAGGAGAATTCTTTAGAATATAGAATATTGAACGCAGGCAGTCCCTCGGAAGGTAGGTCTGGAGTTTCAAATGTTGCAAATTATGAAATTCAGGCAGTTGAGTGTTTAATATATCAGGAGCTCCACCTAAAGCCTTTGGTGAATAAAAAAGAAAATAAGAGAAATGTCATTCAGAGTATAGTTACACTGCAAGAATCACAGACTCACAATAATAACAATTTGTTAAATACAATAAGAAAATATGCATCCGATTAAGGTGACTGATGTGTGGTGCAAACACCTAGCTTTATGCATCAACAGATAGAAAATCGCATTCATTCGTCACCAATGCCTTATAAAGATACATAACACATAAGCATCCTTACCTTCCAGTTACAAGCAAAGGCATCGAAGGCGTAAAAATATTGGTTAAGAGCAAAATAATAGCTCATTTCTTGCGGATTTTGAGGTTTGAAACATAGATTAGTGAAGGCCTCTAATTATTATTTTTTGCAGACTTACACTAGCAAAAGTTGCAATGACATGGGACAGAGATTCATATCAAGCATCCTCCTCTACAAAGCAGGTGTTATGCTTTACAAAACCGTGTTTAGGCAACACCAATGCGTCAATTCTGGGTCAATGCTGGTACGCTTAGGAGCTCACCTAGGGGTACCCCCAAAATATCAGGGTGAGCTCAGGAGCTAATGAAGGGTAAATTATGCTTTTCTGTTTTTTCTACTTTCATATGTTGCGTGATCTCTTTTTGTTTTCATTTCTTACAGTTGCATTCATCGAAAAACTTCATTATGTCTCATATGGGTTTCAAACACATGGAAACAATATCCACTACTCTTATGTCCTACACATGCATAATGCGTAAGCGTAGAAGCATGGAGCGCCTGGCTGTGCACCTCCTTCCCAAGACACTATAATGCAAACGTAAAAACAAAATGGCTTTCTAATAAAGCTAACAATGAAAAGTATAAAACAACACCAGATGCGGCTAGAGGCCATACCTTGAGGACAGAATCATCTAACATTAAGACTTTCACGTTTTGAATCCCTCTCAAAAGCCCCGCCATGTGTTGGGCATAAATTTCTTTCTTCTCGGGACAAATTTCTTTTGAAACTTGATCTTTATCTTCAAATTTAACACGAATCTTTATATCAGCAATGGCTAGAGATGGAAGATTCTTTAGAGTGAAACTTGTTGACATGTAACTGTTAAAAATGAATGTTGACAGACTTGGAGCATGCAGATTAACTTTGACATCATTATCCCTTTGACGATTGTGACTATCAAATTTAAAATACCTAAGTTTAGGTAAAGAAATGTGTAAATTCATGTTATGAAATCCAGTGGATCCCATTTCCATGATCAACGATTCAAGAGAAGGAAAACTTGAAAAGAACCTATTTGTTAGTTTTTCATCATCAAATGCCATATCTTCAAGAATCAGAAGCAATGATTTGAGCCGAGGTAAACTCATTTCATGAGGTAGAATAATCTTGTCGTCACCATCTGGATAACCAGGCCAATGCAGCTGCATCTTTGTCAAGGATTTACAAGTAAATAGGCAAGGAGGAATCTCAAAACCATCTTCCGGTTCGACCTTGTAGTTGAACATTACAGCTTGAACATAGCACTCGATCTTTAGCTCTTGAACATTATGGCTGACAGCAGTGGCAATCCATCTATGCATTTTGCTAACAGACGGATGAAAAGTACCCAACCGAAGATGAAAACTTTGTATATCAGCATCATTGTCACGAAGATCGAGTACTTTGTTCACAAATTTAAAGAAGCGCTTGGCTTGAACTAGTTCATGTTCGCTGTCTTCTTCTTGATAAAAGTGAAATATGTCTCTGATTTTTAGCACAGGCAGAGAAGTCCAGATATATCTCCATCTTTTAGACAAAACACAAGTCTGAACCACAAATTTGATATCCACCAAGAGCGACAGGATATTGTGAATAATGGAATCCGGCAAATTGCTGATCCTATCCACTTCTGTATTCATTTTGGTTGCTCTTGTTTACTAATTCGATGCCCAAAGACTGGTGATGACGATTCAACAATTTTCACTCAAAATTGAAGATAAAGATAAACCCTATATTCCTCAATCAGTAGGTGAGATTCGATGAAGAGAAATAAAATCAACCTAATAAGAATCATAAACGATTAATAATTAGCATTTATAAATGATTAATCTAGTATCTGAAGTTTAGAAGCAGATTAACCTAGAAATGATATGTTGATTCTGACTTAATAATGACAAACAAATTCGAAATGTCAAGCTGATGAGAATGAATAACCCATAAATAGAAAGAAAGAATGAATACCAGATGAGAATGTAGAGATCTTGAATTCGTAAATGACAGTGAAGAAGAAGAAGAATGCAGATTGAATTTCAAAGGAAGTGAAAAAGTCGAAGTTTGTTTCTGTATTTTGGGAAAGGGAATCGGAAACTTAAAATTTTCTGTTTTGCATTTACTTCCTATGGGTAAACTAACCCACCCATTGGCCTGGCAAACTGCCCGCGCCACTATGGGGAAATGAATATGCGGTCGAGTTTCCACCTAGCGGTCGAGATTACATCGCTAGAGGTTTTGTAGCGACCGCCAGGTATATATTACACCGCTTTTTTTTTTTTTTTTTTTTTATAAGAAGACTTTTATTTATTTATAAGAGGAAGTTTACATCACATAATATAGGATCTAATCTGAGATTAGCCCTTTCTAGGAAGTTGATCTATTCTTGACTGTTCACGGTCGGTGCTCTACCGCCTATAAATACCCATATTCCCATCAGTTTGCATTCACAAAAAAAATCTTTCTTCCCTTCTCTAGAGAGCAGACTAGAGAGATTTTTTTAAAAATGAGTTCCAAAAAAGAAAGACAAAGGAAAAGAAACAGGAAGGAAAAAGGAAAATCTTTTGCTGATAGTGATATCGTATGGGTTCAGGATAAAGGGCACGAGTTCGCTAATGTTAGGCAACTAGTTGGATCTGGTGTAACATCTATGCATTTATGTAACCATCTCGAGCGAGTTTTGTTACCTAAATTAAGAGGTGGGTAGTCTGAGCTAAGTGAAATTTATGAGTTACTCCCAGAACCTGTTCAAGCATCCTTGAGAAGATATCCTTGGCGGCGTTTATATTTCATGAAAGGCAAAAACCACAAGACTCAAATTGTGCGAGTTATTTGTGAAAGTTGGTGGAACACTGCAAATACGTTCTTTTTCAAGGATTTTGAGTGTGGTAAGTTCTATTTCTTCCATTCAATAGTTTAATTTTTAGTTCAGAAACAAATTTTAATTTGATACAAATTTTAGTTTCACATACAAACTTTAATTTTATGACCATGTTGTTTTTAGGGTTCACACCGTTAGATTTGTATATGTTGACTGGAATAAAAAGTCGTGGTGAAATAGTACAATTTAACTAATTAAAGTGGATATCAGAAGGAAGATGGAAACAATTACTCCCCTTGTACTCAAATGATACTGGAGGAAAGCCAGAATCCAGAAACTTACACTCATATGGATTAAGAGTGTCTGGGTTGAAGGCTTTTTTGTCCCTTTACAATGCCAGAGGGATAAACAGAGCTGAAGATTATCCCGAGCTTGAATGGATTTTTGTATTATGGATGTTAGGCCAAGTTTTTTCCCCAATGCTAGCTCAGTGTCATTAGTTGGTTTTCTGGAATCTTTACAAGATTTAAGTAAAGCGCCAAATTATGATTGGGGTTCTGCAATTTTATCTGAGCTATACATATGTCTCGGTGATTGCTCAATTAAGAAGACAGATAGCTTAAATGCATTTTGGGTCGTATTGGAGGTAAGAACTATTTATTATATTTATTATCAATGTTATTTTTCAGTGGTGAAATGTACTAACACATCAATTTTCGTCAATGTTCTTTTTCAGTATTTGTGGTATACTTACTTTACGATCAGTGAACCTGATCTTCATGATAAACGATTAATTTTTCCAGTCGTGTACAAGTACAAAGCTGATAATTGGATTGGCCAGATTAACGATGGTCAAAATGTTGTTGCTATGCAAAGGATGCAACAAGTGTGCAGAACTAGTATCGTCCAAATGGCACAAGACATGCTTCGGTTAAGCCTTAAGCGACTTGTGCTTTACAGTCCAGTTAGTGGTCAGGGTATTTGGTATTACGGAGAAAGACATCTTTTTTAGTTACAAGGAATAAAGGTAAAAGCAATCAACCCGTTTCCTACTTCAATTATTTCACATGATGATTGGATACAGATGATAAATAATGGACGACCTTGGGAAGAAGCTGATGATTTGATCCAAGAACCAGAAAATGACTATGATTACTACAGTTGGTTCCAAAAGGTATGCAAGCTAAATATTGTTGTTCATCCACAAAACTTGGGTAGTGTTGACTTTCCAGTAATTGGCAATTTGCCACTTACAGATCTTCCTTCCCAACCCCCACCACGGACGGGAGAACCATGTACGTACCCTAGCACTCAAATGGGGTCACATATGCCTCCATTATCTTTGGAAGTCCAGACTTTATCACCGAGTGGAGATGTTATTACAGTTCCACTTACTAGTGAAGGTATGCAGCAGAGCTATCCATACGATGATGTGGATGCAACAAAAGAAAAGTATCAGACCGAGTTGAACAAGTTTGCACATTTTACCAATCAATTCCCCAATTTTCACTTGAGTTAGATGCAGGCCTTGAGGGATGAATTGAGTTATGAATTGCCTGAGACTCTATTGGGGTCAAGTTCTCAAATGCTCGGTGACAGCAATACAAGAGGTCGTGCAAGTGGAGGTCGTGCAAGTGGAAGTCATGCAAGTGGAAGTCGTGGAGGTCGTAGAAGTCGTCATGACACTCCGATGGAAGAGACTTAGCTACCACCAACAACAGCAAACTTGGAGACGGATTTCCAGTCTCCTCTTGGTTTCATTCCTCAAGGTCTTGTACTTGCTCCTGGTGGTGCACACGTCAATTTGATGCATTTAGGCAATCCGTGATTTATACCCCAACAAGTTCAAACATTTCACCGATTTCAAGCACCCCCAATGCCTCCGGTACCATTTCGTGGTTATGTCTCACTTAGGATGCTACTCAACCACCATCTCGAGTCCAAATAATGAGTTTTCACAAGATCCAACAGCAAATGGGATTATGTATTTGGTGGTAATCGTTAGTTTGAGAGTTTTGATTATGTATTTGGTGGTAATCGTTAGTTTGAGAGTTTTGTTTAGTCGTTAATATGAATCGTGGTTTGTATAAATCGTTAATGTAATTACACTTTTGTTTGATAAATAATAATCTTCATTTCAAGTTTTCTACATAACTTAAAATTGAGAACTTAGAATTGATAAGCTAGATTAAATTGGGGAAACACTTTTAAGATTTCATAACAACTTGCATATGGGAACTTCTCTCCGTTGTCACGCAGCCACTTTGCACGACATCTTTGATCAATCTCCAGCAGGGTTTCACCACTTCTCATGTTTCGAGCCTCTTCCCTTATCATACCAATATACTTGTTAATTAACATTCTTGAAAATTATGGAGAACCGAGCACTCAACACCATCGAATTGCGATTGTTGAGGTTCGTTATTTCCTCTTCAAATTTTATTAAAACGCGTCCCCAAAACGGAATAAGCCGTAATGCTCCATCAACGATTGGATGATTAGTGAAGAAAACATAATTCCTGCAGATGCATTCATCTTCTAACGTGGTAAAATTGCGTTGTTGTGCAACTCTCCAATTATTTGCTCTTCTTAATTCATTTTGCACATTAGCTCGAAGTGCAACTCTTTGATTTTCGGCCGCATGTTGATCTTCGATAAATTGAGCCACAGACATGTTTTGAGACATTGGAAAATCTAAGCAAATAGGAAGAAGGTGTGAGTTATTAAAATGGTAGAGGAATGTGGTATTTATAGGGTGGAAGATTTATGACCGTTGGATCAGATTCTACTCAGCAGTGTAAACTAGGACAGCCGGTCTAATAGGAGCCGTCAGCGGTGTAGTAAATTCCTAACGGTGTAGACTTGACCGAGCGGTCGAGACTAGAAATTTTACCTGGCCTGGTGTTTGAGGGTGAAAACGGTTTCTCGCTGATTTGGTAATTTGGTGTGTGGGTGAGAAACGAATTTAAACCCTAAACAATGTACCTAAGGGAGTACTTTATATTCGAGAGATCAATCCGCAAATCCGTCAGCCTAAACTAAGAAATGGTCGTTTCAGACTTGCTTTGGTCACAAATGAAAGGAGAAGGGTTGGTTTTGGGGAGGGAAGCGAAGAAAGTGTTGAGACGAGAATAGTTGATTCGGAAGAGTAGTTGTTTTACGACTTCTATCGAAAGTGGGAAGCTAACAGATGGAAAGCTAGAAAATGTTTTCTGAGTGTTGTATGCTCTCGACCCGAACTTGTTGTCGAAAGGAAAACATATAAGACCTATTTATACAAGTCGAAGTGAAAACATACTCTGGTCTCATTAAGAAATGGAAAACGGGTGAGTAAATGGGAGGAGGTGGTAACCGGTAACGCCTGGAATTGATGTTCCATAAAAGAAAGCATTTCACCATTACTCCATGTGTTTACTAACCGCTTCATCCTTATGACACTCTTTTATAACGGGCGTAGTGTACGCCACACGTTGTAAACCGCCAAACCAATACCCAATGAGCATCCCCCAGTTTGTGACATGCGTTGATGTTGTGGAAAACATGTAGCATGTTTGCTGTTGTTTGGCAAGTTGAGCTTGGGAGACTTGCGTGCTGACCTTCGACGGTATGGCGCGATAAGGTGGTTGGCATGCCATAGACACATGTGGCATGGCATGCCTTGGCGCGGTTTGGCGTGGCCAAAACTAGGGTTTTGGGACAAAGGTTACCATGCGTTGTTCGGCAACCTTTGACGGATAAGATTTGCATCTTAGATGGAAAGATGGCATTGATTATTTCAGGCCTTTGTCTTGGTAGCCGCATGGGAAGGCCAACACAGTATGGAACGACAAGGTGGTTGGCATGTCATTGGTACATGTGGGGCCACGGTTTGGCATGGTGGGGCCAAGGGTTTGGCATGCCGTTGGCGCATGGTACGGCTAGCATGGTTAGGGCCAAGACAAGGTGCGGTTGGCTTGGCATGGTGGGGCCAAGGGTTTGGCATGCCGTTGGCGCATGGTGTGGCTAGCATGGTTAGGGTGCCTTGGCGCGGTAGATGTGGCTGGCATGGTTTGCCATTGGCACAGGGGTGCGGCTAGCATGGTTGGCATGCCTTGGCGCGGTAGATGTGGATGGCATGGTTTACCATTGGCACAGTGGTGCGGCTAGCATGGTTGGCATGCCTTGGTGCGGTAGATGTGGATGGCATGGTTTGCCATTGGCATAGTGGTGTGGCTAGCATGGTTGGCATGCCTTGGCGCAGTAGATGTGGCTGGCATGGTTTGCCATTGGCACAGTCGTGTGGGAATTAGGGTTTGGCCTGTCGAAACCCTAATTAGTATTAAAAAAGGTACAGTAATTTTCATGAGACATATTAAAGGGTTTAATAAATGCACTCAGTGGAGACATTATTACTCAAATTATGTGACGTCACTGTCCAACTAGGGTTTTACGATTTTAACCCTAAGATAAAAACCACCCTCAACATTAAGTCCCCTGCTTAGTTCGGAACAAGGGCATTGTTGAGCATAAGATGGTGACATACAGATTGAATCGAAACGTAAATCATGCAAGATGGTCAGGAAAGTCCGACTAACCTTTTTCGAGAGGTAAGGAGAGTTCATGATCCCGTGTTTGGTGGCCTTGCATAGATTCCATTTATGGTGTAGACCGCGAAGTGGTGAGATAAGAATCGTCGGTTTATTCTGGCCATGCATCATCTTGGCCGGGTTAGGGAACATCATGACGCTGGCTCGGCGAGTTGTTGGTGTTGGCGCGGAAAAGCATGGCTCCGACGGTTTGACATGATGGGGCCAAGGAGTGATGCGGTTTGAAATGGAGCCGCTGGCGTTGGTCAACTTGGAATGGGAGCCGCATGTGTTGTGCATCCTAGAATGGAGCCTCCAGCGTAGTATTGGTTTGGGATGGATCCGTTCGCGTAAACTCGGCATGGGTGTTGGCATGGCGTTGTCGCTGGTTTGGTGTGGGACGTGGACTGTTGATACCGTGAAGCTTGTCATTGTGGTCTCGGTTGCCTCTTTTCTTGTGTAGATTGAATTAGGAAATCCTTCCCTTTCTTCCAAAACCGAG
The DNA here is from genome assembly GCA_023531295.1 of Papaver armeniacum. Lineage (NCBI taxonomy): Eukaryota > Viridiplantae > Streptophyta > Magnoliopsida > Ranunculales > Papaveraceae > Papaver > Papaver armeniacum. The sequence goes on from JAJJWW010014877.1 coordinate 191,040, forward strand.
AGTGTTATGCCCATAAAAGGGGGCGGTACTCCTTCTTCTCAGGTTATGTTGCCGATTTTGCTTCCGAATCCCGGTGCTGGTGGCAGAAAAGTAAAACGCGGGCAAGTATGTCTCGAACACGTACTTCCACGTTTTCTCACCAAACCCTAATTATATCACACAACCAGGCATGATACTTTCCCTTATACTTGCTGGTAGAATAAGGTTTAATTAAGACCGAATGTCACGCCTTAATTCACGGCTAGTAGAAAGCTTTCCATTTAGCGATTGCATCGTTCTGCTGAACATAAGAGATGATCTTGAATTTTTCATTCGTATAGTTCGTCCTGAAATCGTGCCCATCTTCTTTACAGGTATCGTCTCGTGTTTTCTCCTGGTTTCCCTTTTGTCTTCTTTCTTATGTATGTTGCCGGTGTAGATAGGGTGAAAACTTGCCCACTTTCTCTCGGTTTTGTAGTGCATAATGGGACCTTCCAGAGGCAGCCACCTCTAACTCTTCGGAGAAAAACTTGGAATCGGTGAAACCAGTTTTCTTCTCATGAGGAGGCATTAGATAGAATCGAATCTCTGTTCCATGAAGCTAGAGGAATTATCCAAGACCTACCTTCTATCTTTCTAGGTGAAGTACGGGTGCGCGTTCTGACCTTCTTGGGTTCGGTGAACATGGAGGAGGAACGTGAAGGTGATGAAGCGCCCCGGTGTGTTGAGAGGCTTCAGTGCAGCAAAACTTCTTCTCGGCCCAGTTCTAGGATGGAAATGACCGCTTCTAGGTTGAAACGACAAGATCGAGTACGGAAACCCACATAACCTTTTCGGCCCGGGATGGCGTCATAATTCTCGATTCTGATACGGATGAATTGGGAAATCCTCCTCGAAAGGTCGCTAAGAAGGCCTTCGAGGAAGACGTTGTGTTTGATGAAACTGAAACACCCTTCGGACTAGACGTTGAAACTGCTGTCGGCGACATTGGGGAAGTCATGGTGGAATATGCTGGATCGGTTGTTGAGGCGCGCATCGGGAAGGAGACGGGTCTTTATTCTTTGTTGAGGAGACTTCGGGGGTGGGATGTAGAGGTTGCTTCTGCTGACGTGGCTGTCGGATGGAACCTCTGCTGCCCGAGAGATTGCTGGGGAAAGTGCCTGAAAATAGTTCTGACCGAGGCGACTCGCGCGTCGACTTTCGATGACTAGCTTCTCCTTTTTATTGTTTCTATTTGTTGCGGAGTCGTCCTGATGCTTTGTAGACTCATCTTTACCTTTGTATTCGTGGCAAAATTAGGGTTTTGCCAATTAGCATCCTGCTTGCGGTTTCTCGTTTTTTGAATAAAGCATCTTATTTGAAAGATCTGAATCTCCTTTAGAATACGTTGTTCGACTTTCCATGTCCTTACATTATTCCCTTTGGAGTTTTGAATAATTGAATAAGGTATTTCTGGCACGGTTTCGTTTTTTTTTTTTTTTTGGGTTGTGATATGATGGTTAATAGCTTCTCAATGACTTGGGATTTATTTGGCATATTTTCTGAGATTTGGAAAACTCATTCGGAAAGAAATGTATGTTTTTTGAAAGAAACCCCAAAGAAGAATACAAACGGTGCATTCGTCTTTGGGAAATACAAATATCAAGCGGAAGGAGAAATTGCTGAAGGGAATACTAAAGGGAGAATGGATGGAAGAGGGTAGTACATCGTTTTTTTTTAGGGATTGAAAGCTTGAGCCATCGAGTGAACTATCACACCTCCCAACTTGTCCGTGTTGATGAGATTGCAAGTAACCTCCCGAGGAAGGACATCCGCCACTAGATATGGCTCGTCTTCTTCTTCCTGTGGGTGAATCGGTCCGAACAGCTATCTTTACCGTCATCTTCCCAACCTTAAATGAGTTCACTTTGACCACCATATCTCCGATTTGAAACGAGTTCGGGTGTTGTGTAACCGCTTGAATCTTGGTCTCGTCGGTTTCGATGGCAGCTTCAAAATTCTTTGCAAAGCGTTCGAATGGCCCAGCGCCCCATTCACATCTCTTGCCAGTGTCCGTGCCAGTAATCGCGCTGAGTTCCCATGACAGAATAGGGGAAGAAACGAGTGGTTGTAGAGAAGATCGTTCGGCCAAACTTACTTGCTTTTGGAATCCACGGGTTAGCGCCAACAGGTCATCTCCGGTGTCTCAGGGTTCCATCGGTAACTCGTCGATGCGAAGCAAGTGGGATGGTTTGTTGAGATTCTTCTGCGTTGACATTGGTTGAGGGGATGTTCCCAATTTTGCCTTGTTGTTGAGTACCCACAAGTGCCCCAATATCATGTCGTAATCCAGTTCTTTGACAATGTGGAATTCGCTATTGTTGATGGTGGATTTTCATTTTAGGCTAAAATTGTAAAAGCCAAAATTATACGCTAACATCTTGCAAAAGATAAAGCCATTGATAAGTGATGAATACTTCTTCACTTTACTAATTCACCTAGAATAGAGCATGTGGAAACAATCCAGGTAATATGTGAATTAAATACACAAAATTCATCCAAAGTTGGAGCATGTATCCCATATACCCTCGTGAATTTACGCATTATTAATTAATGCATGACCGGCTTGTATTTCTGTACTAATTATGGCAGGTGCGGCATGACTTACGCAGTATTGTTCTCACAGAGCAACACGAATCTCCAAGCATTAATAATGAAGCATGTACGAAATACCCATACAAGGCTACAACTTTCGGTGTGTTATACTAGCCGATTGAGCATATTTGAACTCGGACCCACCATATCGGTCTTAGAAACGATCACGACCATCCAACTTCACCAACATGATTGGATGGCTTAGATTAAATCCATGACCCCAAGCAGGTATTGGAATATTCACCACCGACCCAACGCGGACCCCGCATGGTTGGCCTCCCCAAAAAAAGGGTGGAATAGCTTGCCAAACCGTCCAAGCCAAAGCAAGAAGGACGAAAACCCTAAATTAGGGTTTGCGGCACATTACATGTATCGCAAAATCAGCCCCAACCATCTATCTTCGCAGCATAGATGGAGGGTGTAGATGTAGATTCAAAGGGCCCGAGCATGTCAACACAAACACCGTGGCCCACCTACATACCTCGATCGATCGGTCAGACCAACTATGGTTGGTTGTCTTGATTCGTGCACCCCAAACGGGGTATGACACGCGCCGGCAAAACTTAATTAGGGTTGTGTCGCGATCACGAGCGTCCATCTTCTCGCACGAATGAAGGGTCAGGGAATAGACTAGCAGTCCGGGTAAGAATCAACATGATCACTGCGGGCCCACCTATCTCCACACCCGATCGGCCAAGACCAAACTTGGCTGCACACCTTGATTCACGCGCCCAAATTAGACGTGGTCACACTTCCCAGCCACAAACTGATCTCGACCGCTCAAGTTTACCGGACAAATTAAGTGGCTTAGATAACGTTTCTATGGGACGATGAAGTACAGGTATATACACCATCCCACCGTATGCACGCCGGACTGATCGGCCAAGACCGACCAAGCTGGTCGTCTTGGCACGCAGCACCCAAAATTGGCATGATGCATGGCTTTTGCGGCACTGTGATTTCATTTGCAAATCGATCTCAACCGCTCCTCTTTTTGGTCAAATTGAGTGGCCTAGATCGCACATTCATGGGACAGTGAGGTATGGACGTGTACACCGCATGCCGTCTACATGCATGCCGGTCGTTTCTTTCCAAAACACCTCCCATGGTTGGATTCAACCAAGTCAAGAGTGATGCTTGCGCACCTCTTCAAAAACCTAATTCCATCAACGGTCACGGATGAGTGTCTCAAAGATCATCTCGTCCGTCCAACTTCACCGCTTGGTTATATAACCTCGGGACGGGAGTTAATTGGGGTCGTGAGGCGTCATGGTGATCACCACCCGTCACTTTACCACATCATGATGCGATCGCATAGAATACACACGATACTTCACAAGTATCGACTTCCTAAATAACTTAGTTATTTAATATAACATTACATGCTACTTTGTGGGTCCCACGATCCACTCGAGACATCAATCATGTCACAAATCGGGGATACATACTGGGGTATTGGTCCAAGCGATTTGACGTGCGGCAACAGGTAACGCGCCATCACAAGAACGTGTCGGGAAGTCATGGACGGTTAGAGATACGGGAGAAGTGGGCAAGGGCGGTCGTGTAACACCAATACACAACTCCACTACTCCATCACTCCACTTCCTCCACTTCCCACGAGAGACGTGAATAAGGCTCAAATGACTTGTATAAATAGGTTCTCCTCCTATTTTCAAACAACAAGGAACAAGTCCAGGCAAACAGAGGCAAGTGTTGATACCATCGTATTCAAACACCGGAATCGATAGCTTACATCCCGCAACACGGTTCGGTTGATACAAGTCATACATAGCCAACACCTTCACAATCTCAACACCTTCTTCGCTTCCTCCCTAAGATCAACCTCATCTCCTTCACTTTGTGACCGAAACAAGTCCGGAACGGCCATTTCTTGGTTTAGGCCGGATTTGCACGGATTGATTTCTCAAATCTACAAGCACTCCCGTGTAGTGCATTTGTTTAGGTTTAGACTCATTTCTCATCCACACACCCCAAATTACCAAAACCGAGAAATAGTTTTCACCCATAAACAATTGGCATTACAGCCGGGAGGTTAATCTCGATTTGTAAAGTCAATTTCTTAAAAATCCGATTCAATTTTATCAATTTCGAAAAGGCTAGATCTTAGGACCAATTCAATCATCAATCAATTTCAAGATGGTAGAACTCGTGTCCGGATCAAGAATCAATTCCGATGGAGCTAGTGTGGATAACACTCCCGTGTCGATGTTTTTGTCGGTGGAGCTACCGTGGTCATTACATCTTATGGAGCCGTCACTTCTACCACCGGTGCCGGCGTAGGCGAGATGTTTTAGTAAGTGTAACACCTCCCATCACCGAGCCGGAAGCACCCGCAAATCCCGGCATCTCATCAAGTGTAACACCTCTGGTAGTCACCAGAGTAACAACTTCCACTCCTTCATCAGGACGAGGAGACGGAGGGACGAGAGGAGGACCATCCCCCATTACCATTGCAGACTTGATGGAGAAGCAGGAAGTTCTTGCTAAGACTCAAACGGATATGGCCGCAAATCAAAAAGAGGTACTCACTTTTCTTAAGACATTAACTGATCGATTGCCACAAGAGCCGCGATAGCCCCTGGAGCAAAAAAGGAATGCATTCAACGCACCGGAGAAGGTACTTCAGCGGCGCGGACCTCCATGGACTTGATCAAAGAAGCGACATCAGATATGAACGGTCATATCATGGAGACTCCTACACTGGGGACTGATCCTCACAACGGTCCTCCTCAAGTCAATAGTTTCACTATGAACCAGAGGCCGGTGGATCGAGAAGCGGTTTCTCTAGTGGAAAGTTTATGCGAACTTTCACACCTCTAGAAGAATCGCCGTGGGAGACGTTTGCTGCAATCAACCAAAGGAAGGTCACGACCGTGCCCTACATGTCACCGTATGCATCAAGGATTCATAGTTCAAGACGGCCCTTATCTACACAGGAGCGGCTTCGAATGTGATTACTCTCAAAACTCTCATGACATCCAAGGTTCTCCCAGGCAAGGTCGTACGGAAGCCTACCACAATGACGAACTTTGGGAAACCAAACCAAAGACATACGGGGAGAAGCTCCGCGGAAAGAATCGACAAGTTCGTAAGGCCCCACACCCCACGTGGGCGTCAATTGTGGAAGAAGACCGCTTGTATCATTGAGGGTTAAAACCCACGATGCATCTTTCGACGAAGCATTCTTCTCCATCCCGTGAAGCCACGACCCACGTTCACACGAAGAGGGAACAAACTTTGTGGCGAGTCGTGACCAGAAAGGGAAAACGGTATACCGACACTTCCATTATCAATTAGCAGGGGAGACTATTACTCAGTCTCTCCACCCAATAGAATGCTACAACAGCAACGAACCACAAGAACAAGTGCTAGATGCTCCAAAACAGCTGCAAGATGGCACCAACTCCACAACTGATGAGATTGAAATAGTTGAGGAATCTCCTAGGCTTATCTCCATCAGCTCAACCTTGTGTACGGATAAACGCACGAAGCTCGGAACTTCTCAAAGAGTACCAGGACATATTCGCTTGAGATATGAAGAAATGCCGGATTTAGATGAAATTGGTCACCCATCATCTACATGTCATACCTGGATCCCAAGTCGGTTAAATGGTTTGTAGTTAGGACATGAGGAAAATGGATAGATTAGGTGTTGCATAGACTTGAGAGACTTGAACATGTGTTGCTCCAAAACGATCCTCCTCTACTTAACATCGACATGTTAGTAGATACAACCAGCCGAACACTGACATGTTCTCCTCCATGGATGGATGTAGTGGCTACAACCGATAAGGATGTACGAGCATGATGCAAGTAAGATAGCTTTTCGAACTCCTCTCGAAATTTTTATTATACCATACCGCCATTTGGTTTAAAGAATACCTGCAACGTATCAACGCTCTATGACGACAATCTTCCACCGGGAGCCGATACCTCAAGGGAGCACCTCAAAAGATAACGATGTCCACGCGTCATATCGAGCAAGATTCGGCGTAGTCACTCTATCGTAAAAGTGGTCGAACAAGATCCGGGCGAGCCACTTTATCGACAGTGGTACATGTCTATCATGCTATGTTGGAGAATCCGCGCTTTTGGTCATCCTCAGGAGCATTGAACGCTCATCTACAATAACATATGCCCCGATAGAAAGAACCAGTTCTGTCGGTAATGAAGAGCCTCATAATGTTTGTAGGGGCATATATCTCACCAATAAAGCGATACAACCTTCACCTCCCGTAAGCATTTCCTCAAGCAGCAAGAGAAAACCACCGAGATACAACATCCCGCGCGTCCGTCAACTCCAACTCCAAAGACCACATGCACGACTCCCACAATGATGAAACAATGTCCAAGATATTCCATATCCGCTCGACAACAACCACTACGAACAAACCATGTAAACCACGCTTGGGGATCGAGGCCCAGCATGAAGTTCCTTCACCGTCACCAAGGAATTCTTCCAACATGCGAGAGATGGTCACCAAGAAGCATGGAATTCGGGCAAGGGTAAATCGAACCGAAGAGGGAAACACTTCAACACTCCCTCTAGCGAAGGCCGCTCAATGGTCTATTCAAGAGCCGCCTCAACGCCTCTCTCCGGACCCACGTTCATTTTAATCCTTCTTCAACACTCTATCCAGATCCACCTCAACATTCGCACCAAAACCACTTTAACATCCTCTCGAGCCGTTTCAACACTCAAGTTGCATCAATAATCCGCGCCTCTCGGTCAAGTTATCTTTGATGTACTCATTCTTTCAACATACGTCTCATCCATCCTTCATGGGGCTCAATGGAGCATGAAAAACCTTGAAGTCGATAGGAGAAGGTTTATCTTGTGGAACGGATATTTTCATAGTTGAAAGGGCACGGTGAACAACTCATCATCAATGTTTGGGATATCTTTGAAGTCATCAACACCTCCCGACTTGGCACCGATTATCCCCAAAAGACATCTCAATAGGAGTTCTTTTCTTCATTCTACAATAAAAGACATGAGTCAAGATTTGTAAAAACGGCGTGAGATGTGTAGTCACACACGTAACACACATTCACGTTGGAGTACACAAAGAAGTGGTATTGGGTCCAAACACCAGGTATTGGATTAAGTTTTAAGTCCGGTGTTGATCAAGTCACAAGTACGGTATTGATCAAGTCACAAGTCCGGTATTGCTCAAGTTTCAAGTCCGTATTATTGCTCAAGTTTCAAGTCCGTTATTGATCAAGTCACAAGTCAGATTGCTCAAGTTTCAAGTCCTGTTGATCAAGTCACAAGTCCGGTATTGATCAAGTCACAAGTCCGGTACTCCAAGTTTCAAGTCCTGTTGATCAAGTCACAAGTCCGGTATTAATCAAGTCACAAGTCCGGTATTGCTCATGTTTCAAGTCCTGGTGTTGATCAAGTCACAAGTCTCCAGACTGGATCAAGTCACAAGTCAGAGCATGCCCAAGTTTCAATTACGGTTATTGATCAAAG
>JAJJWW010014878.1:0-53271 GCA_023531295.1 Papaver armeniacum
CAAAACATAGATTTTAAAGGGGCAACTAATGGCTCTAATCATAAACTTGGGTGCCTAAAAGACTCTACATGCGATTAGACATGTGTCATTTTTTTAAAGGAGAAAAGAAATAAAAAGAAACCGAGAGAGAACGAGGTGAGGGGAGCTCGATTTATTCTTCCGCTTTCTCTCTTCCCTCTTCATGATCAACTTTAGGAACAAAATGAAATTTTGTTGCATGATTGAGCCTCATAGACTTACAGGTTATATGGAGTCAGAAATGTTGATTTGGATAGTTGGTTTCAGGGTTGAGATAGAGAAATTCTCTTGTTGCTTTTCAAATTGAAGTTGCTCAAGAAATCATTTCTCTTACTCAACAGAAAAAGTGAATTTTATAAATCAATGGGTATGTCTTATCACTCTTAATGCATATTTGATTAGTTACTTGCTACGCTTTCTTTTTGAATTGAAATTATTGTACATAGAGAAATAAGGGTTCATATAACTTTTAGGTTTTCATAGAGTTTGATTAAGGTCCAAATTCTCGGTGATATCAAAGAATGAGATAGCTCCTTATTATATCAAATTCAGGAATTTCCAATTAATTATATGATTTTTTATGTTAGTGTATCTAATCTTAGAATTATGTTTTTCATTTTAACATTTAAGGCTTTTCCCAAATGGGATTATAATATCTATTTCATGTTAAATGCTAGGATGGGTATGTTTTGGAAATTGCAAATCTAGTTTGATTAAAGTTGTCCCTAATGATGGCAATCCGTTCAAGATTAAGAAAATTTTGGTTCAACATTCTTTTAAAATTTTTTAACTATTCGTTGAAATTATGAGCCTTACATGTTTGGTATAATGTCTAAAGGAATCAACTATTTTCAAAGCATATTGTAAATATTTTTCACAAGTATTTTGAATTCATTTTCGAGCATTTTAGATTGTTATTTGGTTTTAGGGTTAAAACTTAAGACTTGTAGATGAGTCTCACATCTTTCTAGGGGTATAAAGTTTGTTCTATTTGGAGTTGAATGGAAGAATTTATGAGAGAATTAGTAATCGATGTGAAACTGGAAAATACAAGAGGGTCATATTGCAGCAACTCTAGAGTCTGTTGTTAGGTATGAAAACGATTGAATTTGGTATAACACAAAACATGAAAGTTGTAGATGATTGTCTCACCTTTCCAGTGATATATCATTTCTTGGATTCCGCTAGGTAACGGAGTCTATAGAAATTTTGCAATATAGGCCTCTAAACCGAAAAAGCCTGGAAAACTGAGTACTTGTTGTCCGTTCGGACCCTTTGGCAGCATTTCGACCCTCCGAACTAGCTTAAGGTCCTCTTGATCAACTTAAGATCTCTGAATGACGATTAGAACAGATATTAAGTGTTCCATTTTATGTGTACATTGTAACTTGCACCTATTCTAAGAAGTGCTGTCATGTATGGTATTCATCCATTTGCCGATAGTTAAATCTTTTCTCGAATTTGGACTTAGGTGAATGTTGTTTGGGTCGTAAAGCTTAGTACTCGTGTTATGAAATCCAGTATAGATTCAATAATTATTAATTATGGTTGGTGATTGAAATAAATCATACCAAGCAAAACATAACATGGTATGTAAGTTGTCTACTAATTCAAAATGACCGGAATGATAATATGGGGTTGGTCCAAATGGCTTCTATAAACCATGATACTTAACTTGTGCATCAAAATAGATATTAAGGGAATTTAAGTTTGAACTTAATATCGGGTAAATGCCTATACTAATATTTATTTGTAAGTTGGTTTGCATTTTAAGAAATGGTATCGTCATGGTTAGGATTAGATGGTTCAAATGACTAACTCCTCCGGGTCGAGATGTAAAATTTAAACTACAGATTGAGCCTTGAGTGTCATGAGTTTGAAATGCTTTTAACATGTTTAACATTTATCTGATGGTTGCTTTTCAACATTTCTTATTTTAATTAACTATGATGGTGCATAGCACATATTGTTTTGCTATTTTTGTGTAGGGCCCATATGTACTCAAGGTTATAGTGTGGTCCCGTTTTGCTTTTGATATCCTTGCTTTCACTTCACCGAAAATGAAAAGGGACATGTTGCTTAATGGGTATTAAAACAAATGCATCAATGTTAAACATGCATCGCTCACTTCCCCATGTGGAGTTTCCCGATTTTTCATACATTGGCGGTTGTTGTTGTTTTTTCCCGTCTCGAACCCCCGTGTTGGTTAGTAAGTACCCGTAACACTACATGGTTTGCGTAGTTTCTTTCTAGTCTCTTTTTCCATAATTGTTATTGTTACTTGTGATATTTGGTGGATGATAGGACCTTGTTCAAGCCTCGTGTCTAGCATCCTTCATGTGCATTTAAATTGGTTGTATTATCGCAGCTATTGCATTGCTCTCCGACTTGAGGCCAGGCTCTCTTAGTAAATATCAAGCTTGGAGTAGCAATTCCTCTATACTTTTGCTCTTGGGCGGCTATAGAAATCATTTTACTCATGCTCACTCAAAGATATAACATAATTAATGCTCATAAAGATAGCATCCAGCTGTGTTGTGGTGAATGGGATTTTTTTTTTTTTTGTTTTTTTTTTTGTGCATCCCTAGATCTAACCATGAAAGATCGCACTTAATTGTGAACCTGCTAAGGTAGGTTAGCTGACTAGTAAAGGGACATAGCTGGTTGGAGTTTTCTTCCCTTCAATTGTCTCTCTGTTACATAAAATGAAAATGCGTTTAGTTCTTTTATTTGTTTGTTCACTACGAGGAATAACAAGAGTACAAAATAAGAATCACTATGGTAATAGTATGACTGGAATCTATACATCTTGGTGTTTACTCTTTTAACTATTGGATAATGGTTAGGTAGCATTGGTTAACCAAGTTCTCATAATGTCCATGGAATTTATTGAGTTTTGTGGCATATATAAGGATCGAAATGGTGAAGGTGTACATTAGAAGTCATAGAATTTGTTATTGGAACTAGATGTATTCTTGTGCAGAATTAGTAGATATGCTTATTAACATTTTATGTCTTAGTGATTTAATTTAGCACTTTAGGCTTTCAAAGACGAGATTTTTGTCACATTATTTGTGGTGCTTACAAGACGCATCTTTATACTTGGCCGTTGGCATTGTGGTGAACAGAGATTGTTGTTGATACGAAAACCGGTTCATACAATCTTACGCAAGACATGATAACTACGTAAGATAAAGTAGTTCATATCATCTAGCGAGAGATAGTTGTCGCCATCGTTGGTAGTTCATACTATCTAAACCAAAGTTGATTTAACTACGGTCGTGCTTGATCTCTTCGAGCAACGGAGAGGGTACGTAGGCACCGCAATGCGGTTCAAGACAACTCTACAAGGGTGTTCATATCATTCGAACGATTGTTGTCGTTTTGGCGCTTCATACCATCTATTCACAGAGATGATTACAACCTTGTCACCGGCAATCGCCATGGAAATCTTAGTAGTGGTAAATCGCCATGAGAGTTATTAGTAGTGGAAACGCCATGGAAATCTTAGAGGGTAATCGCCATGAAAGTTATTAGTAGTGGCCAGCCATGGAAATCGTGGTGGTAATCGCCATGGAAATCTTGGTAGTGGCAATCGCCATGGAAATCTTGGTAGTGGCACCGGCCATGGAAATATTAATAGTGGCAATCGTCATGGAGATCTTAGTGCAAAATCGCCATGGAAATCTTAGTAGTGGCAAATCGCCATGAGAGTTAGTAGTGGCAATCGCCATGGAAATCTTGTAGTGGCAACTGCCATGGAAATCTTAATTGGCATCCGGCCATATGCGCCCATTATTTTTGGCAAATCGCCATCTCTAATTTTGACAACTGGTCGTCTCTCATAATTGGAGAATAAATACTAAGTGTGCTTGCTTTTTAATGCAGTTTGGGTGATTCAAATTGAGTAGCTTAGAAGAATTTGAAGGTCCTAAGCTATTTGAGTGGCTGATCGAGAGCTCTGAGTTTGCTAAGCGGGCCAAAACCCGGTTCATTGATGTCCAGATTAACCGATCCGTCACAGCTGGTATCGTGAGAGCTCCATTCAAGGGACTTGTGTGTTTGGAACTCATCCGTGTTATGTTGTGCAAAGTTGACTACAAGTATTTCACTTTATCTATGGTTTTATTTTTAACTTTGGGGACAAAGTTCTTTTTTAGTGGTTGATGGTGTGACACTGTGTCATTTTCTGCCTCGGTTCAAACATTTGAGTTGAAAATAATAAAACTTTTGTTTGGTAGTGTTAAAGAATCCTTGGGATGCCTCCATAATAGTATGAGTCCGCCCAAATCCAAAACATAGATTTTAAAGGGGCAACTAATGGCTCTAATCATAAACTTGGGTGCCTAAAAGACTCTACATGCAAGTTAGACATGTGTCATTTTTTTAAAGGAGCAAAAAGAAATAAAAAGAAACCGGAGAGAACGAGGTGAGGAGGAGCTCGGATTTTTTCTTCCCGATTTCTCTCTTCCCTCTCCATGCGATCAGAAACTTGAGGAACAAAAATGAAATTTTGTTGCATGATTGAGCCTCATAGACTTACAGTTATATGGAGCTGTAAATGTTGATTTGGATAGTTGGTTTCATGGTTGAGATAGAGAAATTCTCTTGTTACTTTTCAAATTGAAGTTGCTTGAAGAAATCATTCTCTTACTCAACTAAAAAAGTGAATTTTTTAAATCAATGGGTATGTCTTATCACTCTTAATGCATATTTGATTAGTTACTTGCTTCACGCTTTCTTTTTGAATTGAAATTATTGTACATAGAGAAATAAGGGTTCATATAACTTTTAGGTTTTCATAGAGTTTGATTAAGGTCCAAATTCTGGTGATATCAAAGAATGAGATAGCTCCTTATTATATCAAATTCAGGAATTTCCAGCTTAATTATATGATTTTTTATGTTAGTGTATCTAATCTTAGAATTATGTTTCTCATGTTAACATTTAAGGTTTTTCCCAAATGGGATTATAATATCTATTTCATGTTAAATGCTAGGATGGGTATGCTGGAAATTGCAAATCTAGTTTGATTAAAGTTGTCCCTAATGATGGCAATCCGTTCAAGATTAAGAAAATTTTGGTTCAACATTCTTTTAAAATTTTAACTATTCGTTGAAATTATGAGCCTTACATGTTTGGTATAATGTCTAAAGGAATCAACTATTTTCAAAGCATATTGTAGTGTTTCGCCGTATTTTGAATTCATTTTCGAGCATTTTAGATTGTGATTTGGTTTTAGGTTAAAACTTAAGACTTGTAGATGAGTCTCACATCTTTCTAGGGGTATAAAGTTTGTTCCATTTGGAGTTGAATGGAAGAATTTATGAGAGAATTAGTAATCGATGTGAAACTGGAAAATACAAAGAGTGGTCATATTGCAGCAACTCTAGAGCTGTTGTTAGGTATGAAAACGATTAAATTTGGTGTAACACAAAACATGAAAGTTGTAGAGGATTGTCTTACCTTTCCAGTGATATATCATTTGCTGGATTCCGCCAGGGAACGAAGTCTATAGAAATTTTGCAATATAGGCCTCAAACCGAAAAAGCTGGAAAACTGGAGTACTTGTTGTCTGTCGGACCCCTTTACAGCATTTCGACCTCTTAAAAATTGAACTAGCTTAAGGTCCCTCTTGATCAACTTAATATCTCTCGAATGACGATTCCACAGATATTAAGTGTTCCATTTTGATGTGTACATTGTTACTTGCACCTATTCTAAGAAGTCTTGTCATGTATGGTATTCATCCATTTGCCGATAGTTAAATCTTTCTCAATTTGGACTTAGGTGAATGTTGTTTGGGTCTAAAGCTTAGTATCTGTGTTATGAAATCCTTGTATAGATTCAATAATTATTAATTATGGTTGGTGATTGAAATAAATCATACCATGCAAAACATAACATGGTATGTAAGTTATGTCTACCTAAATCAAAATGACCGGAATGATAATATGGGGTTGGTCCGGGCTTCTATAAACCATGATACTTAACTTGTGCATGAAAATAGATATTAAGGGCATTTAAGTTTGAACTTAATATCGGGTAAATGCCTATACTAATATTTATTTGTAAGTTGGTTTGCATTTTAAGAAATGGTATCGTCATGGTTAGGATTAGATGGTTCAAATGACTAACTCCTCCGGGTCGAGATGTAAAATTTAAAACTACAGATTGGAGCCTTGAGTGTTGCGAGTTTGAAATGCTTTTAACATGTTTAACATTTGTCGGATGGTTGCTTTTCAAAGATTTCTTATTTTAATTAACTATGATGGTGCATCGCACATATTGTTTTGCTATTTTTGTGTAGGCCCATATGTACTCAAGGTTATAGTGTGGTCCTGTTTGCTTTTGATATCCTTGCTTTCACTTCTTGAAAATGAAAAGGGACATGTTGCTTAATGGGTATTAAAACAAATGCATCAATGTTAAACATGTATCGTTCACTTCCCCGTGGAGTTTCGATTTTTCATACATTGGCGGTTGTTGTTTTTTCCCGTTCGAACCCCCGTGTTGGTTAGTAAGTACCCGCAACACTACATGGTTTGCGTAGTTTCTTTTCTAGTCTCTTTTCCATAATTGTTATTGTTACTTGTGATATTTGGTGGATGATAGGACCTTGTTCAAGCCTCAGGTGTCTAGCATCCTTCATGTGCATTTAAATTGGTTGTATTATCGCTAGTTATTGCATTGCTCTCGACTTGAGGCCGGTTCTCTTAGTAAATATCAAGCTTGAGTAGCAATTCCTCTATACTTTTGCTCTTGGCGACTACGGGAAATCATTTTACTCATGCTCACTTCAAAGATATTACATAATTATCGCCATAAAGATAGCATCCGGTTGTGTTGTGGTGAATGGGATTTTATTTTTTATTTTGTTATTGTTTTTTGTGCATCCCTAGATCTAACCATGAAAGATCGCACTTAATTGTGAACCTGCTAAGGTAGGTTAGCTGACTAGTAAAGGGACATAGCTGGTTGGAGTTTTCTACCCTTCAATTGTCTCTCTGTTACATAAAATGAAAATGCGTTTAGTTCTTTTATTTGTTTGTTCACTACGAGGAATAACAAGAGTAGAAAATAAGAATCACTATGGCAATAGTTTATTGGAATCTATACATCTTGGTGTTTACTCTTTTAACTATTGGATAATGGTTAGGTAGCATTGATAACCAAGTTTTCATAATGTCCATGGAATTTATTGAGTTTTGTGGCATATATAAGGATCGAAATGGTGAAGGTGTACATTAGAAGTCATAGAATTTATTATTGGAACTAGATGTATTCTTGTGCGGAATTAGTAGATCCGCATTGACATTTTATGTCTTAGTGAATTAATTTAGCACTTTTAGGCTTTCAAACACGAGATTTTTGTCACATTATTTGTGGTGCTACGGCATCGCATCTTTATATCTGTCGTTGTGATTGTGGTGAATCAGAGATTGTTGCTCGATACTAGCTCGCTTATACAATCTTACGTAAGAGATGATTATTACGTAAGAGAAAGTAGTTTATATCATCTAGCCGAGAGATAGTTGCTGCCATCGTTGTTAGTTCATACTATCTAAACCAAAGTTGACGAACTACACGCCGTGCTTGATCCTTCGAGCGGAGAGGGTAATGAGGCCCAGCAATGCGGTTCATCACAACTCTACAAGGGTGTTCATATCATCCGAACGATTGGTTCTTTTGTTTTAGCGATTCATACCATCTATTCGTATAATTGCAACCTTGTCACCGAATCGCCATGGAAATCTTAGTAGTGGCAATTGGCCATGAGAGTTATTAGTAGTGGCAATGGCCATGGAAATCTTAGTAGTGGTGACTGGCCATGAGAGTTATTAGTAGTGGCGATCGGCCATGAGAGTTATTAGTAATGGCAACTCGCCATGGAAATCTTAGTAGTGGCAATCGCCATGGAAATCTTGGTAGTGGCAATCGCCATGGAAAATATTAATAGTGGCAAATCGGTCATGGAGATCTTGGTAGTGGCAATCGCCATGGAAATCTTAGTAGTGGCAATCGCCATGAGAGTTATTAGTAGGTGGCAAATCGCCATGGAAATCTTGGTAGTGGTAACTGGCCATGGAAATCTTAGAATTGGCATCCGGCCATATGCGTCCATTATTTTTGGCAATCGCCATCTCTAATTTTGACAATCGGTCGTCTCTCATAATTGGAGAATAAATACTAAGTGTGCTTGCTTTTAATGCAGTTTGGGTGATTCAAATTCGAGTAGCTTAGAAGAATTTGAAGGTCCGGTTACTTGAGTGGCGGACGGAGAGTCGGAGTTTGCTAAGCGGGGCAAAACCCGGTTCACTGGATGTCCGGATTAACCGATCCGTCGCAGCTTGGTATCAGAAGCGATTCTCCGATTCGAAGGGACTGTGTGTTTGGAACTCATCCGTGTTATGTTGTGCAGTGACTACAAGTATTTCACTTTATCTATGGTTTTATTTTTAACTTTGGGGACAAAGTTCTTTTTTTAGTGGTTGATGGTGTGACACTCTGTGTCATTTTCTGGCTCGGTTCAAACATTTGAGTTGAAAATAATAAAACTTTTGTTTGGTAGTGTTAAAGAATCCTCGGGATGCCTCCATAATAGTATGAGTCCGCCCAAATCCAAAACATAGATTTTAAAGGGGCAACTAATGGCTCTAATCATAAACTTGGGTGCCTAAAAGACTCTACATTCGTTAGACATGTGTCATTTTTTTAAAGGAGCAAAGAAATAAAAAGAAACCGGAGAGAACGAGGTGAGGAGGAGCTCAGATTTTTTCTTCCTGATTTCTCTCTTCCCCTCTCCATGCGACTGAAACTTGAGGAACAAAAATGAAATTTTTGTTGCATGATTGAGCCTCATAGACTTACAGTTATATGGAGCTGTAAATGTTGATTTGGATAGTTGGTTTCATGGTTGAGATAGAGAAATTCTCTTGTTACTTTTCAAATTGAAGTTGCTTGAAGAAATCATTCTCTTACTCAACTAAAAAAGTGAATTTTATAAATCAATGGGTATGTCTTATCACTCTTAATGCATATTTGATTAGTTACTTGCTAGAGTTTCTTTTGAATTGAAATTATTGTACATAGAGAAATAAGGGTTCATATAACTTTTAGGTTTTCATAGAGTTTGATTAAGGTCCAAATTAAAGTGATATCAAAGAATGAGATAGCTCCTTATTATATCAAATTCAGGAATTTCCAGCTTAATTATATGATTTTTTATGTTAGTGTATCTAATCTTAGAATTATGTTTCTCATGTTAACATTTAAGGTTTTTCCCAAATGGGATTATAATATCTATTTCATGTTAAATGCTAGGATGGGTATGCGGGAAATTGCAAATCTAGTTTGATTAAAGTTGTCCCTAATGATGGCAATCCGTTCAAGATTAAGAAAATTTTGGTTCAACATTCTTTTAAAATTTGTAACTATTCGTTGAAATTATGAGCCTTACATGTTTGGTATAATGTCTAAAGGAATCAACTATTTTCAAAGCATATTGTAGTGTTTTTGCCGTATTTTGAATTCATTTTCGAGCATTTTAGATTGTGATTTGGTTTTAGGTTAAAACTTAAGACTTGTAGATGAGTCTCACATCTTTCTAGGGGTATAAAGTTTGTTCCATTTGGAGTTGAATGGAAGAATTTATGAGAGAATTAGTAATCGATGTGAAACTGGAAAATACGGTGAGTGGTCATATTGCGGCAACTCTAGAGTCTGTTGTTAGGTATGAAAACGATTAAATTTGGTGTAACACAAAACATGAAAGTTGTAGAGGATTGTCTTACCTTTCCAAAGTGATATATCATTTGCTGGATTCCGCCAGTGGAACGTAAGTCTATAGAAATTTTGCAATATAGGCCCTCGAAACTCAAAAGCCGGAAAACTGGAGTACTTGTTGTCTCGCCGGACCCCTTCGGCAAACAGCTTTGACCCTCTTAAAAATTGAACTAGCTTAAGGTCCCTCTTGATCAACTTAAGATCTCTCGAATGACGATTCGAACAGATATTAAGTGTTCCATTTTGATGTGTACATTGTTACTTGCACCTATTCTAAGAAGTCTTTGTCATGTATGGTATTCATCCATTTGCCGATAGTTAAATCTTTTTGAATTTGGACTTAGGTGAATGTTGTTTGGGTCGAAAGCTTAGTATCTTTGTGTTATGAAATCCTTGTATAGATTCAATAATTATTAATTATGGTTGGTGATTGAAATAAATCATACCATGCAAAACATAACATGGTATGTAAGTTATGTCTACCGAAATCAAAATGACTGGAATGATAATATGGGGTTGGTCCGTGGCTTCTATAAACCATGATACTTAACTTGTGCATGAAAATAGGATATTAAGGGCATTTAAGTTTGAACTTAATATCGGGTAAATGCCTATACTAATATTTATTTGTAAGTTGGTTTGCATTTTAAGAAATGGTATCGTCATGGTTAGGATTAGATGGTTCAAATGACTAACTCCTCTGGGTCGAGATGTAAAATTTAAACTACAGATTGGAGCCTTGAGTGTTGCGAGTTTGAAATGCTTTTAACATGTTTAACATTTGTCGGATGGTTGCTTTTCAACATTTCTTATTTTAATTAACTATGATGGTGCACTGCACATATTGTTTTGCTATTTTTGTGTAGGGCCCATATGTACTCAAGGTTATAGTGTGGTCCTGTTTGCTTTTGATATCCTTGCTTTCACTTCACTGAAAATGAAAAGGGACATGTTGCTTAATGGGTATTAAAACAAATGCATCAATGTTAAACATGTATCGTTCACTTCCCCATGTGGAGTTTACGATTTTTCATACATTGGCGGTTTGTTGTTTTTCCCGTTCGGAACCCCTTTGTGTTGGTTAGTAAGTACCAGAACACTACATGGTTTGCGTAGTTTCTTTTCTAGTCTCTTTTTCCATAATTGTTATTGTTACTTGTGATATTTGGTGGATGATAGGACCTTGTTCAAGCCTGTGTCTAGCATCCTTCATGTGCATTTAAATTGGTTGTATTATCGCGAGTTATTGCATTGCTCTCTGACTTGAGGCCAGGCTCTCTTAGTAAATATCAAGCTTGAGTAGCAATCCCTCTATACTTCTGCTCTTGGGCGGCTACGGAAATCATTTTACTCATGCTCACTTCAGGATATTACATAATTATCGCCATAAAGATAGCATCCAGTTGTGTTGTGGTGAATGGGATTTTATTTTTTATTTTGTTATTGTTTTTTGTGCATCCCTAGATCTAACCATGAAAGATCGCACTTAATTGTGAACTCGCTAAGGTAGGTTAGTGACTAGTAAAGGGACATAGCTGGTTGGAGTTTTCTACCCTTCAATTGTCTCTATTACATAAAATGAAAATGCGTTTAGTTCTTTTATTTGTTTGTTCACTACGAGGAATAACAAGAGTAGAAAATAAGAATCACTATGGCAATAAGAGATGCGATTGGAATCTATACATCTTGGTGTTTACTCTTTTAACTATTGGATAATGGTTAGGTAGCATTGGATAACCAAGTTTTCATAATGTCCATGGAATTTATTGAGTTTTGTGGCATATATAAGGATCGAAATGGTGAAGGTGTACATTAGAAGTCATAGAATTCGTTATTGGAACTAGATGTATTCTTGTGCGTAATTAGTAGATCCGCTTATTGACATTTTATGTCTTAGTGATTTAATTTAGCACTTTAGGCTTTCAACACGAGATTTTGTCACATTATTTGTGGTGCTACGGCATCGCATCTTTATACTGCTGTTGTGATTGTGGCGAACAGAGATTGTTGCCGTCCGGCAGTTTATACAATCTTACGCAAGAGATGATTATTACGTAAGAGAAAGTAGTTTATATCATCTAGCAGAGAGATCTTTTGCCATCGTTGTTAGTTCATACTATCTAAACTAAAGTTGACGAACTACGCAGTTTGATCCCTTCGAGCAACGGAGAGGGTGCGTGGCGAAAGCAGCGCAATGCGGTTCATCACAACTCTACAAGGGTGTTCATATCATCCGAACGATTGGTTCTTCATTTTTAGCAGTTCATACCATCTATTCACCCAGATAATTTAACCTTGTCACCGGTGAACGCCATG
Organism: Papaver armeniacum; assembly: GCA_023531295.1. Lineage (NCBI taxonomy): Eukaryota > Viridiplantae > Streptophyta > Magnoliopsida > Ranunculales > Papaveraceae > Papaver > Papaver armeniacum. The sequence goes on from JAJJWW010014878.1 coordinate 12,121, forward strand.
GAAATCTTAGTAGTGGCAATTGGCCATGAGAGTTATTAGTAGTGGCAACTGGCCATGGAAATCTTAGTAGTGGTGACTGGCCATGAGAGTTATTAGTAGTGGCGACTGGCCATGAGAGTTATTAGTAATGGCAATCGCCATGGAAATCTTAGTAGTGGCAATCGGCCATGGAAATCTTGGTAGTGGCAACTGGCCATGGAAATATTAATAGGGCAACCGCCGCCATGAGAGTTATTAGTAGTGGCAATCTGGTCCATGGAGATCTTGGTAGTGGCAACTGGCTATGGAAATCTTAGTAGTGGCAATGGCCATGAGAGTTATTAGTAGTGGCAATCGCCATGGAAATCTTGGTAGTGGCAACTAGCCATGGAAATCTTAGAATTGGCATCTCGGCCATATGATTCCATTATTTTTGGCAACGGCCATCTCTCATTTTGACAACTGGTCGTCTCTCATAATTGGAGAATAAATACTAAGTGTGCTTGCTTTTAATGCGAGTTTGGGTGATTCAAATTCGAGTAGCTATAAGAATTTGAAGGTCCGGTTACTTGAGTGGCGTATCGGAGAGTCGGAGTTTGCTAAGCGGGCCAAAACCCGGTTCGCTGGAAGTCCAGATTAACCGATCCGTCACAGTTGGTATCAGAGCAGTTCCGATTCGAAGGGACTGTGTGTTTGGAACTCATCCGTGTTATGTTTGTGCGGTGACTACGGGTATTTCTCTTTATCTATGGTTTTATTTTGAACTTTGGGGACAAAGTTCTTTTTAGTGGTTGATGGTGTGACACTCCGTGTCATTTTCTCGGGCTCGGTTTAAACATTTGAGTTGAAAATAATAAAACTTTTGTTTGGTAGTGTTAAAGAATCCTTGGGATGCCTCCATAATAGTATGAGTCTGCCCAAATCCAAAACATAGATTTTAAAGGGGCAACTAATGGCTCTAATCATAAACTTGGGTGCCTAAAAGACTCTACATGCGATTAGACATGTGTCATTTTTATAAAGGAGAAAAGAAATAAAAAGAAACCGGAGAGAACGAGGTGAGGGTGAGCTCAGATTTCTTCTTCCTGCTTTCTCTCTTCCCCTCTTCATGCGACTGAAACTTGAGGAACAAAAATGAAATTTTTGTTGCATGATTGAGCCTCATAGACTTACGATTATATGGAGTCGTAAATGTTGATTTGGATAGTTGGTTTCATGGTTGAGATAGAGAAATTCTCTTGTTGCTTTTCAAATGAAGTTGCTTGAAGAAATCATTCTCTTACTCAACTAAAAGTGAATTTTATAAATCAATGGGTATGTCTTATCACTCTTAATGCATATTTGATTAGTTACTTGCTAGAGTTTGTTTTTGAATTGAAATTATTGTACATAGAGAAATAAGGGTTCATATAACTTTTAGGTTTTCATAGAGTTTGATTAAGGTCCAAATTTTTTGTGATATCAAAGAATGAGATAGCTCCTTATTATATCAAATTCAGGAATTTCCAGCTTAATTATATGATTTTTTATGTTAGTGTATCTAATCTTAGAATTATGTTTCTCATGTTAACATTTAAGGCTTTTCCCAAATGCGATTATAATATCTATTTCATGTTAAATGCTAGGATGGGTATGGAAATTGCAAATCTAGTTTGATTAAATTTGTCCCTAATGATGGCAATCCGTTCAAGATTAAGAAAATTTTGGTTCAACATTCTTTTAAAATTTTAACTATTCGTTGAAATTATGAGCCTTACATGTTTGGTATAATGTCTAAAGGAATCAACTATTTTAAAAGCATATTGTAGTGTTTCTGCCAAAGTATTTTGAATTCATTTTCGAGCATTTTAGATTGTGATTTGGTTTTAGGTTAAAACTTAAGACTTGTAGATGAGTCTCACATCTTTCTAGGGGTATAAAGTTTGTTCCATTTGGAGTTGAATGGAAGAATTTATGAGAGAATTAGTAATGATGTGAAATCTGGAAAATACAAAGAGTGGTCATATTGCAGCAACTCTAGAGCTGTTGTTAGGTAAGAAAACGATTGAATTTGGTGTAACACAAAACATGAAAGTTGTAGAGGATTGTCTCACCTTTCCAGTGATATATCATTTGCTGGATTCCGCTAGGTAACGGAGTCTATAGAAATTTTGCAATATAGGCCCTCGAAACTGAAAAGCTGGAAAACTTGAGTACTTGTTGTCATCGGACACCTTCGGCAGCAGTTTCACTCTCTTAAAAATTGAACTAGCTTAAGGTCCTCTTGATCAACTTAAGATCTATGAATGACGATTCCGAACAGATATTAAGTGTTCCATTTTGATGTGTATATTGTTACTTGCACCTATTCTAAGAAGTGTTGTCATGTATGGTATTCATCCATTTGCCGATAGTTAAATCTTTTCTGAATTTGGACTTAGGTGAATGTTGTTTGGGCTTAAAGCTTAGTAATCTTTGTGTTATGAAATCCTTGTATAGATTCAATAATTATTAATTATGGTTGGTGATTGAAATAAATCATACCAAGCAAAACATAACATGGTATGTAAGTTGTCTACCGAAATCAAAATGACTGGAATGATAATATGGGGTTGGTCCAGTGGCTTCTATAAACCATGATACTTAACTTGTGCATCAAAATAGGATATTAAGGGCATTTAAGTTTGAACTTAATATCGGTAAATGCCTATACTAATATTTATTTGTAAGTTGGTTTGCATTTTAAGAAATGGTATCGTCATGGTTAGGATTAGATGGTTCAAATGACTAACTCCTCCGGGTCGAGATGTAAATTTAAACTACAGATTGAGCTTGAGTGTTCTTGAGTTTGAAATGCTTTTAACATGTTTAACATTTGTCGGATGGTTGCTTTTCAACATTTCTTATTTTAATTAACTATGATGGTGCAATCGCACATATTGTTTTTGCTATTTTTGTGTAGGGCCCATATGCACTCAAGGTTATAGTGTGGTCCTGTTTGCTTTTGATATCCTTGCTTTCACTTCACCGAAAATGAAAAGGGACATGTTGCTTAATGGGTATTAAAACAAATGCATCAATGTTAAACATGCATCGTTCACTTCCCATGTGGAGTTTCCGATTTTTCATACATTGGCGGTTGTTGTTGTTTTTTCCCCCTGCCGGAACCCCCCGTGTTGGTTAGTAAGTACCTTTAACACTACATGGTTTTGCGTAGTTTCTTTTATAGTCTCTTTTTCCATAATTGTTATTGTTACTTGTGATATTTGGTGGATGATAGGACCTTGTTCAAGCATGTGTCTAGCATCCTTCATGTGCATTTAAATTGGTTGTATTATCGCCAGTTATTGCATTGCTCTCTGACTTGAGGCCAGGCTCTCTTAGTAAATATCAAGCTTGAGTAGCAATCCCTCTATACTTTTGCTCTTGGGCGGCTACAGAAATCATTTTACTCATGCTCACTTCAGCATATTACATAATTACTGGCCATAAAGATAGCATCCAGTTGTGTTGTGGTTTTTTGTGCATCCCTAGATCTAACCACGAAAGATCGCACTTAATTGTCAACCTGCTAAGGTAGGTTAGCTGACTAGTAAAGGGACATAGCTGGTTGGAGTTTTCTTCCCTTCAATTGTCTCTCCATATACAAAATGAAAATGCGTTTAGTTCTTTTATTTGTTTGTTCACTACGAGGAATAACAAGAGTACAAAATAAGAATCACTATGGTAATAGTATGACTGGAATCTATACATCTTGGTGTTTACTCTTTTAACTATTGGATAATGGTTAGGTAGCATTGGTTAACCAAGTTTTCATAATGTCCATGGAATTTATTGAGTTTTGTGGCATATATAAGGATCGAAATGGTGAAGGTGTACATTAGAAGTCATAGAATTCGTTATTGGAACTAGATGTATTCTTGTGCGTTAATTAGTAGATATGTTTATTAACATTTTATGTCTTAGTGATTTAATTTAGCATTTTAGGCTTTCAAATTTGAGATTTTGTCACATTATTTGTGGTGCTACGTAATCGCATCTTTATACCTTTGGCATTGTGGTGAACAGAGATTGTTGCTGATACGAAAACCAATTCATACAATCTTACGCAAGAGATGATTACTACGTAAGAGAAAGTAGTTCATATCATTTAGCGAGAGATAGTTGCTGCCATCGTTGGTAGTTCATACTATCTAAACCAAAGTTGACGAACTACGGTGCCGTGCTTGATCCCTTCGAGCAACGGAGAGGGTACGAGGCAGCGCAATGCGGTTCAAAGACAACTCTACAAGGGTGTTCATATCATCCGAACGATTGGTTCTTTGTTTTGGCAGTTCATACCATCTATTCATGAGATGATTGCAACCTTGTCACCGCAATCGCCATGGAAATCTTAGTAGTGGCAACGCCATGAGAGTTGTTAGTAGTGGCAATCGCCATGGAAATCTTAGTAGTGGCAACGGGCCATGAAAGTTATTAGTAGTGGCCATCGCCATGGAAATCTAGTAGTGGCAATCGCCATGGAAATCTTGGTAGTGGCAATCGCCATGGAAATATTAATAGTAGTGGTTAATCGCCATGGAGATCTTGGTAGTGGCAATCGCCATGGAAATCTTAGTAGTGGTAAATCGCCATGTAGAGAGTTATTAGTAGTGTCAATCGCCATGGAAATCTTGGCAGTGGCAATCGCCATGGAAATCTTAGAATTGGCATCCGGCCATATGCGTCCATTATTTTTGAAATCGCCATCTCTAATTTTGACAACGGGTCGTCTCTCATAATTGAGAATAAATACTAAGTGTGCTTGCTTTTAATGCAGTTTGGGTGATTCAAATTCGAGTAGCTCAGAAGAATTTGAAGGTCCGGTTACTTGAGTGGCGATCGGAGAGTCGGAGTTGCTAAGCTGCCAAAACCGGTTCACGGTAGTCCAGATTAACCGATCCGTCACAGGTTGGTATCGTCAGACGATTCCGGTTCAAGGGACTGTGTGTTTGGAACTCATCCGTGTTATGTTGTGCCGGTGACTACGGGTATTTCTCTTTATCTATGGTTTTATTTTGAACTTTGGGGACAAATTTCTTTTTAGTGGTTGATGGTGTGACACTCCGTGTCATTTTCTCGGGCTCGGTTCAAACATTTGAGTTGAAAATAATAAAACTTTTGTTTGGTAGTGTTAAAGAATCCTTGGGATGCCTCCATAATAGTATGAGTCTGCCCAAATCCAAAACATAGATTTTAAAGGGGCAACTAATGGCTCTAATCATAAACTTGGGTGCCTAAAAGACTCTACATGCAGTTAGACATGTGTCATTTTTTTAAAGGAGAAAAGAAATAAAAAGAAACCGGAGAGAACGAGGTGAGGGGGAGCTCAGATTTCTTCTTCCTGCTTTCTCTCTTCCCCTCTCCATGATTGAAACTTGAGGAACAAAATGAAATTTTTGTTGCATGATTGAGCCTCATAGACTTACGGTTATATGGAGTCAAATGTTGATTTGGATAGTTGGTTTCATGGTTGAGATAGAGAAATTCTCTTGTTGCTTTTCAAATTGAAGTTGCTTGGAAGAAATCATTCTCTTACTCAACTGAAAAAGTGAATTTTATAAATCAAATGGGTATGTCTTATCACTCTTAATGCATATTTGATTAGTTACTTGCTAGAGTTTCTTTTGAATTGAAATTATTGTACATAGAGAAATAAGGGTTCATATAACTTTTAGGTTTTCATAGAGTTTGATTAAGGTCCAAATTCTGGTGATATCAAAGAATGAGATAGCTCCTTATTATATCAAATTCGTGAATTTAAATTTTTAATTATATGATTTTTTATGTTAGTGTATCTAATCTTAGAATTATGTTTCTCATGTTAACATTTAAGGCTTTTCCCAAATGGGATTATAATATCTATTTCATGTTAAATGCTAGGATGGGTATGCGGAAATTGCAAATCTAGTTTGATTAAATTTGTCCCTAATGATGGCAATCCGTTCAAGATTAAGAAAATTTTGGTTCAACATTCTTTTAAAATTTCGTAACTATTCGTTGAAATTATGAGCCTTACATGTTTGGTATAATGTCTAAAGGAATCAACTATTTTCAAAGCATATTGTAGTGTTTACTGCCAGGTATTTTGAATTCATTTTCGAGCATTTTAGATTGTGATTTGGTTTTAGGTTAAAACTTATGACTTGTAGATGAGTCTCACATCTTTCTAGGGGTATAAAGTTTGTTCCATTTGTAGTTGAATGGAAGAATTTATGAGAGAATTAGTAATCGATGTGAAATCTGGAAAATACAGTAGTGGTCATATTGCAAGAACTCTAGAGCTGTTGTTATGTATGAAAACGATTGAATTTGGTGTAACACAAAACATGAAAGTTGTAGAGAATTGTCTCACCTTTCCGGTGATATATCATTTGCTGGATTCCGCTAGGTAACCGAGTCTATAGAAAATTTGCAATATAGGCCCTCAAATCAAAAGTTGGAAAACTTGAGTACTTGTTGTCCTGTCGGACCCATTCGGCAGCAGCCAACCCTCTTAAAAATTGAACTAGCTTAAGGTCCCTCTTGATCAACTTAAGATCTGAATGACGATTCCGAACAGATATTAAGTATTTCATTTTGATGTGTACATTGTTACTTGCACCTATTCTAAGAAGTCTTGTCTTGTATGGTATTCATCCATTTGCCGATAGTTAAATCTTTTCCGAATTTGGACTTAGGTGAATGTTGTTTGGGTGAAAGCTTAGTACTTTGTGTTATGAAATCCTTGTATAGATTCAATAATTATTAATTATGGTTGGTGATTGAAATAAATCATACCAAGCAAAACATAACATGGTATGTAAGTTGTCTATGAAATCAAAACGACTGGAATGATAATATGGGGTTGGTCCAAGTGGCTTCTATAAACCATGATACTTAACTTGTGCATCAAAATAGGATATTAAGGGCATTTAAGTTTGAACTTAATATCGTAAATGCCTATACTAATATTTATTTGTAAGTTGGTTTGCATTTTAAGAAATGGTATCGTCATGGTTAGGATTAGATGGTTCAAATGACTAACTCCTCTGGTCGAGATGTAAAATTTAAACTACAGATCGAGCCTTGAGTGTCATGCGAGTTTGAAATGCTTTTAACATGTTTAACATTTGTTTGATGGTTGCTTTTCAACATTTTCTTATTTTAATTAACTATGATGCAGTGTGACATATTGTTTTGCTATTTTTGTGTAGGGCCCATATGTAGACTTAATATCGCACAAAGAATACTTCGCGCGTAGAGTAATAAACAACTACATTGCGAAGGTGTCGCAAGGAAATAATTTAAATGACGCACTGAGATGACGACAGCCAGAACATAAGAAAAGTGTGAAGACTTGGCGAGATTTAGGAGTGTCGCGAAGTCTAACACTTACATATTGCGATGTTTCGAAGGATTCCTGAAATAAAGGACAGCTTAGCTGTCATCCACTATGTAATACCCTATATAAAGGGTCGAGTAAGTCCGTTGAGAGAGGATTCTTTTGGAATTGTTGAGCAAGTCATTAGGAGAGAGAAAATTAAGAGTGATTGTAATTTCTTTAGCTGTTTCTACATTTCTTTGTAAACCTTTCAAGAAAACAATTAATAAAACATATTGTTACTCATCTTCAAATGGATTAATTAAACAAATTCGAGTGAGGGGTGTAGTGTGGGATTTCCTGCAACTACATTCTGTTTACACATTCACACTATACTTTAATAATTTTGGACCTAGATTTAATAATTTTGGGCTTAAATTTAAATTTTATTTAATTTGGGACTTGACAATATATAAAAGGGCATGAATGTCTTTTAATAACTTGAGGCCTAGATTTAAACTTCTTTTAATTAAGGGCCTCATATTATGGGTTACCCATGGGTCGGGCCTTAGCCTAATTTTCCCTTTTCTTTTTTAGTTTCTGTCGGGAAAAAAAGAAAATGACCAAAAGAATGCGCATCCAGGGAATCGAACCCTGGTCAGTACCGTGGGAGGGTACTATGATACCACTACACCAGATGCGCTGGTTGACCCTACCTCAATTACATTCGGGTTACTGCAGATCGCATAAACGGTGCCTCTGCTCTCATATTGGACAAATGTGTTCGGCATCAAAGGCTTATACAGGAAGACCATCTCATTTTTACACTCTTACACTCTAAAGACTTATGACTTCGACTCTAATATTAGCGGCACTTATCATGTGGCCTTTGGCATTTACAGTGAGCTAGGTGTCCTCCAATGCATGTGTAACACCCAGTGTTTAGCAGCATGGCGCATGCTAAAAGATGCGCCATTTGCTTGTGATGAAGCTTCATCCAAAGCTTCCGCAGTCATGAAAAGGTGGATTGTTAAGGCCAATACCGCGCCAAAAATGGCGATTATGTTTGGCATTTGGCCAAGGGACAATATTGCATCATAATGATGCATTAGGCCAGTTGGTAGGTGGCCTTGAGCTTACAAGTAATCATTGCGCATTATGAGAGTTATTGTCCAACAACCAATATCGCACAATTATTGTGCATCGGACTGCAGGAGGGCTGGTCGAGAGAATATTGCATAATCATTGTGCGATATGCCAAAGAGAATGTCGATAATCATTGTGCACATTTTAACGAGTGTTGCGTAATCATTGTGCAAATGGAAACTAAACTCGCAATCATTGCTGGGCCATTCGTAAATTCATGGTAACGGCCATGAATAGTGAAGCATGTCAATATGCTCCCCTTTTCATACTAGTAGAAATTCCATTAAGACATATATAGGGGAGGGTAGTTGGTTGAAGGTGCATATGCGGACTATGTACCAAGTAAGCTTATAGCTTAGTTTTAAGGGTATAAATGATGCCTAAGTCTCATTTATAGTTGCGTAGCCTTTCAAAGAGGGTATTTGATGCGTTGGCATCGCTATGCCACAGCCGCTGACCCCGATGATGCATAATCATTATGCATCTTGGCGGAATGGCCTATACGGACCAGGTTATTACCGTTTTTGCTAGGCCACAGCCTTGCAAACGATTTGGTTTAAGTTTGTCCTTCATGTGGGATGAACTACTAGGTCTGTGCTTGATCCCTTTAGAGTAGGGAAGGGTAGTCGAGGCGTGCCTTGAATGAGTTGCCGCATTGCCGGTCCAAAGACGTTGGCCCCTCATATCATCTAAGCTCGGAGCTCGACGAGAGATGATTGTGGCCAGACTTGATGAGGCTTAGTTGCATGCCGGTAAGTGGATGCTCATACTTCCTATCAAGTTATAAATAGTTGGTAAGCAAGGTAACATAGGAAATGGCAAGGGCTTGGTGTGGCCTACGCTAAAGTCTAAGGCTTATGCCCCGGACAAGACACAGCAATGTGACGGTTGCTCACTAGCTAGGAAATTCATTTATGAATTCCCTACGTAAAAGGCAAAGCCGTAGACGCATGAAAAAATGCATTGGCATTGGCCTTATGGCCTTAAACCTTTGCGGGACAAGGGTAAGTTGAACAGTGTGGAAGCTAAGTTAGCTGCGTCATGCTCCACGAGCATGCTTGCATGGGCAAATGGACGGCATTTGCCTAGCTTTGAGCCCGGATCGTAGCTTCATCATGGCGCACCGGGGAGATTACCGCTCATAGCAACGCGCCAAAGGCGTAATTTTCCTATCCGTCACAGATGGTATCGGAGCAAGTCGAGAAAACTCTAGGGACTTAAAGTGAATGGGACTCATTGGCGAGTATTTTCCTTGATGGAAACTTAAAGTTGGGAGAGTAGGCCAACTTCGCGCAGAAAGAGTTTGTAATCGCTGAGCCAATTACTTTGCAAATCGAATTGAGCTTGTATAAGTACGCGAGTTTGCTGTGCCTCTCGTGGCACCCCGCTTACGAGCATCCGGGAAGACCGGCCCGGGACGGTGGGCAGACAATGGGACCGATCATCCCCACACGTCGCACCGGCCAAGGGTGTGCGTTGTCAGGCCCGGCTAGCATCCCACTTACGAGTGGCAACCCGGTGAACTGGTGGATGGTGGCTTGCATCCAACGCATTTGGCATTAGAGATTGGTCTCACAAAGTGTTGCGTTAGGTTTTGCTTTGTCATTTGGATGACATCTTCCAACCTTGTGAACTTTAGGGACTTCTGAGTGCGTAATATGGATGCGCATTCAGATACACGGGTCGAGATATCCTCTTGGCATTGGCCAATTGCGATTCTTGGTTTTGTTGTGGGCACTTTTGGATCCACAGGGTGGTATGGGACATGTGCTCGGAAGGTCTAAATTGTTGTTCATGACAACTTGAAGAAACCCGCGATTTCCGAGCCTGCACGGACTTTGCTCGTGAAACCAACTCGAAGAGATTGTCCACAATAGCTTTGGTTTTTGAATTTCTGGGACGAAATTCTTTGAAGGTGTGATAATGTACACCTGTATGTTTTTAGCATGGCGCATGCTAAAAGACGCGCCATTTTGCTTGTGATGAAGCTTCATCCAAAGCTTCCTTGCAGCGTGAAAAGGTGGATTGGGTTAAGGTTAATACTGCCAAAAATGGCGTATTATGTTTGGCATTTGGCCAAGGGACAATATTGCATCATCATGATGCATTAGGCCACTGGGTAGGTGGCCTTGAGCTTACGCCGTAATCATCACAAGAGATTATGAGAGTTATTGGCCAACAACCAATATCGCACAATTATTGTGCATCGACCAGAGGGGCTGGTCGAGAGAATATCAGATAATCATTGTGCGATATGCCAAAGAGAATGTCGCATAATCATCAGGCAAGCAGATTTTAACGAGTGTTGCGTAATCATTGTGCTGTGAACGGAAACTCCTGCAATCATTGCCGGTCATTCAGAAATTCATAACGGCCACGAATAGTGAAGCATGTCAATATGCTCCCCTTTTCATACTTGTAGAAATTCCATTAAGACATATATAGGGAGGGGTAGTTGGTTCAAGGTGCATATCGACTATGTACCAAGTAAGCTTCATACTAGTTTTAAGGGTATAAATGATGCCTAAGTCTCATTTATAGTTGCGTAGCCTTTCAAAGAGGGTATTTGATGCGTTGGCATCGCTATGCCACAAACATGGGACCCGATGATGCATAATCATTATGCATTTGGCGAAAATGGCCTATACGGACCAGACATTACCGCTTTTGCTGGGCCACGCCCTTGCAAACGATTTGGTTTAAGTTTCTGTCCTTCTCATGGATGAACTACGGTCCGTGCTTGATCCCTTTAGAGTAGGGAAGGGTACGTGAGGCAGCGCAATGAGTTGCCGCATTGCCGGTCCAAAGACGCTGGCCCCTCATATCATCTAAGCTCTGAGAAATGACGCGAGAGATGATCAGGCCGGACATGAGGCTTAGTTGCATGCCAGTAAGTGGATGCTCATACTTCCTATCAAGTTATAAATAGTTGGTAAGCAAGGTAACATAGGAAATGGCAAGGGCTTGGTGTGGCCTACGCTAAAGTCTAAGGCTTATGCCTGGACAAGACACGGCAATGTGACGGTTGCTCGGCTAGCTAGAAATTCATTTATGAATTCCCTACGTAAAGGCAAAGCCGAGACATATGAAAATGCATTGGGCATTGGCCTTATGGCCTTAAACCCTTTGCGGGACAAGGGTAAGTTGGAACAGTGTGGAAGCTAAGTTAGTGCGTCATGCTCCACGAAAGCAGCTTGCAAGGGCAAATGGACGGGCATTTGCCTAGCTTTGAGGCCCGGATCGTAGCTTCACCATGGCGCACTGGAGATTCTTGCCATGTGTGGGCAAACGCGCGCCAAAGGCGTAATTTTTCCATTCCGTCAAAGATGCATGTACGTGCAGCTTCTAAGGCCTATGTCCCAACACTAAGTCTGCAAGAGTGCAAGCTGCCACATCAACATCGAAACGGCTCAAAAAATGGTGTCTTTTTGAAGCTCAAAAGAGTATGTACTGTGGGTATAACATAGCCAATGATCTATCGATTGTGTAACTATCTCTCTTAAATATAAATGTGACGGATACATCCAAAGGTTGTGGGTATCATAAACTTTTGGTGCATGTACCATTGTACCTAATGTCGAAACGTTTTCTACCACCACATGTTTACTATGTTGTTTCCTTTCGGAAACAAAGAGTGGAACCAAGCTGTAAGGGTATCCATTGGATGTGCTTCCATGCTTTAAGCATGTTTTTATAGTATTAGCTAGTTCGTGACATATCACGCCCAACGGAAAGTTCACTACGGAAAAAACAATGATTAACTACCCCTAAATCAGTTGTGGTACCACATAAGACGCACGTTTATCGATAGGTTGCACAAGGGGTTGTAGAAAGTCCTCAATTCTTTGCAACTCGTCAATGTTAGTCGTAAACACAGTTGTGGTTCCATTGTATACCACGCTCTACTCAGCTTGTGAATGTCTTTCCAAAAAAAATTATTTATGCCTACCACAACTCTTACTTGGGTTGTGAAAATAACTCATACACTACACTTGTTGGGGTTATGGAAAATTCGTTTGCAACTATGGTTAGAGTTGTATGTGAATTCATAGACAACTATGATTATAGTTATATATGAATTGTTGAAAACTTTGGGAAGAGTTGTATGTGAATTGATTGACAACTATGCTTAGAGTTGTATGTGATTTCGTTTGACAACTTTGGTTATCGTTGTATGTGAATTCCTTGACAACTATGATTAGAGTTGTATGTGAATTCCTTGACAACTAGGATTATGAGTTGTGGTACATATTCGATTTGAAAAAAATAATTAAATTTTGAGAATTTAAATACAAAATTAAATCTTTAAAAAGAAGATTAGATTTCCAATTATAATCGCTACTATATAAGAGATTTTACAGAACTTCAACACAAAAAAAAAAAAAAAAAACTTATAACACTTATGTTTTCGTAAAGCCTTTCTAGCCCTTGCACACAAGACACCGCACCAACACAACACCATGTGGCAGGAACAAACCCTTTTCTCTCGCATTGAATAGTGCTTCACGAGAGCTCTGTTTCTTTCTTTTACAGCCGTACAAAACGAGGGCCTGATCGACAAACCAAACACGCGAATGGGAAGACTCTAGGCCATCAACCAACGCCCTCTTGGCAACCTCGTCCGAAGGGCAGAGCATCGGCTGACACCATGTTGAACCTCGAAACAAAAATAATGATTGTATAAGCTCACAGATCATCCCTGGCAAACTATGGTTCGCTCAGATTATGAATAAACTGATCCCATTTCTGTACATCGAAGGCATGGTCTAAAATATTCTTCTAATAAAATGTTTCACTCATTTGAAAGGCAAGTTTGAACAATTTATCTGATAATGTGAAAGCAACATATGCACTAATTCACACTAATAAGAATAAGGAGCTCACCATGTGCGATGGCAGGTGTTGAGATCTGTAATAATAAAGAATAAAGACAACCTTCTTCCGAAGGCCCCGCCATTTAAGCTTCATATTAGCCTGCAGAGCTTCCATCCGTTCCTCATCTCCACCGGTCTTCCTACAACAAAACAATAAAGGTCAAACACTGACTTCTTCACCCATAACTCTTACAAAGAAGATGAACTAAGAAACCTTCACAAGAATAATCAATAAATGAACAGATGAACAAGAGTACAGGCTTAAATTAAATGTTAAAACTAAGGAAGCAGCAACATCGTTAATTTTGGAAGTTTAACCCGTTGAATTGGTTATATGGCTTCGTTATGAAACAGCACATGGTTTCACGAGACACGTGAAATTGTAAAGTGTCATTGTTTTGAGAGTATAGATCACCAGAATAAGAATAACAAGCACACACAGCCCACCAAGCCATTAACAGCCTCATTCGATCCAAATTCAGTCACTAAAGATCGACAAGAAGTAATTGGAAAGGCCATCCTTTCGATATGTTTAGTTCCGGATTCTATTCTCTCCCCATATGAACCTGTATAACAAACCCATATAGAATTTAGTTTCATTCATAAGCATTCAAAGCCTACAAAGATGATAAAATGAAGATGCTCATCAATATAATGCTACTTCAAAGTAACCAAGATAAACATGCCTCAACAAATTGAACCCCCAAAACGAAAACCCTTGATACAGTTCTGCCATTTCGATACCAACTGCAATGCTCAGTACCATCAACACTAACCTGAACTGCAGCTCCAGCATCACCCCATCACCTCTTAAAATTATTCATCTCCTACACCCATGTGCTCAAGACCATCATAACATCATCACTTCTTCCCAACAGCTGCAATTTCTATAGTGCTCTACCTCAACTCAGACATCACAACTATATATGCACTTGCTCCATTCTGCATTCAATCATGTAGCTGCATTCTCCACTTCTGTTTCATTCTCATCAACTGCAATAACAACAACCAATCGGCGCTAATCTGCATCTCCTCTATGAGTTCAATACCATTTCCCTGGCAACTCTTATACATTCATCTACACCAAGATACATAACTGTAGTAAAGAAAAGTGTTTAGATCCACAGCACTCCACCCCCGCTAATTAGAAATTGGTAATCAATATCCATTGCACAAATATCGCAAGTTCTAACTTTAAAGAACCCCTAATTATTAGATGAAAATGCATCAGAGAGATTCCCAAGACATATCAACATTTTGATATCCTAAAATAGGATTTCTGACGTCCCTAACTGCTTTCTTATCATCACTTGCAATTTCCATCATAATCTTGCGAAAATTCAACAATAAAAAAGCCAAACAAAAAGGAAATAGGTTTTAACCAACAGAACCCTCCCTTGAGGAATATGACTTGCTAATAAAGGAAAACAAAACATGGAAAGGATGCAACAAGGACTACAACCAAATGAAAGTGAAACCAAAAACTTGCAACACCAAAAAAAAAGAGACAGGATCAGGGCCTAGATCGATTTATACACTCTCAGTAGTTGGACCTTGAACCGCATTTTATGCACTTGCAAGACATCGAAATACTACTTGTATAATACAAAAACATGATCTCAAACAATATTTTTCATATGAAAAAAAAACTGAACTACACTAGCATGTTCCAAAAAAACTATGTAACACTCATAAATTTCGGTTGCGATGATACATGTTATCAAACAACGTCGTTAATACACAACCTAATCTACATATCGATCTTCAGAAAAAACTAACCACAATCCTCAAAATTCCCAATTATTATAATAAGATTCTACCAGAAAACGAAAATCCGTGAACCTTACCCGCAACAAAATCAAAAATCACCGTTTATTTGTTCAGAAAAACACATAGATTTAAAATAAAAATCAAATGAGACGATAGAATTGAGAGGAGGAGAATGGGATTTACCCATGATTGCAGATTAGGATGAAGAAAGTTGTTCTTCTCTTTGGGTTTTCACTGCGGAGGCGAGGAGAGATGGATTGAAAGCTCGTCAAATAGTGAAATTAGCAATGAAATTAAGGGTTTTACTTGAACTAAAGCTAGGGGTTTGTAAGGATTCAAAGAAGAAATCGAAAAGAGAATCGGGGATTTGGGAAATCAGTGAATTAGGGTTTCGTGGAATTGTTCAGAGAATATGTAGAAGATGAAATTGAGAGTCTTCGGGGAAGATTAGAGATGGGTGTTACTGAAATATAGAGATGGAAGAATTGAGTTCTGTGATGAAGATTTGAATCCATGGAAGCTAACGAAACTTGGGTTAGGGTTTCACGAACTGCAGAGTGCAAGAAAAGAGAGCGAGAAGAGAGATAAGAGTGAAACGAGGAGAATGAGTGGTGGTTTTCTCTCTCCTTTAATATAGATAAGGTAAATATTATGATTTGAACCGTAGATAAGGAGGTCATACGGATTGCAAACATTATGAACGGTATAGATTTAAGTTAAGAGTGTCATACAAATCAAGGAAAGTGTGTTTTCTTTGTGCTTTCTCTTTGTGTTAATACGAACTCATGCTTTCGGTTTAATTATCAATCTTCGACATGAAAAAAAATCCCAAAAAATATTAATAAATTTAGGGCATAGTTATGACATTCTTATATAAAAAAATCCAAAAAATGTATAAGAATGAATCGGGAAAATGAAAAATGAATTCGATAATTGGTGTGTTTCTTTGTGCTTTCTCTTTGTGTTTTTGTGTTTTCTCTTTGTGCTTCCGGTTTGAATTTCGACTAGTCGCATAGGTCATGAAGTATCTTTAGTTCACACTGGTAAAACTCAGGTTATAAGATTACTAGAGATGGACCAAAAAATTCAGGATGGTTCTGACTTCAAACTTAGCTGGATACATCATCAAAATCGATAAATATGAAGCTCAGTGTTGATTCGAACTTCAAATGTGGTATAACAACATACAAACTATGAGCCAAGAAGCTCTGGGAGGGTTCAGACTTCAAACTTAGCATGATACATCATCGAAATCGATAAATATGAAGCTCAGTGTTGATTCGAACTTCAAATGTGGTATAACGACATAGAAATTATGAACCAAGAAGCTTCTGGAGGGTTCTGACTTCAAACGTAGAAGGATACATCATCGAAATCGATAAATATGAAGCTCAGTGTTGATTCGAACTTCAAATGTGGTATAACGACATAGAAATTATGAACCAAGAAGCTTCGGGAGGGTTCTGACTTCACACGTAGAAGGATACATCATTGAAATCGATAAATATGAAGCTCAGGTGTTGACTCGAACTTCAAATGTGGTATAACAAGATAAAACTGGAACCAAGAAGCTTCGGAGGGTTTCGACTTCAAACTTAGAAGGATACATCATTGAAATCGATAAATATGAAGCTCAGTGTCGATTCGAACTTTAAATATGGTATAACGGCATATTGTATGCAAACCCTGGATCCGAGATCGAAACCTCGTCCCGAGTGAGTGGCCTACTATAAGCTCAAACTTCGTGAAGAACGATGAATCCATCCATTTATAGGTAAGAGTCCTTTGGAATATTCCCTGAAACCTTAAACAAACCCTATTCTGGCATATTGTATGCATACCCTGGCTCCGAGATCGAAACCTGGCCGTGAGTGGACTACTATAAGTCGGAAACTTGGTAAGAACGATTAATCCATCCATTTACAGTGTAAGATTCCTTCAAATATTCTGAAACCTTAAACAAACCATATTCTCGGCATATTGTACGCATATCCTGGCCCGAGATCGAAACCGGGCCGTGATTGGACTACTCTAAGTAGAAATTTCATAATAACGAAGAATTCATCCATTTACTCTGGGTAAGATTCCTTTGGAATATTCCACAAAACATTAAACCAACCCTATTCGGCATATTGTATGCAAACCACAGCTCCGAGATCTAAACTGGCCGACAGTGAACTACTATAAGTCGGAAATTTCGTAAGAACGATGAATCCATCCATTTACAAGTAATATTCTTTTGTAATATTCCCCAAAAACATTAAGAAAACCCTATTCTAGCATAACGTACGCATACCTCGGCTCCGAGATCGAAACCCGGCCGTGATTGGACTACTTCTAAGTCGAAACTTCGTAAGAACGATGAATACATCCATTTATTGCAAGATTCATTCGAAATATTCCCGAAACCTTAAACAAACCATATTCTAGCATATTGTGCATATCTAGGCTCCTAGATCGAAACCTCGCCGTGATTGGACTACTCTAAGTCAGAAACTTCATAAGAACGATGAATACATCCATTTAGAGGTAAGATTCCTTCAAATATTCCAACTGAAACCTTAAACAAACCATATCAAACCGCCGTGCATACTTATAAACGCATATCCATGGCTCGAGATCGAAACCTAAAGGCCGTGATTGGACTACTCTAAGTCGAAACTTCAGAAGAACGATGAATACATCCATTTACAAGTAAGATTCCTTGAAAATATTCCTGAAACCTTAAAGAAACCATATTCTGGCATAATGTGCAAGACGAAATACCGAAACCTTAAGCAAACCATAGATCGAAACCTGGCCGTGATTGGACTACTCTAAGTCATAAACTTCGTAAAACGATGAATACATCCATTTACAAGTAAGATTCCTTCGAAATATTCCTCAAACCTTAAACAAACCATATTCGGCATATTGCACGATATTCGGCTCCAAGATCGAAATCTGGCTGTGATTGGACTACTCTAAGTCCGAAATTTCATAAGAACGAAGAATCCATCCATTTACCTGGTAAGATTCCTTTGGAATATTCCACAAAACATTAAACCAACCCTATTCGGCATATTGTATGCAAACCTCGGCTCCGAGATCGAAAACTTGACGACAGGTGGACTACTATAAGTCGGAAATTTCGTAAGAACGATGAATCCATCCATTTACAAGTAATATTCTTTTGCAATATTCCCCAAACATTAAGAAAACCTTATTCTTGCATATTGTATGCAAACCATGGCTCCGAGATTGAAACGCCGAGAACGGACTAGTATAAGTCCGAGAGTTCGTAAGAACGATGAATACAACCATTTACGGGTAAGATTCCATGGGAATATTCTCGTAAAAACCTTCAACACACACGAATTCATCAACTTAGAGAAAGAAACCGGCTTCGAGATCGAAACCCGGCCATGAGCGGACTAATATAAGTCGAAAGTTCGCAAAGACGATGAATCCAACCATTTATGGGTAAGATTCCATGGAATATTCTCGAAACCTTAAACACACACAAATTCGTCAACTTTGAGAAAGAAACTGCTCAGGGGATCGGGAAACGTGGGCCATGAGCGGACTACTATAAGTCCGAAAGTTTGCAAAGACGATGAATCCAACCATTTACTGTAAGATTGCATGGGAATATTCTCATAAACCTTAAACATATACAAATTCGTCAACTTCGAGAAAGAAACTTGCACCGGGATCAAAACTTGGCCATGAGCGGACTACTATAAGTCCTGAAAGTTCTGGAAAGACGATGAATCCACCCATTTACGGGTAAGATTCCATGGGAATATTCTTAGCGTAGTGAATAAAATTTAAAGAAGTGAGAAAAATTTAGCATAAGTGTTTATACCTCAACGACAACTCTTATAAAGGTTGTCAATAGCGATGAAAAGAAAATTTAGCGTATGAGAAAAATTTAGAGAAGTTTTTGCAGAAGTGAATAAAATTTAGCGGAAGTGGGAATTTTTTGGTAAGTGAGAAAAATTTAGTAGAAGTGTTTATACCTTTACGACGACTCTTAAGGGGGTTGTAGAAGGTCTATTTATCCTTTTCTTCTTATCTTTTCCATCTCCCATCATAACCATCCATTTACATCATAATCGTCCATTTATTTCTTTCCTTAACATGTTTTTTCCTTATCACTTTTTTATAAAAGTAAATGTAAAATATAAGTGGACATGCATGTAAATGTGGAATGGTGTTGAAATCCAAGTCTTAGACAGAGGAGGTCAAAGTTCGATTCACCTTAGCCTCATTTTTTTTTTCAAAGTCAATTTATCATTTTACAACTCTTGTAAAGGTTGTGAATGTTGATTAAAAGAAAAAGCACAAATCTACCAAAGTATGTGAATCCGGCAAGATGGTTGACATCTTGTGCTAACACCTAGTAAGCTTGGGTTCGATTCTCTACAAGAACATTTTCAATTTTTTTCTTATCTTCAACGACTTTTATTAGTGTTGTTTTAAAATCATTCACTACCTTTAGGATATGAGTCGTAAATTCTAAAGGTGGTCACTTCTCTGCAACCCTTTTCACACAACAAGTTGTGGTTTTGATTTCGTCAATACTCTTAGGAACTCGTTGGTCCTAAGAGTTGGACATATTTTACTTTGACAACGCTTTTGTTAGAAAAGTTGTAAAACATACTACATTTTACAACTTTTAATTTACGAGTTGTCAATCTACAGTTGTAGATTACTAATTTTCCCGTAGTGTTAGGGTAAAAGTTTGTTTTGGTATGTATCTATATCTTTTTCAAGTTAATGAAAAATAAAAATCAGAAAGTCTTGATGGACCTGAGTATAAATACCACGAAAAAACCGCCAGACTCATTACATGTGGCCCCTGCTAAACTCCCGAGGGATGGGGCCTACAAGGGACCCCAAAATTTCGGAAAGATGTGAGAGACGATTTTCTTTTCGTTTTTTTTTCCTCAGTCCGTATGGAATCACCGAATAAAAAAATTAGTTTTGTGATATAAGTTTGTTAATAGTGTTTTAGCAAGTTTTTCTACCTATTACATGTCACTTTTTCTTATGAAGATTGAGCAAATTATGAAAGACTTCCTGTGGCATGACAAGAAGGGTAAAAAGAAGATACATTTGGTAAAATGGACAACCATAATGAGAAGAAAAAAATCAGGAGGTTTAGGCATTAAAAATTTGAAGAAAGTCAATGAAGCACTCGCTTATTAAGTGGTGTTGGATATATGTTGTTGAGGACAAGGCGTTGTGGAGATCTATTGTTGATGAAAAATATGGACCTGGAGAAACAGTCGGGATTTTTAAAGTACCAACTTGCACTTATGGAAGATCACTCTGAGAGCCATTATGAAGTACCAATCCAGTGTTTTGAAGTATACAAAATTTAAGATCAACAATGATGGATCACTTTGCGCATTATGGGATGATAACCTGGATCCATGACATTCCTTAAAGACTTGCTACGTAAATTTTTATGCTATTTCTAGAGCTAAAATGTTATTTGTCAAGAAATGGGGACAACTTTTGTAACTCTTTGGTTTGGGATATGCACATTCCAAGAAGACAAAATGCCACTGCAAGAGCCGAACTTGCACTTCTTATTGCAGACTTACATGACTTCAACTTCAATATGGGTGCAACTGATGAGCTACAATGGTCTCTTACAAAACATAATACCTTTTTTGTTAGCTCCATGTATGACATGTTAATTCTAGATGATGATGCAACTCCAGCTGACATGTTTCTTCCTCATAGAAGACTCCCTACAAGAGATTTACTCATAAGAAGGAGAATTGATGTTCCAGGTACATGTCTCTTTTATAATGAGATTGAAACTTGCTCTCATCTTTTGATGCACTGTACATTTGCTAGACAAGTTCGGGAGAAGATTTAATCTCAGATGAATTGGTATTTTTCTATGCCTGCTCATATCCACTCTCTCTTACATGCCCGGTCTTCTCAAAGTAACAAAGCTAAAAATGCAGTCTGGAATTTGGTTCATGCAGCTGTTATGTGGTGTATTTGGAAGGAAAGGAATGCAAGAATATTTTCTGACAAGGTAATGCAACAACTATTGTGAATAAAGTTATCTACGGCCTGTTCACATGGGCTTTGGCCATTCAAGATTTTGAGAACTTTGTTTCCGCAGATGTGATGAAAAACTGATGTTACATTTATTTTGACTCTTGATAAGTTCTGGTAGCTTGTTACCAACTTCTTTCTTTTCTTTCTTTCTTCTCATGTAACTTTTGTCAGGGTGGTATAATCCTGTTATACCCTCTCTTTTTGATCAATATATTTCTTCTTTCCCGATCAAAAAAAAAAAAAGAGTTTTTTATATCGGTGTTTTGCACTAATGGTTTCTTTTAATCGGAAATTTGTATGATTTTGCTATCGTAGTGTGCTTAAGGTTTGGGAGTTGGGACATTTTGGCTTCCATGGAGTTTGGGTGCTTTCGTTGTATTTTAGGGTGAACCGAAATTCACAACTTTTTGAATCAATACTATGTTTCTTTCAACTATTTATCCTCTCCCATTCAAAATTGATGAGATAGTGATATTTTGAGAATATTGAAAATGGGAAAATTATGTGACCACGCTGAAAATATTCAGAGAAGAAAAAGAACAAGGCCGTAAATAACCTTCACTTAAACAATCAGAACTTTAATTCGTTAAAAACCGTCAGCTGATATGACAAATGGCAGCTCATTTTTTATCCCTCATGCCCCCGACAAATATTGTGCACCATCAAAAAAATTTCTCCACAGTCAAGAAGATTAGTAAGGGGTTGAGATAGGCCTATTTCAACAGTCAAGAAGATTAGTAAGGGGTTGAGATAGGCCTATTCCAACAGTCAAGAAGATTACTAAGGGGTTGAGATAGGCCTATTCCAACAGGCTATCACCTAACTTACCTGACCCTGCATAACTTATGGCAACTTCAAAGTCAAGAAGATTACTAAGGGGTTGAGATAGGCCTATTCCAACAGGCTACCACCTAACTTAGCTGACCCTGCATAACTTATGGCAACTTTAATGTGTGTGTGTTGTACTCCCTCGTCCAAGTATGTAGTCCAATCCAAATAATGTACATTCTCTTTCTTTTGGTGCTACAAACACATGCATCAACTTGTGAGGTTCGGTAGTTTTTTCAGTTCCTCTCAAGTCAAGATTTTTCATTTGACCTATATTGTATGCCCTTCTGTTTCTTCTGGATCGTGCTGCGTACTTAATTGATAAGAAAAAGTACTGGTAGCATTTTCTACAAGAAAAAGTCTTCTTCCTCCGTCTGAGATTTCAATGTTTTCTGTGAAGTCGGTGTTCTGCTCTCAGAAGTGTTTGTTGTTAGATTTACCTTATGGCATAGATGGACTCCAGGATGAGGAATAGAGTTACAGAAACGAGAGACAAATGTAGTATAGGCTTATTGGATATCACTCAACCTTAGGAAAATGTTCAATTCCCAAGCAATTCAATTATTTGTTATTCGAGAAGGTTTCATTTGTTTCTCCATATCGGAAGATTTTAAAAAAAATAAAAAATTTACACAAAGTGTCGACTTGAGTTTAGCTCAACTATGTGCTTTCCGTCCGACCACCAAGACTTCACACCATATACTCCATGCATGCACCTTTCAAAAGTTTCCAAAAGGCTTCTTCAGTCGTCAACAAGCCAACTGCGCAAAGTTGCCTTAATTGCTGGAATATCCTTGTAACTTTTCTGTAATTGCGCACAAATTAAAAAAAATTAAAAACAAAGCTCCATACAGATAGTCACAAGCTATAAGAATTAAGAAGATGTCCTACATAATTTTAGACTCTGTATAAAAAGGAAGAATTTATTTAGAATTTTTACTTACCCCGACATTGTTCCTGTCCCACAGCTTCTTGACTCCATAATCAACAGCCTGCAAACCAACACACAATCTCATCACATCAGTTACATACTACGGTTACGTGGAGAAGATTAAGTACATCATAAGTGTAAGAAACAACACATAGAATTAGCACAAACCCTAGCGTTTCAACAAGAGAAAGAGTTGGTACACTTGGAAACAAGACCAATTACAAGCATGAAAAGAACCGATAAAACCACACCATAGAAAAGACCAATTTACAAGCATGAAATTTTACCCTTTCACAAGCGAAGGCACCAAAGCAGACGACAGGAATATAAACGGAGTTTCTCTGTATAAATAATTTGTAAAAAACTTCAGCTACCGTTTTGGATGCCATAGCTGCTTTTCTCACTTGGGGGAATTTCTAACTTAGGGGAAAGTGAAGCGTGAATGGTTTTTTTTCACTCTTCTGTGTCTTACAAGAATAACATGGACGACATTATATTTATAGGGATAGTCATAGATTACCCGCTGCCGCTGGAGTCCTAATCCGAGCTACATACAAATAAAGAAGAAATCCTAAACGAATTTCGTTATCGATTTCCTATCCTAACGATATTTCCCTAATGGCGGAGTTTGGAAATTCCTAAACATAAATACAATATCTATTTGTTTTCCTGTCCGCGACCCTTGATTTTATCATCTTACGGCCGGGATCGAACGCTGCCAAAACTTGGGTATCACAAACTTTGTCTTGGCATGTACCTAATGTTTTCCTTCCCAACTTGGTATCCTTATCTTTAGTTTCCAGGGGATTAAACACCGTCCATGGAAACTAAATCATCAAATGCTAGTTCCTTTTGGAACCAGACAACAGGCACACTCCGGATCACCCAAGTATCGTCATCATGAATATCGGAGCCGTTCTGCTAAATATGCAGGTGGATTTGCCAAACTTCAGACAGAAGTACTACCCACTAATAACATGCTTATTATTAGCTGTGCTGTCCTTCTACTACTTATGGGTCTCCATTACGAGACCAGGAAGGAATTCAAAACCAAACTACAGCCACCTGAAGCAGCAGGTTCATGGCCTATAGTAGGTCATCTTCCACATCTGGTAGGATCTACACCCTTGTTCAAGACCCTTGCTAACATGTCTGACAAATATGGACCTATCTTCATGGTCCGGTTTGGAATGCACCCAACCTTGGTTGTAAGTAGTTGGGAGATGTCTAAGGAATGCTTCACCACCAACGACAAGTTCCTCGCCAGTCGTCCACCTAGTGCTGCAGGCAAGTACCTCACTTATGATAACGCTATGTTTGGTTTCTCGGTTTACGGTTCTTATTGGCGTGAGATACGGAAGATCTCTACTCTCCACTTACTCACACATAACCGACTCGAGTCGCTCAAGCATATCCTACTCTGAGATCGACAACTGCGTGAAAACATTATGCACGCATTGGGTGAAAACCAGAAGCCAATAAAGCATAATGCTGCAGGTGCAGCTGATGATTGGGTTAAGATCGACATTTCAGAAATGTTTGGACATTTAATCTTGAATGTGGTGTTGAGGTTGGTTGTAGGAAAGTCGACTGTTGTTATCCAGAAAGGTAATGGTGAAAACTACACCAAGGATGATGAATTAGAAGGTAGAAAGCTTCACAAGATTATCATAGAGTTCTTCGAACTATCAGGGGCTTCAGTCGCATCTGATGTGCTTCCATACCTTGGGTGGTTTGATGTGGATGGACAAAAGAAACGCATGAAGAAGATAGCTAAGGAGATGGACATTATTACTGAAAAATGGCTTGAAGAGCACCGACAGAAAAGGAGACTACAGCCACTATCAATCCCAGCAGCAGTAGGTATGAATCATGATGATGAGACTGACTTCATGACCGTGTTGCTGTCAGTTCTTGATGAAGAAAGGGATGATCAATTCTTCGGTTACAGTCGGGACACTGCCATAAAAGCCACTTGTTTGGTGAGTTAATAGCCACATGATTCCGTTGGAAGATAATGTATACAAAAATACTTCACAACCTCATATAATAAATATATACAGTGTATTATGGTCCTAGTAGAAGATAATGTATACAAAAATTCTTGGGAGACAGTGCAATAAAAAATAAGTCCAATGCTTCCCCTCCAAAACCTTTATCTCTAGTAGATCTGCATTCACCCCAAAAGATCCTCTATTTTGGAGTCATTTTCTAATATTATTTAATTGGTGTATGTAGGTGTATTGCATGATTGTTGATTGAACACAGAAGGAAATTTGGATGAGCTAATCTAATTTACTTTTGTCTACCTTGCAGACACTTATCTTGGCTGCTACAGACACCACTTCAGTGTCATTGACGTGGGCTCTCTCACTACTACTCACCAATCCTAGTGTTTTGCGGAAGGCTCAAGATGAGCTTGACACAGTGGTTGGCAAGAAACGAAACGTAGAAGATCGAGACATCAATGACCTGGTCTACCTCCAAGCAATCATCAAGGAAACTCTCCGGTTGTATCCTGCTGGTCCACTGGCAGTACCCCATGAGGCTATTGAAAACTGTAATGTGGGCGGGTATGAAGTGAAAGCAGGAACTCGTTTGTTGGTTAACTTGTGGAAAATTCATCGTGATCCTCGAGTATGGTCAAACCCGTTAGAGTTCAAGCCAGAAAGGTTTCTTCCACAGGTGGATGGTACTGCTGGTGGTTTTGAAGCTTCAAAGTTGGACTTTAGAGGTCAAGATTTTGTGTATGCACCATTTGGTTCGGGACGAAGGATGTGCCCAGGGATCAACTTTGCTGCTCAGACACTGCACATGACACTAGCTCGCCTACTCCATGCATTTGATTTCGATAATGAGTCAGGTGGATCAGTAATAGACATGACAGAGGGATCAGGTTTAACCATGCCCAAAGTTACCCCACTCGAAGTTCAGCTTCGCCCACGCCTTGCTAGCACACTTTACTAAAAAGTAGTGCCAAAGTTTCAAGAAGAAATGATATTCTTATAATTGCATTTAATTTGGTATCACGTATGAACTATGTAGGTGAAATTTGGATTGCTGGTATAGTAGTATTGCATGGTGGTGTTCTATAATGAAAATATGCCAGGTCCTCTTCTGGAATTGAATGAAAATAAGTACTTTGGTGAGTACAAGGCTCACTGCAATTTGCAATTATTGTAAGCAATGGAGTGTAAAATACTGGGTCAATTTAGAAAATTCGACGCATTGCAGCACACTCAAAGAAAATTTCATAATTATCAAGACAATGAACAATATTGTACGGATTTATTAAGTTTTTAAATATGACGTGTTCAAGAAGACTTATGGACATGACCTCATTTTATATTCGCACCTTACACCGACCTCTTGTTTGTTGGCACATCTGTGTCTTTGAGCCAATAAGAAAAAAGGGTAATTGTCAACTTACAGGTCGTGGGAAAGAATCTTTCATTCTCCTTGAAGTTTTTCAATCCGGTATAGTTATACATACACCAAAGAACTGAAGAGTTTCCATTTCCTGTAATCCAAGTACTCAAAATGCTTTCGCTTTCGTCTAAAGATTCAACTAGCCATGATATTTCTGAGGATGAGTTGGTGTCGGAGAAATCATCAGCATCTGTTGTCGCAAGCAATTGCGATCTTTTAAAACAGATTTTGTTGTGTGTGCCGATGAAACCTTTGATGCTATTCAAGTGCGTATCAACAAGTTGGCTATCTCTATTCTCAGACCCACTTTTTGTTCACAGCTATACTCTTCGAAATCACAGACTTTCTAATCGTGGGTTGTTTTTGCACAAAATGTCTATCGGTGGTGCTGACCCGAAATTCGAATTCCTCTTTGCTGATGGAAGGAGTTTTATAGGTACTATGCCGTTCAAAACACCATTTCCCAAAGAATCCACGTTTGTGATAACCGAACACTCGTGCAATGGCCTTATCTGCTGCAGTGCCGGCAGTAGCGATGACAAGGAAAATAGCAGAACTTATTATATATTCAACCCAACCACAAGTCAGTTTAGAATCCTTCCTCGGTCTCCATCTAGAGAAGATGGTTCCATAGTTCGGAATGTTAGCTTGGCTTTCGATCCGCTGAAATCGCCTCATTATCAAGTAGTCTGCTTTTTAATATCGATGGAAAAATGTATTTTTCAGATTGATATTTACTCTTCAAAAACAGCATCTTGGAGGCGATCTGGAGAAGGATTCTCCGATAAGCCATTTCTGCATACCAAGTCTGGTGTGTTCTGGAATGGTTCACTTCATTGGGTCCATGTAACCGAATATCCTCATGTTAGCTTGAAGGATTCTTTTGTTTACTTTGACGTTGATCAAGAATTATTAATGGATATGCCGGTTCCAGAAATACCTGACGGGAAAGTTTGGGATAAAGAGAAAATAGGCTACTTTGGTGAGTACAAGGGTCATTTGCATCTTATTCCAAATTATGATATATATGATGCGGATATCTACATATTTGAGATGGAAGACGTTCACTATAAGCAGTGGAATTTAAAGTACAAGGTCAATTTAGCAGAAGTGTTAATAGCATACCCAGAGACGTTTTTTGACAATGAACGCATTTACGAGGAGAATGAATTAGATTTGTATCAACACTTGTACGGTTATAAGTTCTCGATATTCCTTGTAGAAGAAGAAGAAGGAGAATCATTAAACATACTGATCCATATACCAGATAAGATTATTTCTTATGATCTTAAGAAAATGATCTTCAAGGAAACACATGATTTGCCTTCAAGTCTTTTCCATACGGGGCCAGCTCAGGCCATTTTATGTGGTGCACATCAGTATATGGAGTCACTTGCTTGCGTTTGATTGATTGAAGAAATTTGGTTTTGTTTACTACTACTACGAATCAAAACTAGGGTAGAAATAATCCTCGTTTCGGTTTCCTTTTTGTTCGGTTGTACTCATTGGTTGAGGTATATTTACCCCTCTTAGTGAATCAAAACTAGGCTTATTTTTTTCGATGAATATGTGTGGTTGTCCAAGTATGTTTCCGATTTGGCATTGAAAAATAAATAAGATTGGACAATATGGGGGGTTATATGAGTTTACTTAATTTACACCATTTCTTTTTTTTTTTGAATTTTTTCTAGCAGATTTGCATTCCGTTTATCTTTAATCCCTTTGACCATGCATGTACCGGAGTAGAAGTTTGATCTTAGTGAGTTGGTCAGGATGATCGTTTTAATTGGTCCCCCAGTCACTTCGTTTGAATTCTCAATTTTGCTCACCCCATCATCAGTAATAACCAGCCAGAAGATGCATTGATGAAGTGCAAAATAAATACATTCCTTCATTTGCTCTGATATTAATTGTAACCTACTCTTTCACAACCTGGCGAGATTGGGGTATACCCAAACTAATTGGGGTATACCCAATAAGACAAAATCAGGTCATTATGTAAGTAAAACCAAGCCACCCCTTAACCTATATTTTTGTAAATGGCTAAAATGCCCCCATAATGATTAACTCTAATTTAACTAAAATGATTAGATTAGTTAAATTAGTTAGATTAGTTAGTTGATTTAGTTATAAGTTGAGTTTTAGAAATCATTTAGAGAGAGAATTAGTATGAAGGAGTAGAGGAGATTTTGGGGGGAAAAGTTAGGTTTTTGTGAAATTTGTGATATGAGTGAGATGAGTGATTCTAATCTCGATTTTGAAGTGGGGGAGTCTTCTAACTTTCCTCCTACATATGAGTACTTGTATGATGATCTACTGCACCATGATCGAATGGATTACATGCATGACCCTCACTTTTATTTTCCTCAAACTCATGATGGGTATGGAAGTGATGAATGTATTGAGCCAAACGAAGAATCGAATGACCAAGAAGAAGAGAATGGAGCTGCAAGTAAACAGGTAGACAACCTACGTCGTGAAGATTGTGATTTTTCCATGCAAATGATCGATTTTGGTTTTTTTTTTTTCAGTTCTGCTGTACATGGTCGGCAAGGTCGACGCTTGTCGATCATGCCGGCCATAAAAGCCGGCGTGGTTCTACTTTGAATAACGTGCCGACTTTTCATGAGCAAGACTCACGCGGCAATGTAGAAAATTTGAACCTTGCCGACTTTTATTTTTTGAAACACAGAGCCCTTACTTGAAAATGCGTACGCCGGCATTGTAATGTTTTCATAACTCACGGTTTTTGTCATGTCGGCAATGTTTATATTCTATTACCTTCCGGTCTTTTCTAGCCGGCATTGTTTTATATGTCGACCATGCCGACCGTGGTAATACACATCAACTAAACTTTTGATGTTTTGTAGATTGTGGCATTGGTACCTATGGAGGATCAGCCTCAAGCTCATAAAATTAGGGGTCCCGATACTTCCGAACATTATGCTAATGATTTGGAATGGAAGGAAAAGACGACGCGGTCAATTGGATTGTTGAGAAAGCCAAAGAGAAGATGCGTTCTAGTGAAAAACACCCAACAAAGAGATACGCGGTTTGAAATGGTATGCGAGTGTTATGGTTTGCCGGAGGAAAGTCACAAGAGGAAGGGTTATGTGTATGATAAGAAGACGACTAGGGTGTACAAGACGAAGTCAAAGAAGTGTGGATGCCCATTCAAGATTATTTTTGGGAGGAACAAAGATACCGACAACGTGTGGAGAATGAGTAGAGTTGATGTTGGTTGGCATAGCCATAAAGATCCTGGACACTCTTGTTGGGCATTGTCAAGTTGCCAAGTTGAAACCGCACGAGTTCGAACAAGTAAGAACAAGTTGGGGAATTAAACCAAGTAAGCTCCTAAGTAAGTTCAAGAGGACGACCCGCATAACCTCTCTTCATTGTCTACAATTTATGCGGCCAAGGCAACTATTAAAAGAATTGAATGGGATGGAAGAAAGGTGATGGAAGAATCACAATGGTTAATACACAAATACAACTACACGGTGAGACACCATGAGTCATCGAAGGGGAAGGTGGATCGTATTTTTCTTGCACATCCCGATATGATTCAATTGGCGCGTTTGCTTTTACCAAGTTTTGTTCATGGATTGTACTTATAAGACGAATAGGTACAACATGCCTTTGTTGAACATTGTAGGACAAACCCTGATAAGCAATCGTTCACGGTGGCATGGTGTTTTATGGATCGTGAGAAGGATGATAGTTATATTTGGGCATTGAAACTTTGAAGCTTCTCTACCACGAAGACGAAACTCCGGGGTTATAGTCACCGACAATGAGCAAGCAATAATGAACGCCGTGAGGATAGTCTTTCCCAATGCACAAAATTTCCTTGCACTTGGCATATACAATGCAATCTTAGAAAGAATTGTAGAAGTCATATCCAAAAACCGAAATCAAAGAAAGGAACTAAACGTGAAAAAGAGGAAGATGAACGTCTTAGCAAACTAACTAAAGAGGAGCGAGAGAAGGAGAAAGCGAAAGAAGACGAAGAATGGAAAGAAGGTGAGATTAAGTTTGGGTTATTCATGAAAGCGTGGGATAAGGTGGTTTGGTCGATGAGTGTGGGAAGATATGAGTTAAACTTGAAGGATTTCGAGGATGATTGGGGGACTAATTACCCCAAAGTAGTGGAATATTGCAAGAAACAATGGTTGAGTCCACACAAAGAGAGGTTTGTGTATGCTTATACTTACGACTATAAACATTTCAAACTTGAATCCACAAGTATGGTAGAGCAAGCGCATGGGAGACTAAAAGGTCTACTTTTCACGAGTCAAATGGGATTGTGACGGTGCAACATGCTATCCATGAATATACTAATAATGATATCAACAAGATAAAAAAACAATTCCAAGAAAGTAGCTTCCGGAAGTTGAGGGAGTTTAAGGAGGATAATTGGATGCTTGTTGGTATACATTGCAACGATCGCATTGGGCAATACGTTTTATGATGAAACATCTCGCTTTGTTTAAAAAGTATAAAAAGTATGACGACCCGAGCACTCCTTGTAAGTGTAGGATAATGAAGGCTATCGGACTTCCATGTCGTCATATGCTTGGTAGGTATAAAACTCCCATTCCTCTTGATGATATCGATCCCTATTGGAAGCAATTATCTTTCAAACCGGCTCCAAGAGAAGATCCCGGTGAAGAGTTTTGCGACATGGAACTTGGGAGAATAACTCGAAAAATACCCCAAGTTGAATAGGTTGGACAAACAAACTATGAAGCACAAGTTGATGCCGATAGTTTACCCTTTTATGGAAGAACTTGAAGAACCGGAGAAACAAGATCCTAATGGTAGACCAACTACCAAAAGACGAGGGCGGAAGAAAGAGAACAAATCAAAGAGTTTTGAGTACAAATTGCGATCAAGATCAATCCGAAGGAGAACAAATCAAAGAGTTTTTAAGTAGAAATAGTGATCAATCCAAAAGGGAAAACATTAAAGAGCATTTGAGTACAAAGTGTGATCCATCCGGACATGTTTATACCGAGGCGCAATACAAGGAGGAGCCCGCTAAAAGAAAAGAGGTCGTCCAAGGAAGGATTAAACTACGCCAACGGTCTCTAACTTGAATACAAATGACACTCTACCTCTTGAGAGTCAAGCAAGCGTGGAATTTGTTGGAAAGAAAAGGGTCGACCAAAGAAGGATTTAACTACACCAACCGTCTCTAACTTGAATACAAATGGAACTCTACCTTTTGAGAGCCAAGCAAGCCAAGGAGATGTGGCGAAGAAAAAAGTCGTCCAAAGAAGGTAGTACAACCGGTGTGTTGCAAAAGTATCGTACTCAACTCCCTCCAATTATTCAAGATTTCGTGATTGGTACCGACGATGTTCGAAAGATGGAAATTGTGGGTTTCACGTTATCTCGCAACAATTGGGACACCTAAGTGGAGCGGTTGAAGAGAATCTCACCCAATGCCAATACATTAGAAAGAAGATGGCCGCTCGACTTAGGAACACCGACAAGGAGTTCCATATCTCAATGATTCTAGAAGGTTCCATGGAGGAGAAAGAAGCAACTTTCAAAGGTTTGCTAACTAGTGTTAAAGGCCCTGGAGGGAAACGCACCGATCAAATGGGAGCATTGGTTGAGAATGCCGGATGTGGCCATCTATTCGCGGATACTTGGAATTAGTGGTACATTTTTTTAGTGAGGGACTATCTATAGCATTTGCACCGAAACATGCGGTTTGCGTGGAGCAACTCAAGCATAGAAGAATTGTCATGGCTTTGGTGGATAAAAATCATTTTATTGGTCTACAACTCAATAAGGAATGTCCATTACCTCTATATGTAGGTTTAGTTTGTGGGAGAAGTTCACAAAACAACAAGAGCAAGGAATGGATGAAAATTTATGAGGACAACATGGCCCTTTGGAATGTTATAGATGAGTCTCGGGAATGTCCCACAGATTTGACTAAAGGAGGTTCAATAGGTTTGAATGAACTCCTCCAATAGATTTGAGTGAGGAGTGATTATGATTAGGGAATAAAGCAGCTTTTTGTGTAGTGTACAATGGAGTACTAGACAAAACATTCGTACTTTTTTGGAGTACTTTTGTAATCGCATGCGTGTTTGTGTAATGTACTTTGGAGTGCTACGAATGAATGAAATGGATGTTTTTTTTTGGGTGTATTCTCATTTGGTTTCAAGCATCATATTCATTACCAAAACATGCCGGCTATCCTGTGGTCGGACGGTATTATTTCTTCAGATCATCAGCCGCAATGCATGACAAGACAGGAAAAAGCCGCCCGATATGGCCGGCAAGGTCCGGCTTTTGACAAGCCGCCAGGCTATCCCAAGGTCGGCACGGTATTATTTCTTCGATCGCCTGTGCAATGCATGACAAGGGAAAAAAAGCCACGATATGGCCGGCAAGGTCATCTTTTGACAAGTGCTTCGCTCTTTATTCGGACGGTATGATGTTTATGAAATTTACCATGCCGCCTAAGAACTCCCTTAAAAAAAAAATTGTTCCGGATGTTTTTACTATTGGCTGGGCACGGTCCTGGTTTTGAGAGGTTGTAGGCTTTAGTTGCGCTTCAGTATTGTTATTTAGCGTAACCATGCCGCTTAGAACTCCTCACAAATTGTTCATGAATGTTATTTTCTATTAAGCGGTAAGGTGTATTATAATATCCATGCTGACAGATAACCGTCTGGAAAGCTTTAATATAGTATAATGCCGACTAAGTGGGAGCCTAAGAAGTTTATAATTTAAGACAATGCCGACAATACATCGGATACAAACCTTAATTAAAGCATACAAACGTTAAAAACTTTACCCTAACACATTTGGGACATATATAGTATCTTTTCCAGACACAATTTCTTAGAGAGGTAATTAGCTTCCATCTTACCGTCGCAACATGGATCTGTGCATGATAGAGGTTAATTTTAGCAACTTCATCTTCATACGGAGCTACACGCTCATCTATCCAATAGAAAAACCCACAACAAGTGCATTTTGAAGCATACGGGTGATATACACCTCCTATTGCAGGCTTTCATGAGAAATAAGAATCCCTTACAACCTTCAATAGTGCATTTGCTTCCTTCAAAGGGTAGGGACAATCTCTTGCAAAATGACCACTTAGTGTACAAAGACTACAAATATTTGGTGTGAAACTTCCATTCTTTATGCAAGGTTGAAGATGAAGTTGGGAATGCTTTTATAATAAAAACATACCTAATATCTTGATTTTGAAATTTCTAGCCGTTGAGCATTCAATGGGTTGTACTTTGTACCTAAAAGGTGCATCCAATATCTCAGTGTCTGCAAGGTGTAGACTTCCTACCATGCCGGCCTAAAGTACTTTGTCTAAAAGTGCATACAAAATAATAACTTCTAAAGCAACTAAAATCAAAATTCAAATAAGTTTAACAAGTCTCGACCACAATCTAAGAGTTGAAAACATAATGAAAGAGTTCAAACCACAATCTAAGTTTCTAAACCAAGTGAAACATAATAAAGTTTAAGAATTTCATGGATCCTTCTTGTTGTTGTTATCTTCCTCCCCATCACTAGCTTTTTTCAAAGATCAGCTTTTGCTTTTCCTTCCCTTCACCGGGCCTATGTAGTCACCATCCTCATTGTAATAGGGGTTCACTCCGGAAAAAGTCACATGCCCTGAAAAAGTTCTTGGATCAACCTCCTCTTCTTCCTCCTCCGATGATGTGCATTCTTCATAGTTGAGGGATCACTAGGACTGTTCATAAACCTTAGAAATTCTTCCTGGATTTTCCTTACCCATCAAACATAACTTTCTAAACGGGCAATTCTCTTTGATTTTCATCTTTAGGTTCTTCTAAATTGGGATAAATTGTGTCCAAATATTCAAATAGCTCTTCCGCATTGTTAACAAGACAAGGTAGTTCTTCTTTGTTTCCTCTGGGAACCTAAACAATGCACAAATAAGATATATGAAAACAAACAACACAACACTGTTGACCTTCTACCCCTGGCCGGCAAGCCCGATAAGTAAAACACTGCCGACTACATTAAAGCCGGAATGTTGTTAACCAACTACCCTGCCGACTAACAAAACGCCGGAATGGTACTATCTATGAAAGATGCCGACTAATAAATTAGAAATTAAGGTTTGATGCCTAACGTCGGCATGGTACAAGTCAAAAACAACGCCGACCAAATACAACCCGGCATGGTTGGTTATTATACCCTGCCGGCCCTGGTTATTGTCAAACAGGCGCCATGGCTCTGATGAAAAGTCGGCATGTTATTCATCCTGAGACCATGCCGGCTCTTTCAAAATACCAATGGCCGGAATGTTGTTCAAGTATCGACTTTGCCGCGGCTAACAACAACCAAAAATCATAATTTTCGATTTCTAACCTAATCTAACAATCATATACAACAAAACAATAATGGGTTTGAGTTTATAAATCACTTACAATCTTCTTTTCGCCTTTAGAGGTTTTTTTTCAAAAGCATCTTCAAGGATTTCATTCTTGGGTTTTACTCGTTCCAACCTTTCCCTTTACCTTTTCCCTCTGATTTGGAGGTTTTCATGTTACCAGTTGAATCTCTCTTGCTGCTGGATCGTTTAGAATCAACCATTTTTTTTGGGTAGAAAATCAAAATTCAAAATTTTGGTTGATTTTAAGTTTTTGGAATGAAAGAGAAGAGGAGAGGGTTTAGAGAAGAAGAATGAAAGAGAAGAGGAGAGGTTTTGGTTAATCGGTTTTTTGGTTTTAAGTTTAGAGTTTAGTTTTAGGTTGATTAGTGTAGGGGTATTAAAGTAACTTTACCACGTTTTGGCCTCCCCTTAGTAAGGTCACATGTCCACTTAAAATTGGGTATACCCCAATTAGTTTGAGTATACCCCAATCTCGCCAGGTTTCACAAGTCTCTTTTATGTTGGATTTTTAATTTTTTATGATTGATTGATTTCGCGACAATCTGTGAGGTTTCTTCGAAATTTCTTTTTAACTTAGCAAACCTACGTTGTAGCTCTACGAATGCAAACAAGTGATTAATATTTATAGAAGTACCAATAATTTAAACACAAAACACTAGTGGAAAACAGAAGTTCCGCGACCGTCAGGACAAGTCATTTATACGAGTTATACGACTAGTTCCAACCGTCTCTGCTGGGGTCTCTGATAAAGCGAGCTGTTTTGTACGACCCTTAGCCGTGTGTCTCAAAATAATAACTGATTTCAAGTGTAACGAGGTGCAAACCCTAAAGCCGTGAGTCTCGGATTTAAATTATAAGATAAAAAAATGATTCGTATTTGTCGAAATGCCCGAATGGCTAAATCAAATAACTGGTTACATCAAGGTCAAGCCCAAGTCAAACGAAAGTCAAATCAAGGTCAAGGTCAAGGAAAGTCAAAGAAAGTCAAGTCAAAGTCAAGTCAAATTAAACTCAAATTAAACCCAAACTGAAATTCAAGTTTTAACCCAAACTGAAATTCAGATTTAAACTCAAACTTGAGAATTCCACATTCATTCATTTGATCCATTGGGTTTAAAATTACACAAAAAAGATGAAATTCTGGTTCAAGCCAATACATGTCCAAGCTAGCTAGCTAGTAAGTTCTAACAACAAGATGCTAAACTAATAGACAATAAGCTAAACAACATGTTAAACAACAAAACGATAAGCTCCTCGATACGATGAACTTAGCCAATACTTCATAAATGATATCAAGTAGTGCATCCATGTGTTGTGTCCCTGGTTCACATACGACAAAGAACGTCATTCCTGCAAAGCAAATGGATGCCAATATACAAACTAATAGACTTGAGTTCATAACCAACGTGTGACAGTAAGAATCGAAATGTTACTAAACCGTAACTGATGCCAAACCAAAATAAACATATAAAAAATGCTTTGAGACTACCATGCCTCTCACTAACGTGTAAGCTCCAAAGTAACCAGGATATCAAGAGAACCTACATATCAAATCACAACAATTCATAATCTGTTGAGGATGCATGTGATCATGAATAATACGAAGCTACAAAGATGAACAACTCCCCCTGCGATTAAGAAACAACCTAACAACCCCTTGTCGCCACTTTCCATGACTAATCTTACTACACCACCGTGAGAGCCCTAAGCACAAAACTTCATTAGTGATGACAAACTGCTTTATGGATCTACAAATAAGACCTCTTCAATAAAAATATAAAAATATTATCATATCTTCATATTCTTTGTCATAATATAAGTTACCACTCACATAAACTGTTTTAGTAATGATGGTTTAAGATGCCAAAGACATCCCTCGCATCCTCTGTATAGGGCATCTCAACAACTTAACGACCAATATATGTCATAGCTAGTTTTACACATGCATGTTAATAAGTTTCAACATCAATTAACCAAAATTAACTTGGGTAGTATACTACAAACTAACTTAAATTGAGAATATAGCTTTAAGGGATTAAAGATTATCCGCTTTTACTTTTTCTATGGAGAATATAAGCTTAGGAAAGATTATAGGTTATAATGCCTAGTTTGCTATGAGAATAAATACATAAAAGCAATGTCAGCTTCGAAATGAGATAATGCCATGATGATTGACTGCAAACTAGTAGAGGCTGTAAAACTTAGCTCTTTTATGAAAAATAACTTAAGAACTGACATATATAGACAAGTCACTATCCCTGTGTTATGATGGCATAAAGAAGCATGGTACTACGGCTACATAGTACTTGAATAAAGACCCTAAGAAACACAAGAACAACCAAATTTGTGCAGGTTTTGATATATGTGTACTCACAAGTTTTTATATATGTGTACTCACAAGGCACTTAGATTGTAAGTCGTTCAAACAAAAGCATGACATCATGTTGAAGACACCATGCATACATCATATGTCCATCGATAATGCATTTCACAAGACTTCAAAGAGGTGACTAGAACTAGAGCATTGAAAATGGATTCTTAGATGCGATTGTGTATATAGAGATATTGACATGTGATTTATTTATTAGTCTTTCTAAAATACAAAAATTATACTTGTAGTTGTTCTTCTCTGATCCGGGTTATAATGACAGACAAAAAGTAAGCGGTGAGACTTTTCCATATCCAAAGCAGTTTTTATAAAACATTTCATATACGATAAGTAATGATTATAATTTGTGCAAGTATGATTATAATTTGTGCAAGTAGGTTGATATAAGTAATTACCTTGCTAATTGTTGATATAATGATGAGATTCCCAAGGAAGAAGAGTATAAAGCCTTCGTGGAACTCCGGATGGAACTTTGATTGGAACAAATTGTCCTGGTTAGGTGACTTTGATTGCCAAACATAAAGAAGCAAATATAAGCCTTTAGAGCGCCATTAGTCTAATATAAGCCCCAAATGTACGCATGACATCAAGAGTACCACCACAATAAGCAAAATTTCATAATTTGTCACAGTTGAAGGATAAATGATTCACTTTACCAACACCGCAAGGGGAAAGTTGCAAAAAGTTCCTCTTCGATTCACAATATCCATGGCCACAATCAGCTGACGGTAGGCAATGGTGTATACAACATTACAACTTCTACATCCGCAACATCATAGTAAAGATCGTGCACAAAAATAAATCGAAAAAAAACTACTTCCAATAAGAGTAAAACACGTATAACAAAATATCAAGTACTCGTTAAAACCTTAAAAAAGTGATACGATGATAGATATATTTAGTCCTAGATTTCCTCATTATCCACTTTTATTCAGATCTACAAAATAAGTTCCAACTGTCAAGTCCTAGATTTACACATTCAATCCTCTTTCTTTTTCTTCGAGGATAACATGGATAACTCAAAGAAAACTCCTTATCTCTAGCAATAAAGCACTTTCATGGTGCATACCTCTTTTAACATACTATAAGGCTCTAGAATCTTTCTTAACTGGACATTATGCAAACCCATGAAATCTTTTTGTCTGTAATCACTTTAAAGATCTTCATAAACAATACCACCACCAAAATTGCACAGGCCTTGGAATATGGAACATTCAAAAGAATCACAAATTATATTGAGTGTAAGAAGTGGCCGCTTTGGTCTATCAAACCCCAATATTATTCTATAACAATCACACAATAATTAGTGAATCGCAACGGGACAAGATAGAAATTTTGGACCAAATTTTCTAAAGGAGCCACATGATAAGTAAATAAATCACCAAAAAAAGGAAGTACATGCCTTGATTGACGTCTAGCAGTGAAGGGGATTTTGAATGTCAAATTATAACATTAATTCACATAAATTGAAATCAAAAATTGCAAAATCAGAATTCAAAAAAATGTTTTATAAGTTAATGTGACAGGGATTAGATTATTCTAACTTCCTCCTAATATTGCACATTACTAGAAAGCAGACCCGGCCATAAATAAGATAACATTGCTTGTAGAGATGTTACCCAAATCGAGAATTGAATAACACATAAAATCCACACCATCCTGTAGGGTATGAAGTGCAAAGGAGATGTAACTAAACCACTCCACCATTAACACGGTCCCATGAAACAAAATTGTCTTCCAAATTTATTGCATTAGTACTAATCTAGCATAATGATACTCATCTCCAATGTAACAACATCAAAGAAATTGACAAATCAAGTAAACAAACATAAGACAAGTGTGCAAAGGATATTACCAAACCCTTAGAACTCCTCATGTTGTCCTCTCCTACATCAATTTTTCCAGTGAATAACCACCAGACTCTCCTCTTCCATAATCATACTTGCACGTAAAGTGACTCGAATCCAACAACTAATCCTCATGACACTGTGCATTTGCCTATACATCCGGCAAAAAAACACAAAACTTCAAGATATTAGATACTTATCAAAACTCTATTTGTCATTTCATCAAACAAATAAATTGCATAAATAGAAATGGGTATGTTTATTAACTTCAAAGGTCGAACTCAACACTAAACAGAGAGAAATCCCCAAAAATATCAAAATCCTCAAAATAAAGAGAATTTAAGCCCTAGATTTGAAAACTAAAGGGGTTGTTTTCTTCTCACCTTGTAAGAAACATCTAAAATTGTTTAAACTCTTAAACAATCTCGCAAAATAAAAACCACAAATTAATCATATCTAAAGTTTAGATCTCTAAAAATAGATAGCAGAGTGAAAAAATCAGAGAATGTTAGTAGTGATATGTGAGAAATGGGAAAAATTAAGGTTTATACTTGTTGATTTTCGAGGAGAAAGTAAGGTTTTCCGATTGTGATAATAAAAAACGAAGATACGGTTTGGTAGTTGTAGAAGTAGGAAATCAAACCCTAATTAAATGCCTTCGTTTGCGTAATCAAACCCAATCCCAAGAATTTTGATACCAAATCAACATAAAAATTAACGAAAATTTCAACAAACACGATTTAGTGAACCTAAGAAAACCCCAAATCAAATCCCTAATTTCATTCCAAATCTTAACATAATTTGAGATTTCTTTGTTTCCGCAAATAATGTAGATTTTCATATGAAATTAGAGTTTTGATTTAGGGGATATAAACATGAATTTTTGTTCATGGAATTTGGTGATTTTATTTTCTTTTTGGTAAACAAAACTAGAAGAAGAATAAATAAGAACAAGAGGTGTTGTTTGTGTGCTGAAGATCGGTGTTGGTGTTGTTCATGGATGTGTGATGATTGCTGTGAAGGTAGCCGGTGGTGGTGAGATGAGATGGAAAGATTTAACTGAAGTTGAGAAGCGATGGATAGGAGTGAGTAGTGAGTGTGAAGAGGAGAAAGATGAGCGCAGATAGAAGGAGAAGATATCTTTATCCTCGATAATAACGAGGTCTCTTCTTCCGATCCAGCCATCCATCTCATCTCAATCAATAGCTCAAATCTTAAACATCTCCCAGCGTTCATCGACATCTAAAAAGCAGGTAACTACGAGGCGTATGCCTAAGGGTCTCTCGAATCGGAGTTCCAAGAGGGATACAAGGGTAAATAAATTTTGTTATTCGGAGACCGCTTATTAAGCTCTCGGACATGGTCCTAGTTTTATTATATCGAGACCGCTATGTATGGTCCGCGGTCCAACTACCATTAATGAGGGTCTCAGATGTGGGTAGTTAAACACCCATTTTCCACTAGTGAAATGGGTTAAAAAGACCAAAATCAACAATTCCGGGTCGCCCAAGAACAATAATCACTCTTATCAAACAATGCAAAACAATAGATCCAATTGCCCAAACAATAATCACTCAAAACACGTAATCATCCTAAAACTAGACATAATAAATCACACAATGGGGTGCTAAAAATCTCAAATACAAATTCAAATTCGATCTAAACCCAATACAAAAATTTAAGGATTTGGGTTGATCTATAATCACGAATTACGATTAAAAGTCATAATAATTGATTATTTTGATCTTTATTTGATGAAATTGAATGAATAAAGATTTATATCTCATACCTCATCACGGCCAAAATTAAAGTTAAACTTTCTACGTTTCGATAATCAATCTACCAGAGAGAAGTAGTTTAAAATTACTAAAGGGAAGAGAAGAAGGTATGAATGGAAAACAAAAGATGTGAACGATGAAAACACTTGAAGTGGGTTTATTCCGCCATCGATGATAACGAAGAGGATTTGAGAAGGGTTTAACGCACGTGTGGGACAAGGTGTGTGGTGGGGCGC
Organism: Papaver armeniacum; assembly: GCA_023531295.1. Classification (NCBI taxonomy): domain Eukaryota; kingdom Viridiplantae; phylum Streptophyta; class Magnoliopsida; order Ranunculales; family Papaveraceae; genus Papaver; species Papaver armeniacum. The sequence goes on from JAJJWW010014878.1 coordinate 53,131, forward strand.
ACTGGAAGTTACGCTCCATCAAGCGTTATCACAAGTTACCCATTAGGCGGAGCCGCTGTTGCGCCCCACGCGCACACTGGCGCCCATCGCGGCAAGCCCTGGGTTACGCCACAAAGAAAGTAGTTTCAATTTGCGCCCATC
>JAJJWW010014879.1:0-129513 GCA_023531295.1 Papaver armeniacum
ATATTTTCTATTTTTATTATTATTTTCTCTCCCCTGTTTTGTGCAGGATTCCTCATTTGTCCATGTTTTCGAATGCTCGTTCGTGCATCATTGTTGAGTACACTTGCACCATTTTATTGGGGCTTACTCTGTGATAGTCCAGATGTCCGATTGTTGAGTAATTATTACTAATTCATGGAATTCAACGGAGAATAGTTCATGAAACGGAGTAATAACAATGAATTGAGTATCTATTACTAATCCATGAATCCAGCCGGGGAATTCAGGGAACGGATGAATGAGATAAAATGGTTATCTATTACTAATCCATGGAATCATCCAGGGATAGCCATGGAACGGAGTAATGACATAAAATAGATTATTTCTAAGGAATTCAGTCGGTGAATGTCACGGTAGAATTAATCTATTGTAGAATCGAGATATGATATAGTTGAAGCATGATACTCGTTCTGAAGAGTGCATAGTCAGGAAACAACGTGCAGCGTTGGTGTCCTGAAGGCGTTTAGCCATCCAGCAAACAATTATGTCCAGAGGGCCGCCTAAATCTATACACGGTCTCTCTACATAGTCAGGGAACAGCGAGTATCGCCGACGTCCTGAAGGCGTTAAACCCTCCGACAAACAATTATGTCCAGAGAACTGCCCAATAGTTCTTCTATGTAGAGGGGGGTATCTATATGTAGTCAGGGAACAACGAGTATCTCCGACATCCTAAAGGCGTTAAGCCCTCTAACAAACAATTATGTCTAGAGGACCGCCCAATCGTTCTTCTACAAAGAGGGCAGGATGAAATGCGTAGCATCGAACGCTCAGCTAGTGGGAGGCCTTTCGAGAAACATATTCATCATGGCTCTGAGAGGAATGCTCACTCAGTCAGAGATCGTGAAACGGTTCACGGATTGTAAAACACGAATCGTCACATGCGTTCCTGAAGCCGGGTCAGAAACATGCAGTATCATGATTTTACGATTTTAGCCCTTGTTGAAAATCCACCATCAACACATATGTGTATGAAAAGATTCCCTTGACAAAGAAGAAAATGCATATATATATATATATATATATATAGTCATTAGATACCATGCATCATAAGTTGACACATGAATCAAGAAGGTTGTGAATGTTCAAGCAATAATCGTGTTCAATTACTGAAAAGACGAGGGTACCCAAATACACCACAATCTTTTATTTATCCACCTATAAGTCCTCTTACCGAAAGTGATCGTCTATGGACAAAGTCGAGAAAATGCAAAAAATCGGTATTCACACTTTGTGTGATTGTCTATGGATACGAGATCGAGACAATACGACAACCAAAGTGTGATACTTGATAATAGGTTCGGACTTAACCAAACTCTATAGGATCACTATCAAGTATATACGGAGTTAACGATTGTGTAATTTACTTTAAATTATATAAACAAATATAATTGCTGAAAATAAAAGTAAATCACACAACAAGATTTTGTTAGCGAGGAAAACTGCAAATGCAGAAAAAACCCGGGACCTAGTCCAGAATTGAATACTCTCATAATTAAGCCGCTATACAAAATCTAAACCAACTTCGTATAATTTAGACCAAGCTGAAAAAGCGGGGGTCTAAAAACCACACCCAATATTTCGTTTAGCAATCTGTATGGACTAACTCCAATATACTTTCAAGAGAATCAACTAGACAGTCAGACTCAATCTTAAGAAAAGTATATCAAAGAGTTATATCTCTATTTCATAATTCAACCTGCAATCAAACAAGTAGGAATTTGCGAGCCCGATTGAATATAAGAAATAACTTGGACGGTATCAAAAACCAATATCCAAGGGTGAATCAATTTAATCAACAACCAAAGGTTGGATTCATAATTGATTGAACTTACACACAACCTGTGATATTTCAATTATATAGAAAACATAATGCGGAAAAGAAATAACACAGACACCAGAAGTTTTGTTGACGAGGAAACCGCAAATGCAGAAAAACCCCGGGACCTAGTCTAGATTTGAACACCACATTGTATTAATCCACTACAGACACTAGCCTACTCCAAGTTAACTTCGGAATAGAATGTAGTTGAGCCTTAACCAATCTCACACTGATTAAGGTACAGTCGCTATCCTTACGCCTCTGAATCCCAGCAGGACTCTACTCACTTGATTCCTTTAGATGATCTCACCCACAACTAAGAGTTGCTATGACCCAAAGTCGAAGACTTGATAAACAAATCTGTCTCACACGGAAAAGTCTATTGAATAGACAAATCCGTCTCCCACAGATATACCTATGAGTTTTGTTCAGTCTTTTGATAAATCAAGGTGAACAGGAACCAATTGATATACCGGACTTATATTCCCGAAGAACAGCCTAGAAATATCAATCACCTCACAATAATATTAATCGTATGGTAGTGAAACAAGATATTGTGGAATCACAAACGAAGAGACGAAGATGTTTGTGACTACTTTTTATCTTGCCTATCGGAGATTAAATATCGAGCAAATCTTAGAGAAGATAGTACTCAATCATGATAGAAAATAGCAAGATCAGAACACGCAACTACAGAGAAAATAGTTGGGTCTGGCTTCACAATCCTAATTAAGTCTTCAAGTCGTTAACCTACAGGGTTTTAGAAAAACCTAAGGTTAAAGGAGAATCGACTCTAGTCGCAACTAGTATCACACAGGAGGTGTGGGGATTAGGTTTCCCAGTTGCTAGAGTTCTCCCTTATATAGTCTTCAAATCAGGGTTCACAATCAATGTTACCTTGGTAACAAAGCATTCAATATTCACCGTTAGATGAAAACCTGATTAGACTAAAGCTAATACCTTTCAACCGTTAGATCGAACTTAGCTTGTTACACACAAATGAAAAGTGACTTCATTTAGATATGAGTAACCGTACCTAAAGGTGTACACCTTTGTTGGCTCAACAATAGTTAACCGAAGTTAGCCATATGAACACTTTCATATCAACCATATTCATCTTAACCATAACTAGTTCAAATGACTCAAATGAAACTAGTTCTAGAGTTGTTCAATTGTTTATATTCTCATAGAAGTATACAAGACACAATTGAAGCAGAATCGATTTTGATTCACTCGAATCAATTCATGAACATTAGAGCCACGGTTTGCAAAATATTGCATTCCTTATTATATAAATGTATTAGTTCATGAACAAACCGATCTTAGAATATAACCTACTCAAGTATGCAAACTGGTATGCATACCTAAGTAGCCGGACTTGGATTGTGTTCGCCAGTATGCAAATGTGTACGCATACTGTCGTACACTTCCAAGCTTCAGTGGAATCCAATACGCATACATGTACGCATACTATAGTACCCGGACTTCAACTGACTTCGCCAGTACTCGTACATGTACGCATACTCTAGCTCCCGGACTTTACCTGACCTCGCCAGTATGCATACGGGTATGCATACTACATTCCAGTCTTGGATCAACACATATGCAAGTATGCATACCGTGCTTATAATCCAATTATGGTTAAGTGTAAGCGAGTTAAACTCATCTCGAAATATCAAATGTGTATAATCGAAGTCTATATAGCTATACGACTTTTGTCTCAAATAGGAGATAAAGTAGATAGACTTTTGGATAGATAAGTTCAAGTCTCCATATACCTTTTGTTGATGAAGTTCCATAAGCTTCCCTTAGTAGTTCTTCATCTTTAATCTATGAACACCGTGAAGTCTAATGCTCAACTACACTTTTTATCCTAATCCGAGACTTAGCTATAAGTAGACTAGAAATCAAGACTTATAGTTTTGGCAACTAAACTTGACAACAAGCTTGAGTAGAAACGCTTGCGAGTTCGACCGAGCAGTGCTCTAATACAAGCAACTACCCCTAGTTCACTTAGTTTCCTCAATATCCATGCGCTTCCGACTTTGATGAGTGCACGCACTGGAACAATTCCTTTGGATCGTATTCCAAATAGTAAAGGAACAACAAATCTGTTTGGTAACAACTCTTTCGATTCTTTCAAGATAAAGATATCTCAAGTCATACGCAAAGGCTCTTCCGTTTAATCTAATAAAATCCTTTGCCTGGTTAGATTAATCTATCCAATAACTACCTAAGTAGTCAAGTTTAGATTCGCAATAAATCGATATAGATTCCAACAAGAAACTATAAAGTGATGTCGATCTCACGCAACTAATCAATAGAATAAATCCGATTCTAGTTGGATCCCAGCCAATCAAGGTTTGTGCACACCTAAAGATAAGAGAACCAGATAAGAAATCTTCTTTGTCTTCAAATCTTCTTTAATCTTCAATAAACACTTGCACAATACCACTTGAATCTCTTGTGATCAATCACACATAGAACGAAGTCTGTTAACAATGGATTATCACAAGATGTCTTTAGATCTACAAACAGTTCTAAAGATCCCGTCGATACTTCGATCTAGTTTGAGTCAATCTTATATCAAAAGAGAAGATTCTCAAGAATAAACAAACTAGGTGCAATCAAAGTTTCAACAACCATTAGTCAATCAAATCAATTGAAAACTAATAACACTGCAATTATCTAGTTTCCCACCAATGGTACTCTTAGAGCTTCTTGATCCCACAAAAGTCTTTAAACGAGCGGTCGTAAGAGATTTCGCCTAATTAGGGTACTTTACTCTCCGGATAGACGACTCCACCAGAAACAACAAAAAGATGAAGTTTGCCTGGCTCTTAGGATAGTTTTCTAAAAATGTAAACTTAGGTATTTATAGACCAAGGATGTTTGGACACCAAGGAATTTCCAAAACCGAAAATATTCTCAAGATATGCAATGAATAGCAAAATTCTATTTTCCTAATTCCAATGAATGCTTGTCCAAAATTTCTGAAATCTCTCAATAGAAAATTTCCAATTAGTAAATGAACATTACTAATTTTTATTCTCTATAAATATGCATTTAATTGCTGGTAATTAAAGAATATAAAACCAAAAACCTTAAGTAAAAGATTCTCAATTTATTTCGGCACAAGATCTCCTTGAGTACTAAGGAATATCTTTGAACAATAAATGATAAGAATTATTGTACGTGTTCAAAGTATGTTGACATCTTTTCATTGTTAATCTTTATTCATATTTACATGGATTTACATTCTTGGAATCGGTTATACCACACTTCCAAACAAGTTTAGAATTGGTTCACATGTATCACTACACCAAATTCTGGGATTAGAAACAGAACCAAGCCTTTACTAAAACGGGTTGTAACGGCTCTCGCCTGTTGCAAAAGTGGGTGTTATATTTTTTTCGTAACGGCTTTGTGGCCGTTACGAATCTGGGTTTATAACGACTCGTAACAACTGCGAGCCGTTACTTAATTTGCCACGTGGTAACAACTCGGGTCGTTATTTAATTTTTTTGTAACATAGTCGGGCGAATATGACTTTGAGCCGTTACTACGTGGCAGATTGTAACAGCTTAGAGTCGTTACTACGTGGCAAGTTGAAACAGCTCAGAGCCGTTACGAACTTTTTTGTAACATCAAAAAAATTACTGCCAGTCAACATATACCTGGTCAATATTGAACAATTTTGACCAGGTCAATGTTTACCGGCAGTCCATTTTCAGCCGAAAGATACGGCGGAATTCAAAAAAAAATACTTGTATAAATCTTTCATTCAATCTAACCACATTCTATGATACATTCAACATCAATAAAACTTGTTCTATTCTTTCATTCAACCCACCAAATTCTATGACACATTTAAACAAGATCATTGACTTAGAACTTATGAGAATTTCTAAACACTCTTTTACATTCATTCAAGCAGTTTGATACTTGGAGAGAATTCATATTCCTAAGTTTGAGGGAATATAATATATGTTTAGAAACTTAAATAGATAGCATATAAGTAAACTAACAGATAGAACTCACATAACAGTCTTTGCCTTGTCTTGCGTGCCGATTATCTTTCAAATCTGCAACACTTATGAGTTATGCACCTGAACAAGGGCAAGCAACCATCATTGTCCGATCTGCAAGGAAATGAATTGGAACAATCAGTAGTAAATATTTACTGTCTTAGCAGCGGTTTCCATTCTCTGAGCTTCATCTGCAGAAGCATATAATGATGCATAATTAACTAGTGAAGCATAAAACAAAGAGGCAAAAATGACTCCCATAAACCATAACTGATCCAATTGAGAATACAAGGACAAGATGAAACGGATATCAAAGAGATAAGCCTTTACATAACAACAGGGGAGGGAGATGGGTTGTGGTTGTAAAATAAACAACAACCTAAAGTATTAAGGTTGTTTTAGTGCTTACTAGGAACTGGACCAGTGACACAAGGTAAGGTTATCCCTCAATAGTTGCATAATCAAAGTACTGTATTTATAAAATTTTCCTCTCAAGTATCCAGCTTTGTTATAGCTTCTTTAAAAGCACTCTTTGCAAGGTGGCAGGCCCTGGATACAAAAAAGAATCCACCAGCTCTGTCACAAGGAAATTTTGGACATAAAATTCAGAACTAATACTATCGAAGACTATTTTCTCCAAACAAACAAGTGTTAGCTGCATACCTTTCAGGGGAGTTCATTATCTCATAACTGCATACCAGTGTTCGGTGTCCAATGAGCTGCAACCCTGTAATTCCATGGATGCATCTTAAAACAAGAAACATGCATTTAATGGTTGCAGCTTCAAACAAAAAGTGGTAAGGAAAAGGCTGTACCAATTTAGAAAGCAACCTGTAGGCGAGGCAATGCCTGCTTCTAGACCCTTCCCAGCAGAACGACCATTTCCTTATCCTTCATATATCCTCCATCCATCTTACAGCAGCAACTCCACAATTCCATACTTCCCCTGCACTTCAGTTCAACTTTGATCTTGGTCAGACAGAGCAACTTATATAAACTCAAACACACAAACAAAACCAGGGACATCTTATAAATTTAAGCATCTTATCATATAGATGTTACTGCTCAAGCATCTTCCTACCCATGAACTACTCTCCCACTTCTTCTTCACATCTATAAAATCAAAACCAAAAATATCAAATCACCAAGATCACTACATGCTCGACGTTTTTGTTCTTCGCATCATGTATGCAAACAATTCGAGAAAGCAAGGACCGTCTTAGCAATTAATAGCAGTAGGAAACTTAAGTATTCAAATGAATCTAAACTTATGATAACAGATAAGATAGGTATGCAGAAAATTGAACTAGTTCTATTTAATCGAACCTCCACAAATCCGTCTCCAAAATTCACACCATTCCCTAAATTGTATGTGCGAGCGAGGTGACGGTCGAGGGAAGCAGAATTAACTGAGTAAAGACAAAAATCTTGTTTATGCCGCTGTTGACGCAATTGTTGGGACATCAATAAGCCTGTAGTTTCCTCCAATCGGAACCTGTTGATCGAACAAATAAAAATATTAGCATACAATTTAAACAGAACACTGTCTAGATGAACAACATACTATATCTCTGTATAGCCAACACCAAACTAGCCCACAAGTTCACATGAGAATCAACTTAACCCATGACTTCATTAATCTTTTCCATCCTGAATTTGAGAATGACAAAATCGCAAACATAAACTGTCACACCCCATTTTCATTTGGTACAATAACACAGGCAAGGAAAACACATTTCTAGTGCAAACTTATGTCATCTTAAATTTGTTATCTATTTAGGCGTAGTCTCATGGAAACCTTTCCAACACTTGGGGCACTTACCAAAAAAAAAAAACAGAACTAAATCAGTTCTGACAATTCCCTGAGTATATATCTATGGTCACCAGAAATGTATAATTGAAAGGAATCGTCATAACAAACAGAACTTACTGGAATACTTCTGATTGATTTAACACAGTAATTACATTTCTATAAACATGCTTCATATATAAAGGTTGTTACCAAAAACAAATATACAACCCAAAATGCATCTATATACACAAAGATCCGAAAAGACATCACCTCAGAATTTGTACACAAGAAAAACCAAAATGAGGTGACAGATTCTACTCTTCCAGTGCCCCAACCTGGAACACTCACTCAAGCCATACATAATACTTGCCTTTCCCCGCCTCTTCTTCAGCCACGGTGTTTTCAACTGGAACTAAGAAATAGACTATATTAAGCACAGCCCAAAACAACTTGGAAGAAGAACAAAACAAATGTTCCATAAAGGTAAAGCCACAGTGAGAGTACCCATTTCGCAAGCAAGTAAAATACGGTTAGCAGAGAGAATTTTAAAATTAACACTACTTACACAAGAATTATACATACATCATACTTATAAAACCCATGGCACGAAATGACAATCAAGTGTGATGTACATGCAATTGGTTTCCCCAGGTACAATAGTGTATATATACTACGGCACATCTCGTGCTACTAAAGAAAATATAATATAGGTACGTAATTCTGCACATCTCGCGCTACTAATACTATCGCACATCTCGCACTACTCAACTTAGCAATAATATGTGGAGATAACAGACAATTATTGCGAGGAAAACAAAATACATCCACCACAACATACCCATAGCACATACATCTTAACAAGTGACCACACAATTTAATGCACATACCTTCACAAATTCAGTTCCCAGTTCAAAAGAAAATTCAAAGTACATACTGTAAGCAAGTGAAACATTTATTGGTTACTAGCAACCCTGTCAAGTATATTATAGTTCAAAAGACCGCTTAACATTACCTGGCTTCCTATATTTACTGACCCATAAGCCACCTTAATCATCTACCAGTCACAAAACAATCTATTTAAATATCTAATTCAAAACATGAAGAGAGCAATACTATTGAAAAATAAAGCTGAGAACTATACCTAAACAACTCTTCCAAGAACATTCATAAGTAAACTACATACAGGATTGGTACACACAAATTTCAAATCAGAATCACCACTCAGAGGTTTAAGTTAATAAGATGTGAAGCTATCTATTTCAGTATTCTCATGGATTAAAACTACTGCCAATGGGTCTACCCGGCATCCCCTTCTTTTAAACATTTCATCGAACATTGGGTGTCACCCCTTTGGTATAGAGACCAAGAATTATTGTTCCCAGACTTACTTACCCGAAATCTTGAAACAATTGAAAGGGGTTTTAGTTCTTACCTTGATGATTATTGGGATTCAGTTCAACTCTTCCTATTATCCCGTTCTCAAATCAAACAATCCCCTACTTTTTCTCTTCTCTGGTATTACTCTCCCAAAATTCTGAAATCCAATCTCTTTTTTTTCTTTCCTATTTTTTTTCTACTTATCTTCTCTCCTCCAAAAACAACCTACAGATGTTAACAAGAGAACAACCTACTGTCTCTCGTCATAGATGGAGCTGTCGATGGGTAAACAAGGAGAGGAATGAAAATTAAGGTATTTCCCTTTGACCAATTCAGTTCAAACCCATAAAATTAAATGAACCCATCTCTGTAACTCAATCACCAGTAGAAATCAATATTTAATCTTCAGTTCTTCATTTCTTTCTCGCCATGAATCAGCAGCAGAAATCTGAATGCTAATCCTATGTTCTTCGCAACATCATAATCTATCAACCACAACACCCATCTCTTACATCTACTTCACCAATCATCAGAAAACAAAGCAGAAAAAGAAGATTAAGATTTAAAATAGGAAGGAAAAAACCTATAGATTGAATTTCTAGCCTTGGAAGAAAGATAAAAGCTAGTATTTAGATTTTATACTTAAATCAATACCTTGAAGTGAAGAGGAGCCAATACCCTTTTCAACGAAATCCATCCATCTACTGAAAACCTAATTTCTCCGAAATCCATCAATCTATTCAAACCCTAATTTTTACTTTCTCTGTCTCTTTTTGTACATGACAAAAGATATTAATAAAAATCATTAGAAGAAGAAGAAGAGATAGAAGAGAAGAGAAGAGAAAGGGTTAGATCGAGAGAGATCGGAAGAAACCGAGAAGAGAAAGAGGCTTCTCGGAAGAAAACCGAGAAGAGTTTTTTTTTCGTCTCTCCGGTTTTTGACGGAAGAAAAATCTTCCTCGCGACCTTGCATTTCATCTACCACCATCATTATATCTCGCTTCTTGTCCTCCTCTTTATTAATTGATGGCGCCAAAAGAGTAGCGTCTGTATTTTGATATTCCTCGCAGATTAAAATCATACTTGATATAAAGGCAAAATGCGAGTTAGATGCCAACTTCTGTATTTGAGATGGATCATTTTAGCATAGTTATTTGACAAATTGAGTAATCTCTCACATTCTCCAATTTCATTTCTATTAGAATTTTAGAGCATGTATTATAGCTTCATACCCGTTTCATTATAGACTCAAATTCCATCTAAAAGCGAAAGCTAACTTATTGCCTTAAGGCGAAATCACAACAATTCCCACTCCTTTACCTTCTCCATTGGATGATCCATCCACTAATATTTCCCACCGATCCTCGGTTAACAAATCTTTGGATCCATGCTCTTCACATCCATCATTTCATCCATCGCTCATCTTCCTCCAAAGGAAATTCTCGCGTAAAAGTCTGCGACAACCTCGTGACTTTGTTGAAGATAATATTTCATATTTCGCCTTTGTAATGGCTTATTTGAGCATTCCACCTTTCGACTCTTCCCCGATCTTTTTGAATTTTTTTCGACTCAATTGGTACCTTTGTCACCACTTTAATAAAGATGTGTTCGAAAATATATATGAAGTTTAAATGACAAGACTGAGATTAGTTTTTCAATCTTCGAATAATTCTTTCTGCAGACAAAGATATAATAGATTGGTTTTCTCCTGCGTCCAGATAGAAGCACTTAAGGAATGTTGTCGCGAGAAGTTCTCGAAGCATAATGGATATATCCATTAAATGCTCTTGATCCTTGCAAAGCCTTTTCACATTCGTCCGTCCACTTAAATTTCGATCCTTTTTTCGTAACATTGAAAAGTGTTTACACTTCGCGAGATGAACCTTCCTAGTGATGCTAGTAACCCATTCACTTTTGAACATCCTTTCTCGCAGAGGTAACATCATAATCTATCAACCACAACACCCATCTCTTACATCTACTTCACCAATCATCTAGTGTTTTAAAACAACCTTTTCTACCATCCTCCGATATGTTGCTAAAGATTTCGTAAACCAAACGGCAAAAGAAGATTAAGATTTAAAATAGGAAGGATAAAAACCTAGTTGTCAGGAATATGATTGGCAAGAATTTGCTAGCCTTTGGAACTATAAAGAAAGATAAAAGCTAGTATTTAAAGTTTTTATCAATTTTTATACTATAAATCAATGCGAAGACCTTGAAGTGAAGAGGAGCCAGTTGATTACTCTGGTTCTCCCATAAGTTGGTTTTCAACGAAATCCATCCATTAGTGTATTTTGATATGTTCTTTCGCTTTGTTTATTTGTTCCTGTAAACACTTTACTTCATTTTGATAAAACCTAATTCCAGCTTGTGTAGGGAACTTTCTCCAAATCCATCAATTCTATTCAAACCCTATTTTTATCTTTTACTTTTGTTATGGATTTCTTGAATATTGTATCGAAAATCATATCGTCTTCTTATATCCCATCTTTTTGTACATGACACCCATGTTTTCATCGAGCGTTTATTAATAAAAATCTTTTGATATTTCCCCGCCGTGAATGAATCCTTCAAAGGTGATGTCCTTTCTCTATCCATAATCTTCTTTCCTTCAAAAGTAAGAGATAAGAGAAGAGAAGAGAAACAACTTTAAGATCTTCTCTCTTTTACCAATGATCATATGTAGAGAGATCGATTTTGCTTAATTAATCCATTGGAAGATGTAAGATCAAGAACATTTAAGAAACCGAGAAGAGAAAGAGGCTTAAGCTCCCCTTTATTTTGGGAAGAAACAAACGAGAAGAGATTCTCTTTTGCTTATTTTAGCCTCCCGACGCCGCTGCTCATTAATCTCGCAGGAAGAAAAACAAATGAAATTCATTTGAGGGATAGGACTTAGGTTAGATAGAAATTTTTGGGGGAGAAATATCATGTAGTATTAGGGAGGTTGGGTGGAAGTAGCCGTCCAAGTGTGACCAACCTAGTGTGACCAAGCGTGTGGCTGGCACGCTTATAAAAAATTTCGTAACGGCTTGCCTCTGTTATGAATTATTGAAAAATTCGTAACGGCTACGGCCTGTTACAACGTTTTCGTAACGTCCATTTGTAACGGAAAATTCGTAACAGCCAGTAAGCCGTTACGAATTCCTGTTACTAATCCGGGAATTTGGTGTAGTGTATTCCAAGATCACTACGTGATTGATCAAACACCAAATCACATACATGGGTTCAATCAGTTCTACCAATCACTAGGATCGGTTATACCGTAATATGGAAATACTTGTGATCGGTCACACAAGTTACCAGGACGGTTACATCAGTTACCAGGATCGGTCACACCAATTACAAATATCGATCATACTATCTCATGGTGATTACTTAGGATTGGTTACACTAATTAATAAAAACTAGTCATACCAAATCATAAGTCAGGCATTGTGATTAGTTATACCAAGATACATAACAAAGTTACGATCGGTTCTACCATCTCATACATATTGGTAATCCAAAGATTTGCAATGAATAGCCGCACCACTAAGCCTAACGATTTCCCTTTCAATTCATAAAACAAGTTCATGAATGTACTTCCTTTAAACAAATGTAAACCATTATTTCCTAGGATGAAATCTTCACCATAACCCATTCACATAATCATAACAGTATATACAAGATTATGTCGATGTCATATCTACGAAGTTCAAAAGATAAGCGTTATACTTCGTAGTCTAATTCCCTAATACTATGATCATACAAATATGACCATGTCACATCACTAGAGTATCATACAATATGTACTATATATACAGCTTCGCAGTTATGTTTTCAATATAACACGACTTTAAAGATACTTTAGGAATGAAAGCAGTTCAAGTCAATATTACTAACCTCAAGAGGAAGGATGATGTTGTCGTTGTAGTTCGCTTCTTCTTCACTTTCTTCAGATCTTCGGAGTAATACTTGTATGTCTCAACATTCCTAGACTTTCTAGTCTAACCTGAACAAAGTTGACTCTAGTATACAATCAAGCGACTTTAGATGAGTTTTGAGTCACTAAAATATGACAACCAAACTTGACATACCAACGCTTGGTGAGTTCAACCGAGCTATGCTCTAACAATCTCCCCCTTTGTCAATTTTAGTGATAAAACTCTTATTACATATGGATACACAAATTACAAGAATTCATTTTACATACGCTTGATTCCAAGTTTCAACAGCACAATAACCTGCATATATTGAATCAACAAATGCCGTTGTTGACATTTGAATAACAAAGCTAATACTCCCCCTAAAGGCAAGATAGGTAGATATTCAATCCGAACATCTTTGTTATTCCCCTTTTGTAGTCAGAATTACTACACTGCAATATGATATGTTTCTCCCCCTTAGTCAATGCTTTACTCTTTCATTAGATATAACATTTAAGCACAATTGTCCTTTCTTTAGTGATTGCAAATCACTTGTTTACTCCATATATTTCTCCCCCTTTTTGTCACATAACGACAAAGGTTCGAGCAAATAAAGGACAAACCAAAAGGATCTTACAAATCTAAAAGACTTGTAAACAACCTATAAGAGTCAAGCACGGAGGTTTCACATACCACTTTAGATAACCAATATTAAAACCAAAATTTAATATGTTATCAAGGAAACAATTGCTTGAAGCAATTTTCCTTAGTAGTTTAACAAATCGACTAAGAAACTTAATTCCCTTGTTAAACCGATTGCAAACATACAATCGCTTGTTTCGATAAGACCAAAATAAATATCAGAATTAACTTTATTTCTCTCATCAGGCTCTAATTAGTCAGATAATAACTTAGACCTTTCTCTTTAGACAAGACAAACACTAGGTTAGTTAACTAGTTTTTCTTGTCAAGGCATTCAGTTAGACTTGAATAATCGAATCCTTCAATTTGATAAGTCTAACTAAGATCAGAATTAACTTAGTTTCTCATATCCGGAATCGATTTGGACTAAACAAATGATCCCGTATTTCGTTAAGCCATAAAAAATACATCCAAACCAAAATAAATTGACTTGCTGTTGATGGTGGATTTTCATTTAAGGCTAAAATTGTAAAGGCCAAAATTATGTGCTAACATCTTGCAAAAGATAAATCCATTAATAAGTGATGAATACTTCTTCACTTTACTAATTCACCTAGAATGGAGCATGTGGCAACAATCCCAACATTCTGTGAATTAAATACACAAAATTCATCCAGGTTGGAGCATGTGGCAACAATCCCATATACCCTGTGAATTTACAGCATTATTAATTAATGCATGACCATCCTTGTATTTCCTGTACTCATTATCGGTGCGGCATGACGACTGAGTGTTGTTCTCAAGAGAGCAACACGAACCTCAACTTATGCATCGATGAAGAAGATGAAAGGAAAAGAAAATTTTTCACAAGGGATGCCTATAAATAGACGAGAAAAATATTCATGAATTTTTCCTTCAAATCGCTCTTCAAGCGATATTCAAGGAAAAAGAGGCAAGATAGGATCATAACACGCAACGTACATTAGGCTCGCGGGAAGTTTAATGATGTGTCGCGAGAGCCAATGTTTGTGCATCTCATCAAGGATCCGAAAATAAAGGGGAACTTAGTTGTCATCCACTATGTATTACCTATATAAAGGGCTAAATGAGTCTGTAGAGGAGAGATCTTTTGGAATTGTTAGGCAAGTCATTAGAGAGAGAAAGTTTAAGAGTGTTTTAACTTCTAAGTGTAATTCTATTTTCAGAGTAAACACTTAGCAACACTTGAAATGGATTAATTCCGAGTGGGTGTAGTGTGGGAAAAGAGCAACACGAACTAATAATGAAGCATGTACGAAATACCCATACAGCCGCAACTCTCGGTGTGTTATACTAACCCGATTGAGCATACATCTCTCGGTGTGTTATACTAGCCCGATTGAGCATATTTGAATCTGGATTGTCCATATCAGTCTCAGAAACGATCAAGACCATCCAACTTCACCAGCATGATTGGATGGCTTAGATTGAATCCATGACCCCAAGCAGGTATTGGAATATTCACTACCGACCCAACGCGGGCCCCGCATGGTCGGCATCCCCAAAAGGGTGGCATAGCTTGCCAAACCGTCCAAGCCAAAGCAGTATGGACGAAAAACCCTAAATTAGGGTTTGCGGCACATTACATGTGTCGCAAAACAGTCTCAACCATCCATCTTCGCAGGCATAGATGGAGGGTGTAGATGTAGATTCAAAGGGCCCAGAGCATGTCAACACAAACACCGTGGGCCCGCCTACATACATGACTGATTGGACAGGACCGACTATAGTTGGTCGTTCCAGTTCGTGCGCCCAAACAAGGCATGACGCACGGCCGGTGAAACCCTAATTAGGGTTTGAACATCACGAGCGTCCATTTTCTCCTGCACGAATGAAGGGTCCAGGATTAGACTAAGCAGGTCCGGTGCGTATCAACATGACCACCGTGGGCCCATCTATCTCCACACCCGATCGTCCAAGGCATACCATGCCTGGTTGTTCCGATTCGCACGCCCAAACTAGCGTGGTCACACCTCCCAATTGCAAACTAATCTCGACCACTCAACTTTGCCGGACAAATTGAGTGGCTTAGATCACGTTTCTATGGGATATTAAGGTATGAACGTGTACACCAGCTCGCCGTCTGTATACCAGACTAATCGGCCAAGACCGACCAAGCTTGGTCGTCTTGAAACGCGCGCCCGAAGTTGGCATGACGCGCGGCTTTTCGGCACCAGATTTCTGTCGCAAATTGATCTCGACCACTCAACTTCTCCGGACAAATTGAGTGGCCCAGATCACACTTTCACGAGACAATGAGGTATGGGCGCCTACACCGTCATGCCGTCTACACACATGCATGATCGGCCCTGCCAAAATTGTATCCCAAGCTTGGATTCGACCAAGTCGAAGAAGAGTGATGCTTGCGCACCTCTTCAAAAACCCTAATTCCACTAACGGTCGCAGATGAGTGTCTCAAAGATCATCTCGTCCGTACAACTTCACCGGCTTGGCTATACAGCCCTGGTCAGGAGTTAATTGGTCAGTGAGGCGTCATGGTGATCACCACCCGTCACTTTACCACACCATGTGGTCGGCCAAGGGAGGACTTGCTTGCGCAACCTCCAAACCATCACATGAAGTAGGCTGGACATGAGGCTATTTTGAGACGCTCAAACAACGATGCTTCATACATGCTGAATATACTCAATGCAGTACCTGCATAGAATACACACGATACTTCACAAGTATCGACTTCCTAAATAACTTAGTTATTTAATCTAGCATTACATGCTACTTTCTGTGGGTCCCACGATCCACACACTCGAGACATCAATCATGTCACAAACTAGGGGATACATAATGGGGTATTGGTCTGGCGGTTTACATCGTGTAGTGCACAACGCGCCATTACAAGAACGTGTCAGGAAGTCATGGACGGTTAGTGATGATGGGAGAAGTGGGCAAGACTGGTCGTGTGACACCAACACACAACTCCACTACTCCATCACTCCACTTTCTCCACTTCCCACGAGATACGAGGGTTAGGCTTAAAGACTTGTATAAATAGGTTCTCCTCCCTATTTTCCAAACAGGAACAAGACAAGACAACAGAGGCAAGTGTTGATACAATCGTATTCAAACACCGAACTGATAGCTTACATCCCGCAAGCCGTTCGGCTTTATGATACAAGTCATACACAGCCAACACCTTCACAATCTCAACACCTTCTTCGCTTCCCTCCCTAAGATCAACCCCATCTCCTTCACTTTGTGACCGAAACAAGTCTGGAACGGCCATTTCTTGGTTTAGGCCGGATTTGCACAGATTGATTTCTTGAATCTACAAGCACTCCCATGCAGTGCATTTGTTTAGGGTTTAGATTCATATCTCATCCACACACCCCAAATTACCAAAACCGGCAGAAATAGTTTTCACCCATAAACAATTGGCGACCACAGCGGGAGGTTAATCTCTCGGTTGTATATTCAATTTCTTCAATACCATTCAATCAATTTAGAGATGGTTGGTCTTAGGACCGCCTCGACAGTCTCAAATCCCGATGGTTTCTCCAACGGAGATACCCCTCCTCCTAACGGCGTATCTGACGGCATGATCATGAGATTTCCAACATTAAGCGAACTAGCATGGGTACAGGAGATTCACACGAAGAACATGGAGCTAATCAAAGAAGCGGTAAATGGCATACTTGATCTCCTCATCAAGATGACGTCAGAGATGAGCGTTCCGGAGACATCTACACCGGGGACTAGTTCCCCTCAGATCAACAGCTTTACTACGAACTAGAAACCAGTGGATCAGGAAACGGCATCTCTAGTGGAAAGCTTGTGTGAAATCTTGCACCTCTCGAAGAATCAACGGCAAAGACATTTTGCGCAATTAATAAAATAGCTCGGACGTACACCCCGACTCCTTCACGTCCGTAAGTCCTAATCGCGATCGGAAACATCGTAAATAATGTTACATTTAAGGTAAGACGACATGATGGCAGAGGAAGGTCACAACCGGGCCCTACATGTTACCGCACGTATCAAGGGTTCAGAGTTCAGGAGGGCCCTCATTGACACAGGAGCATCTTCGAATGTGATTACTCTCAAGACTCTCAGGACAGCCAAGGTTGGCCCATGCAATATTGTACGTCAACCCACCACAATGACGAACTTCGAAGGAAACCAGACCATCACATATGGGTATGTCAATCTGAATTTATCAGTAGGACCCGTTCAGTTAAAAGTGAAATTTGAAGTCATAGAAAAGGAGACGGACTACCATATGATACTAGGGAGACCGTGGCTTCATGACAATAAGGTCATCCCTTCAACATATCACCAGTGCCTGAAGACCATGCTAAATGAGGAAGTCATCCGTATTCCTGCATAATTGTCTCCGTACGCACCAATATGCGGAGTGGAACTGTTCGAGACAAAAGAAACTCCGCAGGGAAGGTCAGACAAAGTCCTGTGCACCCCAATACCCACGTGGGCTTCAATCCAGGAAGAAGACCGACTTGCATTAATGGGGGCTAAGCACTACGACACACCTTTTCTGATGAGGCATCCATCTTTATCCGGTGAAGCTTCAACCCATGCTCACGCCAAAAGGGAATGCACTTTCGAGGCAAACCGTGATCAGAAGGGGAAGACAATATACCGGCGCCGCTGTTAGCAATTAGCAGGAGAGACTGGCACCCAGTCTCTCCGCCCAATTGAATGCTGCAAGAACAACGAAACACAAGAGGAGGTATTGGACGCCCCGCGACAGCTACAAGATGGCACAAACTCCACAACTCGAGACTGTTAACATCGGGAATGAATAATCTCCCAGGCCTATCTCTATCAATTCGACTCTGTCCGTGGACGAACGTGCGAGTCTTGTCCAACTACTCAATGAGTACCAAGATGTGTTTGCCTGGACATACGAGGAAATGCCTGGTCTAGACAAAAAATTGGTCACCCATCACCTACATGTCATACCTGGATCCAAGACAATCAAGCAATCTCTGAGGCAATTCAGACACGAAGTGGAAGAACAAATCAAGAACGAAATTCGAAGTTGCTAGTCTGCTGGCTTCATCGAGACCTATTCATCATCCGACCTGGTTAGATAATATGGTCCCAAAGAAAGAATAAAAATGGACAGATTCGGTGCTGCGTGGATTTCAGAGACTTGAACAAGTGCTGCCCCAAGGACGACTTTCCTCTGCCTAACATCGACATGTTAGTAGACGCCACCAGCAGACACGTCATGTTCTCCTTCATGGATGGTTACATCGGCTACAATAAGATAAGAATGTATGAGCACGATGCAAGTAAGACAGCCTTCCGAACCCCTCTTGGCAATTTTTACTATACTGTTATGCCATTCGGTTTAAAGAACGTCGGCGCAACGTATCAACGTGCTATGACGGCAATCTTCCACGACATGATGCATAAACAAGTAGAAGACTATGTAGATGATATCGTGGTCAAGTCAAGGGCTCGAGCAGATCACACCAACGTCTTACAACAAGTGTTTGAGAGGTGTCGAGAATACAAGTTGAAGATGAATCCTTTGAAATGCGCTTTTAGTGTCTCTTCAGGTAAATTTCTGGGATTCCAAGTGACTGCAGAAGGAATCAAGGTAGACCCGTCCAAGACTCAGGCTATCCTCACAATACCGCCTCCACGAACTGTGAAGGAGCTCCAGAGTTTCATGGGCAAGGTGAACTACATTCGACGTTTTATACCCGGTCTAGCCCAACTTACCGCCTCATTCACCCCCTTACTGAAGAAAGGAGCCAGCTTCGTTTGGATCGCAACTCAGCAGGAAGCTTTTCGAAAGATTCAACGAATACTGTCATCTCCAGCCATCATGAAGTCTCCTGTACAAGGGAAGCCGTTGTGTCTCTACACTGCCTTCAGTGACACCACCGTAGGGGCTCTACTCGCTCAGGAAGACAACAAGGGAATCGAACGTCCCATATACTATTTCAGCCGAATATTAAGAGATGCTGAACTCAGATATCCCAAAGCGGAGAAAGCATGTTTAGCTTTGATCCATTCTATTCAGAAGTTTAGGCATTACCTACTATCCAACAAGGTGATACTCGTGTCTAAATCGATCCCCGCAAAGTTTTTACTTTCAAATCCGGTCTTGACGGGAAGGACAGGCAAGTGGCTTCTCCAAATGTCAGAGCTGGACATAACATGTACATCACCTAGAGCTATCAAGGGTCAAGCAGTCGCAGACTTACTAGAAGCATTCCCTGGAGAAGGTACTACAGGGCTACACGAGGATCTTCCTGGAGAATTTCTAGACATCTCTGTTTTGGAAGAAGAAGTGTGGCTCTTGTATTTTGATGGCTCTGCTACCCCTAGCAGTAATACTGGAGGAGCGGGCGTGGTATTAGTATCTCCAAGAAGATATTGTGGAATCACAATGAGACGAAGATGTTTGTGACTACTTTTATATCTTGCCTATCGGAGATATCAATCTCAAGCCAATCGTTACGATTGTACTCAATACGATAGAAACAGCAAGATCAGATCACACAACTACAAGAAAGTAATATCGGTCTGGATTCACAATCCTAATGAAGTCTTCAAGTCGTTAACCTACATGGTCTCGATAAGAAACCTAAGGTTAAAGGAGAATCGACACTAGCTTATACAACTAGTATCACACATGAGGTGTGGGGATTAGGTTTCCTAGTTGCTAGAGTTCTCCTTTATATAGTCTTTCAAATCAGGGTTTGCAATCAATGTTAGCTTAGTAACAAAGCATTCAATATTCACCGTTAGATGAAAACCTGATTATATTCAAGCTAATATCTTTCAACCGTTGGATCGAAAACTTAGCTTGTTATACACAAATGAAATGCACGTTTTAGGTTTGTGTAACCGTACCCAAACATGTACATTTGTTGGTTCAACAATAGTTAACCAAATGGTTATAGATATGAGCACTTTCATATTAACCAAATTCTTCTTCACCATAATGAGTTCAATTGTTATAGAAGTATACAAGACACAATCGAAGCAAAAACGATTTGATTCACTCGAATCGATTCATGAACTTTATAGCCACGGTTTGCAAACTTGCATTCCTTAGTAAATATAAGTATAAGTTCACGAATAATCGTTTTTAGATATAACCAGCCTAAGTACGCGGACTTAAGTACCCGGAATAAGATTGTAACAAGTTTACAAACCCCAACAGATTTTCTCGGGAAGAGAACCTCCGACAGTACGCGGACTGGGTTCGCGGACTCTTGTTCCGGTTTTCCTGATCAACAAAGTAAGCATACTTTGGTTCAAGAAATAAGGACTTATACATGTATGCGTTTCCACACAATGCTTATATCCAACAAAGGTTATATAATCTAAACTCTCATTTCAATCATTGAAACATTTTTAGAGGACGTTATATAGTTGTTATTCACAAACCATTTTTCGTCAAAGCCATTTTCAAAGTGATTGAAACATAACATGACTTTCATCACTAGGTAAAGATGAACTTGATCAAATCGAAAGCTTACCAACACATATTTCGAGAAATAGATAAGCGAGATAAACTCGGCTCGAAATAACAAATGTGTATAATCAAAGTCTATATAGAAAAAGGACTTTTGTCTCAAGATAGGAGATAGAGTAGATAGATTTTTGAGTGATAGATAAGTTCAAGTCTCCACATACCTTTTAGTCGATGAAGTTCCACCATTTCCTTGATTAGTTCTTCGTCTTGTATGATGATCGCCATGGAGTTCTTGAGCTCAACTACACTTTCTATCCTAGTCCGAGACTTAGTTATAGTAGACTAAAAATCAAGACTTATAGTTTTGATCACTAACATTGACAAATATGCTTGAGATAGCAACGAATGCGAGTTCGACCGAGCAGTGCTCTAACAATCTCCCCCTTTGTCAATTTTAGTGACAACTAACAAAATTATCAATACATATGGAATACAAAAATAAACAAATAAACTTTTGTAGCTCTTATTCCACATGCCTAATCTTCAACATTACTCGAAATCTTCGTCACTTCCAAGTAATCCAATGATCCCAAAGGTTGTAAGTTTAGCATCATCGTTGTTGAAAATCCGTAGCTATAACAATGAGAAAAGAAGAATTCTCAAGCATTGTTATACAGTGTCATAGTATTATTATACAACATCAAAGTTCAATTGTATCACAACTTCGACAACAATACTATAGTGATATGTATCACTCCCCCTTAGTCAATACTCCATCTCACATGGAAACCACTCCCCCTTACATAATGATCCGAAAACCATATGTATTTGTAGTGTGAACTACATATTAATTCTCCCCCTTTTGTTAATAAAATTGGCAAAGGTACGAAAACGGGATCCTAATGAAATTTCCAAGGAGACATTTCATGACCAAAAGTAAGCACATATCAACTTATTTAGATGCAATCATATAGCCGAAGCTAAATGCTTTCATCAAGGAGTTTATAAAGATACAAGATAACCCCTATAATATTCCACAGCCGCACCCCACAAAGATTTGGCATATAAGCACAAGTTCTATTAAGAACTCTCCCCCCATAATATGTCATTCCCGAAAGAACAACAAGAGCGACCTTAATTTCAAAAGAAAAGAAGGATTTCTTTGGACATAACAAATCACATACGAATATGAATTTGAATCCAAAAATACTCAATTAGATTAACCACAAGAGAACCCATAATTAATCTAATCGGAAATGGTCAACATAAGAGAACTTACGGAGCCTCACAGAATATACATAAAATATGGATCATGGAAGATCAATACTTCGGAATAAACAAGGATTCATTCTATTTTCCATCACTATTTGCACAATGACATACAATAGACATAATCCTCGTAATCAAAATTTCATCCTATCTTTCATCAATAATGACATAATAGGCTTCAAACTTTTGTAATGTCAAAAGCTCATTCATTCTTTTATCAATACATGCATATCGACATATGAAAGACTTAACTTTTGACAAGGTATGGGACAATCATAGTTCACGGATGCAAACATACATATCCCATAAAAAATTGCAATATATAAAACCATAAAGATTAATACTTCAAAAATCATCTTCCAAATAATTTTAGAATTTAAACAAATAAACCTAAAAACATGAAGATGAAAACGTTGGACATAGCTATGT
Source organism: Papaver armeniacum (assembly GCA_023531295.1). Taxonomy (NCBI): domain Eukaryota; kingdom Viridiplantae; phylum Streptophyta; class Magnoliopsida; order Ranunculales; family Papaveraceae; genus Papaver; species Papaver armeniacum. Next base: position 22,763 of record JAJJWW010014879.1, read on the forward strand.
GTAATCACAATAATGGCTATTCCAAACTCTAGTTATTCTTCTAAACAAAACAAAAAAAAGAAAATTTACTAGACAAATAATATCAACAAGCTAATAAACAAAAACCGACTCCTATGCCAAAGCCGAACACGAACTGAAGTCAAATAGACGGTTCGGGATCCTCACGAGTCTTGAGGTCTTTGAGCTTGTAATCGAAAACATCTACCGCATCTTTAGTAAAGATATCTTCATTGAGAAGGTCTTTAAGTTGTGCTTTTATGAGACCAAGGTCAGAAGTAACCTTTTCCAACTCAGTTCTTAACACATTAAGACTTTTCAAAGTATCGACAAGCTGCAGTTTTTCTTCCTCAAAGTATTTAAGAAAATCATGAACCACTTCAGCAGAGACCATATCCCCTTTCTCAATATACTCATGTGTGTAGGCATAGTAACATGAGGCATTAGGATGATCATCTTCAACAAGGGTTCTTTTCTTCCTCCCTTTGATTCTCTAATCATTCCCATATTCTGAGAATGGCTCCACCTGGTCGTAGATACGAAACCCTTTTGGGTGAGACTCAAAAGAATTTACAAGAGAAGGGTTTCACCTTGTCTACTATTCCCAATCAAGAATCTTCATCTATTCTTTCGCAAAGTTGTTTACTGATCATCATTGTGATGATCAGAAAATCATAATCTCGCTAGGTCAACTCCTCGCAGGTCTTCCCATTCCTCTCTACAATCCCGAACTTCCCTTGTTCTATGAAATTCTTGCTCATGAGAAATTCTTGCGAGCTATTTATCAATTAAGTGGTGATTGCATCCGTCTAATGCTTGAATTCGCCAATCGTGGCGCTGGTAAGGGATCTCTATATCCTGATAACGTCAGAGATCCTAAATTCGCAAACTTAGAGATAGTCATTTGAAAAGTATTCGAGAGAAAACTTTTTTAAAATTATGAAGTGATAAATATGAAGAATGATAAATCTCATTTGGGGTGCTCGATTGAAAAGAAAAGAGAACGTTCCCGACGATAAGATACTTATGTTAGATATTGATTGGCACTCTGGCAAGAACAATGTTCCTCGCTACTCTAAAGATGAGAAGTGGTGTGTCTTTCCGCTATTTTTGAACGGACCTTACATTTCAGGTTCTAATATACTCCCTGCGAATCTCGCAAATTATCATCCTTGGGTATTTAATTGGCCCGAGAAAGCAAAAGAGGTATATTTTCTAATTTTCATTCGCTTTGCGATGTTTCCTTCCTTTTATATCTACTAAACTTGCAAAATTTTCAGATCACTAAATTGAGAAAAAGTTATGAAAGAAATCCAAAGCCAAGTACTTTGGCGATACTTCGCTCAATCACGGATGAAGTAAGAAATATTTTCTCTTGTTATCCACAATATTGTTGCCTCTGTTTCTTATCTTCATTCGTGTATGTAGGTTGGTGTTGAAGTTGCCGGCGAGGAAGAAGCTTCAAAAGCTGCGAGGGTCAAAAGAAAGGGTAAAGACCCTCTTCGCAAGAAAAAATCTGCTGCACCGCCTTCTAAAAAACAAAAGACCCATTCTTCTTCTCGCTCAAGTCCTCAATCTAGTGAGAGTTCCGATGAAGAAGACGATGATGTAGATATTTCTACCGCGAAGGAGGATCATCCAACTGAATCTCCTATGACGTTATAATCTAATATCTTTTCAGACTCCATGCAGGGGCTTGGAGATGACTGCCTCTCTGGTATATGCGAAGCTCTCGCAAGTATATGTGATGCTTCTTTACTGGAGGGTAATGAGTCTTTTCGGGGATCTCCGGATCATTGACTCCGACTTCTTGAATGCACTCAGTGCCTTGGTATGTTTATATTTCTTTATTCCTTCATAATTTTAATTTTAAATCATATATTAATAGTTCCTTTATCTTTATTTATAGTCTGGAAGAGCTTCCTTTGCTGTTACCTCAGATCTTGAGAAGAGGCGCAACAACTTTGAAAAGAAAAATCTTCAGCTTCACAAAAAGACCGAAGAACTAGAAATTGAAGTTGCGACATCTCGCAAGAAGAATGAAAATGAGACTGCCGCTCTTCGCGAAAGAATTCAACAATTGGAAGCTGAATCTTCTACCCATAAGAATAAAATATCTACTCGTCAAAGTGCTAATCAGCAACTTTATGGTATAAAACTCTTCTCTTTTCTTCGTTTTTACTTTGTCATTTATTTTTCTTTGCCTGACTTATCATTTTCGCAGACATTTATAATCTTTCTGACGAAGCCATCCTTCTCCATTCTTTTCCTGAGCCTATGGATGATGATGCTCTTCTCGTTCATCTCAACGAATCTTTAAGTAGTTCGTCAAACAAAATTAACTCTCTTTCATTAAATGAACTTCAAACCAAATTTCATCTCTTAGAAATTGAGCATAGATCTAGTTTAGGTTTAGCCAACCGATTTAAACGTCTATATCTTAGTTCCCACGAGAAAAATAATATTCTAAGGAAGAAAATTAATAGCCTTATAGATGACAAGGATCGCATTGCTAATCAAGGTGCACAGGTATTAGCGAAATTCCAAAAAACTCTTCTTGAAGTCCAAATTGAACGAGATAAATCTCTTCGCCAAAATGCCATACTTAATGAGCGAGAAAATAAAATTCGTTCACTTCTTGTCATAAATAGTGATGATGAATTCGCTTGGGCTGCGAAAGTTCTATATAATGCCAGAAATAACTTAGGTGTTAACGTCAGCCTTCATGCTGAGCATACTGCCTTGGTTAAAGATATGATTTCTGAAAGAGAAGGTTGTTAACTGTTCTTCATTACTTTACCACTTCTTTTTTGTGAAACTGCTATTAAGTTACTAACTCATTGTCATTTGTTCGCAGAATCTGAGAAGAGGTTTCAAACTAGAATTAAGGAACTTGAATCTGAGAAAGCACAACTTGCAAAAGACTTCTCTCTTCGCAATGACAAATATTCTAAGCTGAAGAAGCAACTACAAACTACTGTAGCGAATTTCAATAATGATGTTGTCCGTTTTTGCAATCAAACTATTAAGACAGTTTGCGATGACCATAGTATTCCTCTTTCTTCATATCCTTGTCTTCTTGATGAGATTCCTGAAAATATGCCTTCCTTGGATGTCTCTGATAGTGATGCTAGCAAAGAAGAGGAGTCTGACAAAGAGTCTGATGAAAAAGAAGAATGAACTGAGAGATAACTCCATTTTCCTTTTTCTCTTCTTGTGATATTTGTACATTTATCCTTCTAGCCTTCCATTTTTGTAATCACTTACTGTAAATCTTTCATATGAAAATAAATAACAAGTGTTTACTCTAATCATTCCCATACTTACCTCTGTTATTTATTTTCACATGAGAGATTAAATCGATAATCTTTAAGTAATAATAATTCTTAGTTTCGCAACTGTTGTTGCTAACTCTTCACAAATAAATGAAGAAATATAGCCATTTTCGCAAGTTTATTTGCTTACTCAATTTCTTGTATGGTCTTATCTTTATTTATGTTGAAATTCATCATTGCGACAAGATCGCAGGACGTCTTTACATTTTCATGTAATGACCCATTGATCTTGTCTTATCATTGCTCTTGCGTGGTCTTATTTTGCCTTCCTAGTTAAAGGTCTTATTTTGCCACTCCTCATTTTTGCGTCAATGTGACAGGCCTAAATATTCTTACGAACATACAGTCCCATGACATTGCCGTCTTGCGACAAAATCGCAGGACGTCGTTACACTTTCATGTAATGACCCATTGATCTTGCCTTATCATTTCTTTAGTATTGTTGCCTCTGCGGGATGTTTTTTGTTGCGACAATACGACAGGCCTAAAAAATTCTTTCGAACTTAAAGCCCCATGACATTGCCGTCTTGCGACGAAATCGCAGGACGTCTTTACACTTTCATGTAAAGACCCATTGATCTCGTCTTAACCTCGCGTTAGTATTATTGCCTCTTCAGGATCATCGCACAAATATGACAAGCCTAAACTTTCTTGCGAAAATAGAGCCTCATGACATTTGCGTCTTAAGACACTTATCAGCTCCCTAATGGAGGGTGCCGCCCTTATCATCTCCCTGGTTGTCCCTTCAAGGAGGCGTACATCGGCCATACAAGACTAGCTCGTCCCATCCGGTCTTAACAACAACCAGTTGTTTTCGCAGCCTCTTATCCCTTATACCTATAGGGCTTATGGTTACGAGAGATCGCACCCTAAGTGGAGTTTTCTTCGGGCCGAGTGAAAAGATGTGCCAAGACTTGCCAAGAATGGCCGAGACACTTCAAATGCCCTGTGCACTCTTGGCTCAACCGTACCTCGGCGCCTTGGTCATACATGACTCCTTGGAAGAGACCCTCGGTCGTCCAACCAGGGTATAACCTTATATAGTTGGAAATCCAAGGTATCTCTCCTGGATGGGCTTTATTGACCCCAAATTTTCATGACTCATGTTCCGGGGCGGTGTAACCTTTTCCCGAGCCATGTCAAGAGATACCCCTTATATGACGCACTTTAGGTCTTACATTTGCCTCTTGCGAAATATCATTCACGAACTAGGGTGTACGCCATAAAGGTTCGTCCCATTCACTCATTCTTTCATTTCTGTCAATTCTTTCAATCATTCATTTTTGGTTAATATTTGTCAATTCATTTGCGAGATATTCGCACATTCTTTCTTAATTTCACAATATCTCTATCGCATGAACATTTCATATCATTTCATTCATTTAACATTTCAAAATTTATTCTTTCATTTCCATCTTCTATTGGTAATATTTCTTGAGATATAATCTATTCCATGGTCTACCCAATCTCTGGCCCACATCTTTGCCTTCTAGATCCATTAATCTATATTCCCCTGTTCCAACTATCTCCTTGATGATATAAGGTCCATCCCACTTTTTCGCCAACTTTCCACCACTTTCTCGCTGATATATTGGTGTTTCTCGCAACACCATATCACCTGGTTGAAACTCGCGTGTTTTGACACGTTTGTTATATTCTCTGGCCAATCTTCGCTGATAATTCTCCATATGTTGTAGTGCTCTTTCTATTTTTTCTTCTAACTCATCTAATTTAACTAAAATGTTACCCGCACTAAGATTTTTCTCCCAAGCTTCTCTCTTTGTTGTTGGAATAATAACTTCTGTCGGAAGTACAGCTTCAACACCATAGGTTAGACAAAACGGTGACATCCCCGTAGCTTCTCGCCTTGTTGTATTATAAGCCCATACTGCATTATGCACTTGCTCACACCATGCCTTATTATGCCCTTCTAGTTTTTTCTTCAATATATCAACGATTGTTTTATTTGTTGCTTCTGCCTGTCCGTTGGCCTACGGGTATAAAGGAGTTGATTTCCCACATTTTATTTGAAATGCATTAAGCAGTAATTTTATATTTTGTCCCTCAAACTGCTTCCCATTGTCAGATACCAACTGTGCAGGAATTCCAAATCTGCATATTATGTTTTCGAATATGAAAGTAAAAATATCTTTATCGCGAATGTGTTGTACCGCTTTTACTTCTGCCCACTTTGTGAAATAATCTGTTGCAACAATCAAATATCTCCTTTGCCCTGTACCTGGTAAAAATGGTCCTACAATGTCTAATCCCCACTTTCCAAAAGTCCATACACTTGTTGAAGAGGTTAATGGTGCACCTGGTGCATGTATTTTCTTTCCGTGTCTTTGACAATCTTCGCAACGTCTTGATATTTGTTTCGCATCTTCATGCATATATGGCCAATAATAGCCTTGCATTTTCGCCTTATGTGCTAAAGATCTTCCGCCACTATGATTGCCAGCATCCCCACTGTGTGGCATTTTTAACACTGCTTCTCCTTCTTTTCGTGTTAAACATCTGAGCGAGGGTCCATTAAAGGATCTTCGGTACAATACCCCGTCTCTTAATTCATAATTTGTTGCACGGCTTTTTAATTTATGCATTTCTAATCTATTTCTTGGCGTTTCTCCTGTCATTAGATAAGCATGAAGTTCTGTCCTCCAATCCTCGCAATGGGATCTTTGTGTTTCATCTTCTATGAGCATTACTTCTGCTTCTTCCTCTTCCTCTTTGTTGATTGATGGTGATTGAAGTGTCTATATTTTTATGCATCTCGCAGATGGATCTGTCATCATACTTGATATAAAAGACACTAAAAGATGTGGTTTTTAACTTTGATGAGAAATGTATGGCGGCATTCAATCGTTTGAAAGAACTTTTGATTTCAGCCCCTATCATTAAACCACCGGATTGGAGTAAGCCTTTTGAGCTCATGTGTGATGCAAGTGACTATGCGGTTGGTGCGGTGCTTGGGCAGCGTGTGGGGAAGATACCTCATGCCATTTATTATGCTTCTAGAACGTTAAATGAGGCCCAACAAAACTACACAACCACTGAAAAAGAGTTATTAGCCATTGTTTTTGCTTTAGAAAAGTTTCGCTCTTATCTAATTGGTATAAAAGTTGTTGTTTTTTCTGATCATGCAGCGCTTAAGTACTTGCTTACAAAGAAAGAGGCGAAACCGAGGCTCACACGATGGATATTACTCTTGCAAGAGTTTGATATTGAAATCAAAGACAAGAAAGGGATTGAGAACACCGTTGAGGATCATTTGAGCCGACTTGATGTGGACAAGGAGACTATCCCGTTGCGTGAAAGTTTCCCGGATGAGCAACTATTCTCAATTGCCTTTGGAGAACCATGGTACGCTGATATTGTTAATTACTTAGTGTCTAAACAAATCCCAAAGAACTTGTCTCGTGCTGAGAGGGACAAACTTAAGAAGTTAGGAAACCAATACATATGGGATGATCCATACTTATGGAAACATTGTAGTGACCAAGTAATACGTAGGTGTGTTCCCGAAATTGAATTTAATCCTATCTTGTCTTTTTGCCACTCATATGCTTGTGGAGGACACTTTGGGAGTAAGAGAACCGCTCTCAAGGTACTAGAATGTGGTTTCTTTTGGCCAACTTTGTTTAAGGATGCACATGCATTTTGTATCACATGTGATAGGTGCCAAAGAACCGGCAATCTAGGTGCTCGAAATCAAATGCCGCAAACTATTATTCAATTTGTGGAGGTTTTTGATGTATGGGGAATTGATTTTATGGGCCCTTTTGTCAATTCTAATGGGAATTATTATATTTTGCTTGATGTGGATTATGTCTCGAAATGGGTGGAAGCTAAGGCCACCCCAACTAATGATTCTAAAGTTGTTTCAGATTTTGTGCAAGCTAATATCTTTGCAAGGTTTGGAATCCCAAGGGCTATAATTAGCGATGGAGGTTCACACTTCAAAAACAGGTTCTTGCAAAGCTTGTTAAGGAAGTACAATGTGTCGCATAGGATTGCAACACCCTACCATCCGCAAACAAATGGACAAGCCGAAGTTTCCAACCGAGAGGTGAAATCCATTCTAGAAAAGACGGTGAATCCAACAAGGAAAGATTGGAGTTCGCGACTTAATGATGCTTTGTGGGCGTATAGAACCGCATATAAAACACCTATTGGGATGTCTCCTTTTAGGCTTGTTTATGGTAAACCTTGTCACTTACCCGTTGAAATTGAGCATAAGGCGTTTTGGGCTATTAAGCAATGCAACATGGAGTTGGATGGTGCTGGAAAGAAAAGGAAGTTACAACTTCAAGAGTTAGAGGAGATTCGCAATGATGCATTTGAAAGCTCACGGATTTACAAGGAAAAGACGAAAGCTTTTCATGATAATATGATTACAAAGAAACAATTTTGCATTGGATAGAAAGTGCTTTTGTTTAATTCTCGCTTGCAATCATTTCCGGGTAAATTAAGGTCACGTTGGATTGGACCTTTTATTGTGACTAATGTGTTTTCTCATGGTGCAGTGGAAATTCGTAGTTTAGCTACAGGTAATGAACTTAAAGTGAATGGGCATCGGTTGAAACCATATTATGAGAACTTCTCTTCGGATGTCGTGGAAGGAGTTAATCTTGTGGAAGTACTCCCTCTGGAGGAGTCATAGAAAGCAAGGAGATAGTCGGGCTGACGACTTTAAACCAAGCGCTAAATGGGAGGCAACCCATCGGTTTTGTATCTCTTATCTTTTATTTTCTTTTCTTGTCATGTTTTTACTTTTTCTGATTTTTTGTTACTTTTCCGTTAGGATTTCCCACCTTGACTTTCTTTGGACGATTCAATTACATTGAGGACAATGTAAAGTTTAAGTGTGGGGGAGTGGTTTGTGTAAATTTTTGCAATTTTTCAACTTTTGTGTAATTAGTGAATAAGAAAACTCCAACTTGTAGTTAGTTTAGAGTCACATAGTATACATGTCGCTAAGATTACATCGAAATTCTCATAATAGTGACTGAACTTAGAGATGACAGAGAACATGATCGGGTTTCTTACTTGTATGAGAGTTAAAGTTGGATTTAACCATGCCAGTGGCAAATAAGATGCAGACTGAATTCGGTTAGAACAGTGATCCCCTATAGTGGAGACTACCCATGTTACATAATGTGAGGCACCAACCTTCAATTCTTTGTACCTTTCTAAATTTGTGCTTTTAGAGTGTGTGTCACCGTACGTAAATTAAGGCAGAATGGTGAGCTGTCCAATTTCCCACCATAGAAGCACTATTTTGATCTCTTGAGTGCTATTTTTATCAACCATGTTGGTGACATCGAATTGCTAACTTACATACCACTTGTAATCTTGTTCGCAGTTAGCACCATCCACCTTATCTCTCTCTACACCAACAGGTCCATAGAAACACCATCATCATCAACAAGAGGAGCATCACAAATTCGAAGGAAAGTTGAATACGTTCGAGGTTTACAAGCAACAATACAGAAATGGGCAGATTTCAGATTTGAGTAAAGCAACAAGACAAAGAGCAGAATTTTTATAAGTTGAAGACTATTGTATAAGAGCGAAATTATCAAGGATGAGAGTTCGAGAAGTTTATGATATCAAGACATACAAGTTGTGAAGAATCAAGTGGTAAAGTTCTTACACCATGGCATTGTACTTACATTTTTTTTTTATTTGTATTTTACTTTCTCTTGTCTCAAATATTAAAAAAAAAAAAAAAAAAACGAAAATAAATAAAAAAAAAACAAAAAAAAAAAGACAAGAGAAAAATGTTTAGGTTTGTTAATAGTTTTTATTATTTTGTTTTATTTTTATTTTTGTATTTGTTTTATTTTTTTTATCTCAAAAAAAAAAAATAAATAAAATATTTTGGGTTTGTATAGTTTGTTTTTAGTTTTGTATTCTTTCAATAAAGCCAAGGGAAAGAAGGAATATTTATAATGAAGTTTCAAGCAACAAGAAATTAGAGGAGAGAATCACATTGTCGAGATTCTACGAAGTTCAAGAGTTATCATCAAGAGTTGAAGACCGAAGACGAAGATGAAGACACCGATTGAAGACCGAAGACGTTTCTATGGATCCGTGAGAGTGGTGCTAGCCGCACGCCGAACGGATAACGAGGTAAGTAAGCATATTCCCACCTTCGTTAAATGGTTGATTTCCTTTCGAAGAGATCGTCAGAAAAATGGGTTTTAAAAAAATATATATAAAAGATGTGGGTTTTCAAAACTTTCGGAGGGTTAAGCCTTCCTACCATTCAACGTGTCGCAGGATTCTCTCTTCATTCCAACCTGGACACATGTGTGACCCATAAAAAGATGTTTATTATTGAGAGCAATTTCATAAAACCCTTTCTTGTGAGGCAGAGTCGAGACTTTTGATCACTCCGAACCCGAATTTTAGTCGAGAAGGGATGGTTATCTCTCTCTCAACTTTTAAGAATGAGATTGTGTTCATTTATGTGTCTAACTTCTTATGACTAGTACGCAGAATTTCTATGTCTTCTTAGCGCGTTGGATACTATCATTTCGGAGAACTAGTAAGTTGGAAAAATAGGTTTTGTGGGTATATCTCTAGTAAACCCTCACGAGACTATAACTCGTCCACTAGGGACGCCTAGGGGTTTAAAGGCTTGTTATTTATGCTAAAAGTGACCGTAGCCTCGACGACACGGAGTTGTATGTATTCTTTTGAATTGTTTTGTTTGATTTGCTCGAGGACTAGCAAAGTCTAAGTGTGGGGGATCGATAGGTGTTGTAAAACACCTAATATTATATCTAGTATTTATGCTTTCTTTGCTATTTTCCTTGGGAATTGCGTATCTTACGCGTGTTTTTGAGTTATTAGGTACTGGAGTCGCACGGACGAAAAGATGGAGAAATCACCCATTTGAAGCGTAAAGGGCTAGAAGGTCAATTCATAGGCGAGTGATTCTTGAGCAAAGCTAAGGCTGCGCAAAGGAGGCGAAGAATGAACTGTCGATTCCCCACAACCGACGATTGAGCAAGGAAGAGTTAGGCGATCGGTTCTCGCTAAACCGACAAGCCAAAGATAAACCGAGGTGGCCCTTATCCATTTCGGGCGCTTAAAGCTAATGGCCCTTCTTACACCGCCCAAAAATTGAGAAAATTCATTTCTCAATTATTAGTTCTCCACCCGAAACCAGATCGAGAAAGAGAGAAATGCGAGAGAGGAAATTAGGATTGCATCTCGCAGATCGAATTCAAGAGAGAACATGGAGAAATTGAGTGTTGTTGCTCGATGATGACAGAGATTAAGAGGCTAGGGTTTGCACTTCAGTAAAATCGATTAAAGAATCAGAAGATGATTGAGCGAACTGGGTTGTTGTTGAGTGAAGAATCAGTCGGAAATTGATGCTCGAATTGAAGAGGGGTTTCCGAGTCTGAGCTACTGTGATTGATAGATCGAATAAATTGAAACGGAGAAGGGATTTCGCTGAATTGGAACTGGGTATGTTTGGTTTTTGAAATCAAGACAAGAAGATGATATGGGTGTTGTTATTTGATGCTTCTGATTCAGAGTTAGGGTTTTCTCGAAATGAGTTTAAGCTGAAGATGGTGGAATCGATGGGTTTTAGTGGTGATGAGCAGATAGGGTTGGTGCTAGGCAGAATAGCTAGGTTAGAAGCTGAAGATTGAGGTACAAGGAGGTGATGCAATTGAGTGGGTTGGTGAAGTGACTGAGATGATATAGCTGCCATGGAGTTGTAGGTTGCAGCTGAGAACTGAGCAATTGCAGGTGTGTATGTGGAGTCTGAGTTGGTATGAATTAGTGGTTTTGTTGAGGTCAGAGCTGAATTGCAAGAAGGAATGTGGTTGTTGGCTCTGAAATGGGTCTGACTGCAGCTTGTGTTGATTGTACAATGTGGTGAGGTTGGTTGTGTGGTGCTGGTGGATAAAGTGCAGGTGAGCTGAGCTGCAATGGGTGGAGCTCAGATGCATGCTAGAGTGTTGCAGGTTATGAAGCTGGAATGGCAGCAGATGGCAGTGAGGAGCTGTGTATTACAATGAAGCTCAATGAAATTGTTGGTGTTGTGAGTTGATGGCCAGAGTTGTGAAACTCAGGTTGCAATGGTTTGAGCCAAGGAAGTGTAGTTACAGCTCAAGAGCTACAAAGCTGGTACTTCATGGCTAGGAATACTGGGAGTAAGAAGAGTGTATTGCAGCTGAGGCATTGAACTGAGCAGGCATGAATCTGTGGCTGGCTGTATCAGGTGTTGAGTTACAATGCAGGGATATGGTGGTAGAGCTGGAGAACTGAGGCAGGGAGCAAATAGATGGTAATGCAGTGGCGATTACTAGTGATGGCCTGGTTTTGTTGAGCTGAAATAGCAGGCACAGGCATGTGTAGCTGCAGATGGTCATATTACAGGGAATGGGGGTTTGCTGTTGGTTGCCATGGCTGCTACTGTTGGAGATCTGAGGAGATGATGGAGCCTGTGAATTGAGTTTGTCGTCGATTTGAGAGAGGAAGATGATTCTGTTGAGAGAAGTTGAATTCAAGGGTTTCATGGACTGAATTATAAAGCTACAGATGGTCAAGAAGAAGGTTGCAAGGCTGAGTTGCAATGGAGTTTTTAAGTTGGTGATAGACTGGTTTTGTTAAGTTGAAGTGCAATCTTGGCGCATCACAGCATTTGGCATGTGCAAGACTCAGCCCAGGTAATTATAACCCACTGACTTGGTGTGACTCGGTTGACTTACCGAGTTGACCCGAGTCGACTCATTGGACCGAGTTGACCAGACCGAGTTGACCCGTTGACCGGTGACCGGGCGGACTTTGTCGGTCACCGGAACCGATTTCCGGCGACTTCTCCGGCCGATTTCCGGCCACAATACCAGTTTTCTGGCGACAACTTTTTTGACTTATTTTCTACACGGGTTTCTCTCTATTATGGGCTTGGTGGATTTTTATCTAATGGACTTTGAAGACTTGACCTAATTTTGGAAGGAAAGAAAAGCTATAAAAGAAGAATTCTACAACTTTTGGGATATATCATATCTTATTCTTGGAACTTTGGAGAGCCACTTTTGTTTACGCTTCTAGGGTTTGCTTTTGTTCATCTTCTATTTTATTCAACTTATATTTTTGTGATGAACTCCATAGCTATGAGTAGCTAAATTCTCTATTATTGGTCAAGGATGTAGTCCTATTTCTAAAACTTGTGTTTGCTTTATGTATTAGTTTTCTCTCTTGATTATCGTTCAATTCTCTACTGTTTTTATGATCACATGATTGAAGTATTGTGATAAGGTTATGATGTTTGATTAGTTAAGTGGCCAATTAATTGAACTTGCATCTTAGTCCATAGTTATTTTAGGGTTTTTCATCGAGCGATAACCTTGAATACAAGTAGCATGATATGTTTACGGTTTGTAGTGATACACTCTCGTAATCATATGTAGAGTTTGACCATTGTCCGAATTGTTATGTGCAACGCATGACAATTGCATTGATTATCCTATTTCTGAAACTTAATGCTCCTAGGAATTGAACTTGATTAGCGCAAGGCGTTAGGTTATTCTTTAGGTAGAATTCACATACGCAGCTCTAATGTGTGTGTTGATGAACTTAGGAAATTAATAGATTATCTTGCTCTCTCGATTCTCTAGGCTTTTGATAACACAAGAGATTAAATCGTAATTCTAATCATATATGCAAGCACATGTCTAAGATTGAAGATGAATTCCTTGACCAATATCTTTCTCCATTGATTACTTTCTACAATTTATTTTGCTTTTAATTACTTTTATCGCTTACATAGAAATCGAAATCCCCCAATTGGTTACTTTAAGAAATTGATTATGAAATAACTACAATTGCCTCTCTGTGGATACGAACTCTTTCTTATCATATACTTTAGGAAAGTGAAATTATTTTTGACGCATACGACAGCGATCAGTTTTCTTCATCAACATTTTTTGTAGGTTAAATTCTCCTTCTTTCCTCTCTAACTGATCTTGAGCTTGACCTTGTAGTGCTTCTCGACCTTTTGTTTTGTAATCTCATGTTTTCCATCCTCAACTCATGATTCTGTCTTGTCAAATTTGCACGTTTCTCGCCTCTAATCGTCTTTCTTCATGTATTGTTTATCTCAACGCCTCTAATGCTGCGATCTCTTCATTTCCATGAATTATTTCTCCAATCCCTTCTCGGTCTCTCTCCTCTTCTCCATTGTTTACCAATTGTTGTTCTTCTCCCCTTTCATCCACAGAGTCTGATCTCCAAGTATGCACGCTTACTCTATCATAATCCACAGTTCTATCCGCTCTTTGGTTGAATTGGTGATTGAATTTGATTTTCTTCATTATTCCTTATGTTCCTTCTTGAGGATTCTCCCATTTCATTTCTCCCTTCTCCAAAGCCAAGTCTCCTACTCCTTCTAACAGCTTGTTGGTTGCTCGGATGCATTTCTTCTTCTAGCCATTTCTTAATTTTGGTAAACCGTTGAAAATTATATGAAATTCCTTCCCTACTACTCCAAATTCTTTCAAATCACGATGTCAATCCTTACTCTCTCCCCTGTTTCTAGCGCCAATATGTAGTTGCAGAAATCCTACACTACACCCCTCGAAGAATCCACACAACTAAGACATTTGAAGATGAACAACTATGATTTTTATTGATTAATTCCTTGAATGTTTACAAGATAAAATGGAAAAGGGCTAAAGAAATTACAATCACTACAAACTTTCTCTCTCCTAATGATTTGCCTAACACTCGGAAAAAGATCCCCCTTCAACAGTCCTGCTCGACTCCTTATATAGGGTATTACACAATGGATAACATTTAAATTTGTCCTTTATTTTTGGGAATGACTTGCGAAATGAAATCGCAAGTGTACAAATATATAATCTCGCAACTTTCCTAAATCTCGCTAGGTCTTCACATCTTTCTCGTGTTTTAGCTGTCGTCATTCATTGCGTCATTTATATTACTCATTTGCGACACTTTCGCAATGTTGTCGTTTATTGATCTTGTTAAGTATTGATGTCGCGATATTCTGATCCTACATCATCAACACACCTAAATTTACCAAAAACAGCAGAATTAGTTTTTACCCCAAAACAACTGGCGACCACAGTGGGAGATTAATCTCTCGGTTGCAATCCCAATTTTCACAAAGATGGTTGGTCTTAGGATCAATTCAACAACTCCAAACTCCAAGCATTAACCGTAAGGCCCATTTTTCTCACAAGTCATAAGCAAGCCAACACCTTCACAATCTCAACACATTCTTCGCTCCCTCCCTAAGATCAACCCCATCTCCTTCACTTTGTGACCGAAACAAGTCCGGGAACGGCCAGTAATCCTTCAAATGATGATGCTCCTCTTCCCAATGCTCTATCTGACCGCACATCCAATGGAGAAATTATAACCCTGATATGTCCGTCAATATCTCATGCCTATAATGTAACCATTATGTGCTTGGGACTTAATGTTGATGGTGGATTTTCGTTTAAGGTTAAACTTTGTAAAAATCATCCGACATCTTGTAAAAGATAAAGCTATTTATAAGTGACGACTCCTCACTTAATTCACCAAGAATGGAGCATGTAGCAACAATCCCATTCTCGTGAATGCATGAAATTCTCCAGGTTGGAGCATGTTAATCCCTTTCGTGAATGTCATATCAGCTCTTTGCAGTATCATTATGACGTGGCATGACGATCGAGTGTTACTTTACAGTAGCAACACGAACCTCCAAGCACTATAATGAATCCAACAAATACCCGCATGTGCCGATTCTGGTGTTATACTAGCCCGAGACGTGTTATACTAGCCCGATTGAGCCCTCCTGTGTTATACTAGCCCGATTGAGCATCTCTCTATCCGATCCGCCATCCAACTCCACAAGCATGATTGACGACTACGCATCAATTCCATCACCCCCAAGCTGTGTATGGAATACACACGGCCTTAGTCCGCTAAATATGATCCGATGGCAGCCATCCAACTCCACAAGCTTCGATGGCATCAATTCCATCAAGGTATGGAATACACACGGCCTTAGCTTGCTCTCGACTCCTTATATAGCATCAATTCCACCACCCCCAAGGTATGGAATACACACACATGAATCGCAAGAAGGTCCATACCAAGCATTATGGACGGAAAACCCTAAATTAACTGCCGCAAAACGGTCTCAACCATCCACCTTCCTTTGGAGGGTGTTTTTGGGGACACAATCAATGTGACCGCCTACACACGGGCTAATCGGTCAAAGCCAAACCATCCGGTTACAACAAAACCGTCCGCCCAAAAGAAGTGTACAAATATATAATCTCGCAACTTTCCTAAATCTCAAGGCACATCATTCCCGGCCAACCCAAAAACGCACGCCCAAAGGTCTTCACATCGGATGATTTTCTCGTGAACACCAACCTACCACCTTTTGAGACCAAAACCAACCAATGTTGGTCACTTCAAACGCGTGTCATTCATTGCGCCAAACCGATCTCATTTATATTACTCAGCGCTTTTTGCGCCACACTTTCGCAATTCGATTTACCTCTTTTGATCAATTTTGGTTATACAAATGTCGAGTTATTTGGTTAGTATTGATGTCGCGCATAAAATATTCTGACTTCTTCAATCCTACATCATCAACACACCTAAACGGGGATTTACCAAAAAATAACGCGCCATCACAAGAACGTGTTAGGGAGTCATGGACGGTTAGAGATGAACTGGAGAAGTAGTTTTTACCCCAAAACACCTCCACTTCCCACGAGAAACGTGAATGAGGCTCAATGACCAGGTTCTCCGCCCTATTTCAAACAACACAAGTTGAAAAATCGGAGATTAATCAAGTCATCAAGGCTTCCTTAAGCAATCCCGGAATTTTCACAAAGATGGTCACCGCAGCGCATTTGTTGTAGGTTTAAATTCATTCCTCATCACACCCCAAATTACCTTGCAGGAGTAATTTTCACCCATCAACAATAGGGTATTACACAACAACTCCAAACGAAATATCGCAAGTGCGAACTTTCCTAAATCCAGTCTTCAAATGATGATGCTTTCCTCTTCCCAATGATCCTACATCATCAACACACCTAAATTTATCTGCCAGACTAGTTTTTACAAAACGCACATCCAATGGAGAAATGATATAATGCCTCTATCCACCGCACATCCAATGGAGATAGAATTGGCTCGAGTACATGAAGTACACACGAGGAACATGGACGTGGTGAAAGAGAAGATAGACAACATACTCAACTTCCTCGTCAAGCTAACATCGGATTTGAGCGGCTTCTCTGCTCCGGAAATTCCAACACTGAGCGCAAACTCTTCAACCGATGATTGTCCTCAAGTCAACAGCTTCACCACCAACTAGCGGCCAGTGGACCAGGAAACGGCTTCTTTAGTGAAAAGTTTGTGTGAACTTCTACTCCTCTCAAAGGACCAACGAGCAAAGTCGTTTGCTGCAATCAATCAGATATCCCTAGACGCACGTTTGGCTCCGTCGCGCAATGAAACCTTAAAAACATCAGAGATGTCCATAAATAATGTCACATTTACTGAAGACGACATGATGACAGAAGAAGGTCACAACATAGCCCTGCATGTTACTGCACGCATCAAGGATTCAGAATTCAAAAGGGCTCTTATCAACACGGGAGCATCCTCGAATTTTATTACTCTTAAAACTCTCAGGACAGCCAAGGTTCGACCAAAAAAAATCGTACGGCAGCTTGCCATGATGACGGAATTCAAAGGAAACCAAACCATCACGTACGGGTATGTTAATTTAAATATATCAGTAGGGCCTATCCAGTCGAAAGCAAAGTTTGAAGTGATAGAGAAGGAGCCAGACTACCACATGATACTGGGGAGACCATGGCTTCATGATAACAAGATCGTCCCCTCAACGTATCACCAATCCCTGAAAACTATGCTGAATGAAGAAGTTGTTCGCATTCATGCGTCATTGTCTCTTTATGCACCGATTTGTGGCTTGGAACTGTTTGAGCCAAAGGAAAATTCACAAGATTCATCAGGCAAGGTTTACTACACTCCACTCCCCATGTGGGCGTCGATCGAGGAGGAAGACCGGCTCACATCACTGAACAGAGAGACCAAGTCTAGCGGCGCGCCTCTGCTGACAAGACGCACTAATTCTTCTTCATCAAGCGAAGGCTCAGCTCATCTTCATACTAAGAGGGAACGGACCTTTGTAGCGAGTCGTGACCAGAAAGGGAAAATTGTATACCGGCGCCGCTGTTAGCAATTAGCAGGGGAGACTGTCACCCATTCTCTCCGCCCAATAGAATGCAACAACAACGACAGGTTGCAAGAAGAAGTAGCAGATGCTCCACGACAGTTACAGGACGGCACCGACTCCACAACCAATGAACTCAAAATCATCAACATCGGGGATAAAGAATCTCCAAGACCTATTTCCATCAGTTCGACTCTATGTGCAGACGAACGCAAAAAGCTCGTGAATCTTCTCAAGGAGTATCAAATACATATTCGCATGGACATATGAGGAAATTCCCGGCCTGGATGAAAAACTGGTCACTCATCATCTACACATAATACCTGGATCCAAGCCAGTCAAACAATCTCCAAGGCAGTTCAGACACTACGTGTAAGAACAAATCAAGACCGAGATTCAGAAGCTGCTAGCTGCCGGCTTCATCAAGCCCATTCACCATCCTACCTGGTTAGCCAACGTGGTTCCCGTAAAAAAGTAAAGAAGTCAAATTAGATGCTGTGTTGATTTCAGAGATCTGAACAAATGCTGCCCCAAGGATGATTTTCCTCTTCCCAACATCGATATGCTAGTGGACGCTACCAGCGGACATGGCATGTTCTCCTTCATGGACGGGTACAACAGCTACAATCAGATAAAGATGTATGAGCATGACGCAAGTAAGATGGCTTTTTGAACCCCTCTTGGAAACTTTTATTATACTGTGATGCCTTTTGGTTTGAAGAATGCCGGTGCTACCTACCAGCGCGCCATGACTATAATTTTCCACGACATGATGCACAAACAAGTTGAAGATTATGTAGATGACATAGTGGTCAAATCAAAAACTCGAGCGGCCCACACAAATGTTTTACGGCAAGTGTTCGAAAGATACCGTGAATACAAACTGAAGATGAACCCTTTGAAATGCGCTTTTGGGGTCTCTTCCGACAAATTTCTGGGATTTCAAGTAACTGCTGAAGGAATCAAGGTATATCCGGCCAAGACTCAAGCCATCCTCACGATGCCTCCTCCGAAAACTGTGAAAGAACTCCAGAGCTTCATGGGAAAGGTAAACTACATTCGACGTTTTATACCCGGATTAGCCCAGCTTGTCGCTTCGTTTACTCCCTTGCTGAAAAAGGGAGCAAGCTTTGTTTGGGCCACGCAGCAACAAGAAGCCTTTTGGAAGATTCAGCAAATATTGTCATCACCAGCCATTATGAAATCTCATATACAAGGAAGATCGTTGTGCCTCTATACTGCTTCCAGCGATGCCGCCGTTGGAGCCCTCCTTGCTCAAGAAGATGATGAATGGATTGAACACCCTATATACTACTTCAGCTATACCTTAAGAGATGCTGAACTCAGGTATCCTAAGGCATAAAAATTGTGTTTAGCCCTAATTCATGTTATTCATAAGTTCAGACACTACTTGCTGTCAAACAAAGTAGTGCTAATAGCTAAAGTTGATCCTGTCAAGTTCTTACTCTCAAAACCGGCCTTGATAGGACGGCCGAGCAAATGGTTACTCCAGATGTCGGAGCTCGATATAACATGCACTCCTCCGCGGGCTATTAAAGGACAAGCATTAGCAGATCTACTAGCAGCAATTCCGGAAGAAGGTACTACTGCGCTACATGAAGATCTCCCTAGGGAGTTTCCAGAAATCTCTTTTGTCAAAGAGGAAGCGTGGTTGCTGTATTTCGACGGATCTGCTACCCCTAGCAGTAATACTGGAAGAGCAGGTGTAGTTCTAGTGTCTCTAACCGGTAAAGTCTTTTCACATTCTTTCAAGCTGGACTTTCATTGCACCAACAATTCAGCAGAATACGAAGCTTTCCTCATAGGATTATCTCTAGCCAAACAAGCAGGAGCCACACATATAGAAGTCAGAGGCGACTCTAAACTACTGGTCAACCATATGAATGGGGTGCACTTGCTCAAAGAGGTAACACTGCCCCCCTACAAATCTGAGGCGCAAAAGCTGTTAAACTACTTTGCTGATGCAACTATAACCTATATCGGCCGCAATAACAACAAACATGCCGATTGCTTAGCTACATTAGACTCAAAGCTGCAATTCGAAGGTCAGGAAGAGACTTTGACAGTAAGGAGGTGGACCGTGGCGTCAACGTGGCTTATACAATCCAAGGATACTGAAGCTAGCGATTGGAGAACTCCGATTAATCAAGAGCTTAACAGTTCGCTTTCCCAGGGAAAGGTTAGTCTCAAGACTCTACAAAACTTTTTCATGCTTCACGGAGTGTTATACCATCGAAACCCGGACGGATCCCTGTCAAGATGTCTCGGAGACGAAGAAGCACATCTACAACTTAACCGTATTCACAGTGAAATCCGTGGACAAACATTAGTGGTGACTCTTTACCGACGTCTTCAACGCCTTGGATACTACTGGCCGGATATGGAGACTCAATCTCAATTACTTCAAGGTTCTTTCCCCAGCTGTAAAGCGCCACCACATCAATTGGAGGTCTTTAATGTAGTTATACTGGGGACTGGCGAGAACCATACATCAACTATCTTCGCGATGGTGTGCTTCCTGCCAACAAGAAAGATGCAACCAATGTAGTTGCAGGAAATCCTACACTACACCCCTCACAAAATTCCACACAACTAAGCCATTTGAAGATGAATAACTATGATTTTTTATTGATTAATTCCTTGAATATTACAAGATAAATGGAAAAGAGCTAAAGAAAATACAATCACTCAAACTTTCTCTCTCCTAATGACTTGCCTAACACACGGAAAAAAGATCTCTCACAACAGGCTTATTCGACTCTTTATATAGGATAATATACAATGGATGACAGCTAAGCTGTCCTTTATTTTCGGGAATGACTTGCGAAATATCGCAAGTGTACAAGTATACAATCTCGCGACATTCCTAAACTTCGCTAGATCCTCACATCTTTCTCGTGTTCTGGCTATCGTCATTCATTGCGTCATTTATATTACTCTTCTGCGACGCCTTCGCAATGCCGTCGTTTACTAATCTCGCGAGATATTGATGTTGCGATATTCTGATCCTACATCTTGCCTCTTCTCATGTCTTCTCTGCGAAGAAGAGAATGTCATGAGAACCAATATTTTGAAATGCCGCAATCGTCTGTTTTCTATCAATTTTTTGCCGACAAGATTCCGTGAATTTAGGAATGACTGTTTACACGTATCTAAAATAGCCCTTTTTACCGGCACATTTAATGTTATCCGGTCACTCTTTTCTTGTCTATTTAAAGGAGAATTCCTTGTGAAACTATTTCTTTTCTTTTACTTCGTCTTCTTCATCGTCTGCAACTTTCTTCTGCTGTTTTTCTTCATCGTTCTCTTCATCATTTTTCTGTTATTATTCTTCTGCTACTATTCTTATCTTTCCTTTTCTGCTACTGTTTCTATGGAGTCATCAAGGTTTGTTAAATTTGCTGAATTTGATCAATTTGTGATTGATCTCTCTTATTGAAGTTGTTTTGTTTTGATATGATTCCCCTGCATTGTTTTTGTTTCAAAGAAGAACAAATCTAGCACCAAGTTCACCATTGTGAACCCTAATATTTCCATGGGCTCGCAACCGAAATCCACTGTAACTAAAAGAAAGCCTGCGAATAGCAAGGTATTTAAGAAACATTTACTCTTTTAAAAACAATATTGTTGCCTCTGTTTCTTATTTAACTTGTAATTCGCAGGATGATAAAAATGTTGATAAGTCCCCCAAGAAGCCTCGCCGTTCTAAACCTGTTGCACATGCTGTTTCCTTTCCTATATTCAAACTTACAACTCCTACTGCGAAATCTTCGCAAGATAATCCTACTGTTTCTTCCTGCGAAAATATTGTCAAAGATAACACTTCTATGCCTGAATTTCTCATAGATCAAATCCCTCATAACAGTCCCATCGCGAATGAGCCTATTTCTTCTTCCATTGTCAATGCCTCTACTATCTCTACAGTCATTAACCCTCATGAGATTTCCTCTTCTCATGATATTCCTTTAACAAAAGATGACTCATCTCTTCCTTCTTCTATCACCGTTACTTCCTTTTCTGAGCAAATCCCTCTTACTAAAGAAAATTTAGAAGGAATAGATGTGGCCTTCAAAGTTCTATCAGATATTGTGAACGATGCCAAGAAGACTTCTGTCGATCCTATCAAATCTGATGTCTGCGAGATTTTTAGCAAACACCTTGGCCCTGATAGAATTTCACAAACATCTTTGGAGCAAGAAATTAATATTTTGAAGAATGATCTCCAAGCTATGACTGCAAAATGTAATATTCTCCAACTTGAGAATCAAAAACTTCAAAATGTTTCGCTGGATCGTGATAACATTCGTAAGAAGAATGAAGAATTGAAAGGTATACTCTTACCTCTGTACTGTCCATTTTTTTTTTTTTTTTTTTTTTTTTTTTTAATTAAACCAAGAGCCCTTGTTCGCCCTTCAAGCTTTAAACCAGAAGCGAAAAATGGAGATATATCAGTTGGAATCTACTGTTGAAGAAGTTCGAGTTGATAGAGATGCTTGGATGGAGCAATATAACCAATTAGATAATCTTGATGCGTGTCGTAGGTGCAATCAAATTAATTCAATATTTCCACTCAATTAAAAATAATATAATGGAAGTCAAGTTCGTTCCCACGAGGAGCAAGAGATCTTAGTTGTAAAAATTGTCACGAAAGGGGGATGTAAAAAGCAAAAGAAAATAAACAAAGCAATTAAAATCGAAAGTTGAAAACAATAAGAGAGACAAGACCAAGGAATCCTTCTTCGTTACGAAACAATGAATCAAGTTATGTTCTATTCTACTTGTTATTAGTCACAAATTATCACCAACCGTAGGTAAAGCAGCTAGCTCAGTGCTAAACCCCTAAATCCCTTGTATCACTGGGACACGGAAGTTCTCGACTACCGGATTCTATTTACCAAACCACCTAGTAGTAGCTCACTCTAGATGTAATTTAAATAAACGCATTAAGATTTATGAACTTATTAGGTTAATATTAGTAGTTAGACTCTTAGATCAAGGTCTACTTGCTAACGTTGTTTCTACACACAATTGCTCCACGGAATCCCTCCGCAAGGTCTCGTGTTTGCTACTTATGTAAAGAGTCAAGAAACGATTACTTATCTCCTAACTTTCACTAGCTTTAGATCAAATTAACAAATCAATTTAGCGTGCACTCCAAACAATCTATCAATCAATCATGAATGTCTTTAAGATCACTCCTATTAGTAAAAACAAACGATAATTATGTGAAAAACTTCAAGATAGAATTGAAAACAAAAACTTAAATCATATGTTAAGAACTAGGAATTCATCCTCAATCAATAAATTAACTACTCATGTTAAAGAGTTCACACAAAGAATAAGAAAAGAAAAGTGTTGTGTGTGTAGAGATGTGTGTAGAAGTTGTAGAAAACTTCTCTATTTATAGGCTTCAATATTCTCCAAATCTTCTAAGGAGTAGAATCCTTTTCCTTTAGCAATTCAATTTCCAATTCCAAGCTTTTCTCAACTCTTCCACCTTCTCTTTCCAAATTTGAGTCCAATTCTCCATCCAATTCCTAGCCCAAGTCTTCACACCCATGAGAGAAGTCCATAGAAAATTCTGGAATTTTTTGCTCGCCGGAAAACTGGGATTATGGTCGGAATCCGACCGGAATTGTCACCGCCGGCCACCTGAAAACTTTCTCCGTCAGGGGAATATTCCGTCGAATATTCCGTCAGTCCTCCGTTAGGACTAACGGTCAAACGGGTCAACCGTCAGTCAACTAGGTCAAGGGAAGTCAAGGGAAGAGTAGTCAGACACCGAGTCAGCTCCCCAGTCAGTCGGTGACTCAGCTGAATGGTCTAACTCGCTGAGTCATATATAAGGATCGGTCATCGGGATCGCTGAGTCAACTCGCCGGAATAAAGAATCGGCCGAGTTCTGTTCAATTACAGGACTTTCCCGGCCGAATTCAGGCCTCACTTCTGCTTCATTCCTGTGACATTCCTAGCATACATCTAAAGCAAATTAAGCATTCATTTTGTTCATTCCTGCAGCTTCATTCTTCCTTCTGATCAACAGCAACTCAGCCCTTCAATTTCAACCACAGACCCATCTCTGATTTCAACAACAAGCGCTTCTCCAGAACAATCTCTAAGCTTCAATTCCTTCATCGATTCCAAAGATACTCGAACCAATTCCAATCTTCATATGAACTCATTACAATCGAGCTGCACCTATCCCCTTTCTCCTCATATTCACGACACCGCCAGACCCATTTCTCTTCCAGCATTAGCTTCACTACTTCCTGTCAATCTTCAACTCAGCCCATTCTTTGAGCTAGAGAACACCATCAATTTCTACATCTTCTTCTTCCCTGAGTCTTTTCAATACCCATTATCGATTCCACAAAGAACTTGCCTCTCGAATCGATTTCATCATTACCCATTAGAATCACAGACCCATCTGAGCAAAACCCATTTTCCTAAATCTTCATAGTAACAACATCGTCATCCCATGTGTACTCCTTCTTCCACTCAATCCCTTGCTCAGTTACAGCTGCCACCACCATCTGTATTTTCCACAGATCGAGCCCAATTTGCAGATATCGAATCACCATCAGAACCCATTTCTATGTTTGTCTCGATCTGGCTCATCTCTGATAGCAGCGAACCGATCCATCTTCACAGATCGAACATCATCGTCGATTTCTTAATCTCTCTTGCCATTAATCTCAATCTCTGAGCTCAATCATAAACTCGATTCGAATCCTATCTTCTTCTCGGTCTGATCTTCCTCTCTTTCAGTTCTTCAACGATGCCTTCTTATTTCTCATTCAATTCTTCCCAAAACCGTGAGCAATCTCCCATCAGAATCCCATGAATTCTCCAGCGGCTTCAGTAAAGGAACAAAGGAAAAGAGAAGAGAAGAATATCTCTTCTTGATTCGACCTAGTTTAGGGCTTTAAAAATGGGATGTCTATTTGCACCCACTGTTCCTAGATCCAACCACCCAATGGCAGTCCCTTAACCTTGACTGGTCTGTGTTTAACACTCCTCCAAATTGGGTTGCCCCTTAACCTCAGCTGGGCTCCATATATCAATCGCCTGTAAAATGACCTTTTTGCCCTTTTGGATCAAATTGGGTGATTTCTTCTTCTTTTCCTCCGTGCGACTCCAAAGTAGCTATAAAACTCAAAACATGCGTAAAATACATAATTTACAAGAAAAATAGCAAAGAAAGCATAAACTACTAGATAGTAAATTAGGTGTATTCTACACCTATCAAATCTTCATACATATTTTGTTGATCAAATAGATAACCTTTCTAAAGAAAATGCTGATTTAGCTCAGAAACAAGACTCATTAAGTAATGAATTATCTCGTCTCTCTTACTCTTTGACTAAAGCTAATTTGGAGTTGGAAACTTTATCAGATGAGAATGGAATTCTTTCTCAAGAAAAGCGAACTCTATTAAACAAGGTGGCGATTTACTCGCAACAGTCTGATGTTTGTCAAAAATTATGTAAAGAACAAGAACAATCTCTTTGCTCGCTGAGAAATCAACTTGAAGAAGTTACTGCCGAGAAGGATAAACTTATTCAGGGTAGAATAATCTTAAGTGTGAAAGCAAACCAATTTAAGGATCAATGTTCCAAGTTAGAAAAGTCCAACTCTTCCCTTGCGAAAGAAAATGCCTTACTTGTTTCCAACGAAAAAAGCTTGCGATCTCGACTGAAAGGTTTAATTGGAGATAATTTTGACAATGCCATGGATCATTTGGAGAATAGTTATTCGGCTTTAATCCAATATCTTACCTCGCAGAAGGAAGGTAGTCATATTATTTGACTACCTTAATACATTTATTTATTATCTTGTGATATTTTCCTCGCGAAGTCCAAAAATCTGAATAATTTTCTATGTTCTTTTCTTTTGCAGATTCGGAGAAAAATCTTCATTCCTCTATTGCCACTCTAAAGTCTGACTATTCAAAAATTCGCAAAGAAAATGGAATACTTATCGCTTTCCTTGCTCGCTCTCACGATCATCGCGAGAAAGAAGATTCGATTATATGTCTGACTGTAAGGATATAGAGAGTAGAAATCATCAGAAAGCACTCCTTCGTCAATTTCATCTTAAGGCTGAAGTTTTTGTGAATAACGTTCTACTATCCAAATCTCTTGATCCTGTATGTATCGAACCTTTGGAAGTAAGCGACGATGAAATTCCTAATTCTCCTGACAGCGATTTTGACTACAATAGTGGCGAAGAAATCGCGAAAGAAGAGACAATCCCTCCTAGCAAAACTGCCAATGATGATCTGGGTGAAGAAGAATCTGGTGGAAATATAATAACTGGCGAAAATACGGATAAAGTTGTTGAAGAAAACCCAAAGTATCTCCTTCGGTGAAAAACCGATATTTGAGAAATGACTCTCTTGTAATCTTTCCTCTTGTCTTTGTTGCTTCTTTATGTACTTCAATCATCTTTTTGATGTATGTATTCATCTGCTTATTACTACTCTTTATTTCAATGAGTATAATTTTTGGTATTTAATAATTGCTATTCCATTATCTTCATTTATGTTGAAATTCATTATTGCGACAAGATCGCAGGACGTCTTTACATTTTCATGTAATGACCCATTGATCTTGCCTTATCATTGTTTTTGTGTGGTCTTATTTTGTCTTCCTAGTTAAAGGTCTTATTTTTCCACCCCTCATTTTTGCGTCAATATGACAGGCCTAAATATTCTTGCGAACATAAAGCCCCATGACATTGCCGTCTTGCGACAAAATCGCAGGACGTCCTTACACTTTCATGTAACGACCCATTGATCTTGTCTTATCATTTCTTTAGTATTTTTGCCTCTGCAGGATATTTTTGTTGCGACAATATGACAGGCCTAAACATTCTTGCGAACTTGAAGTCCCATGACATTGCCGTCTTGCGATGAAATCGCAGGACGTCTTTACACTTTCATGTAAAGACCCATTGATCTCGTCTTACCCTCGCGTTAGTATTATTGCCTCTTCAGGATCATCGCACAAATATGACAATCCTAAATTTTCTTGCGAAAATAGAGCCTCATGACATTTGCGTCTTTTGACACTTATCAGCTCCCTAATGGAGGGTGCCGCCCTTATCATCTCCCTGGTTGCCCCTTCAAGGAGGCGTACATCGTCCATACAAGACTAGCTCCTCCCATCCGGTCTTAACAACAACCAGTTGTTTTCGCAGCCTCTTATCCCTTATACCTATAGGGCTTATGGTTACGAGACTGCACCCTAAGTGGAGTTTTCTTCGGGCCGAAACATGTGCCAAGACTTGCCAAGAATGGCCGAGACACTTCAAATGTCCCAGGCACTCTTGGCTCAACCGTGTACCTCGGCGCCTTGGTCATACACTGACTCCTTGGAAGAGATCCTCGGTCGTCCAACCAGGGTATAACCTTATATATATATAGTTGGAAATCCAAGGTATCTCTCCCGGATAGGCTTTCATGGGCCCCAAATCTCCATGACTCGGGTTCCAGGAGCGGTGTAACCTTTTCCCTGAGCCATGTCAAGAGATACCCCCTTATATGACGCACTTTAGGTCTTACATTTGCCTCTTACGAAATATCATTCGCGAACTAGGGTGTACGCAATAAAGGTTCGTCCCATTCACTCACTCATTCATTTCTGTCAATTCATTCAATCATTCATTTTTGATTATCTCTTGTTATTTTATTGGCGAGATATTCGCACATTCTTTCTTTATTTTATGCAATTTCGTAATCACTCTGTCGCAGGAACATTTCTTATGAATTCATTTCATTTCATCCATTCAATATTTCGCAACTTATTCTTTCCCTTCTATCTTCTACGGGTAATATTTCTTGAGATACAATCTATTCCACGGTCTATCCAATCTTTGGACCACATCTTTGCCCTCAGGATCCATTAATCTATATGCCCCTGTTCCAACTATCTCCTTGATGATATAAGGTCCATCCCATTTTTTTGCCAACTTGCCACCACTTTCTCGCTGATATATTGGTGTTTCTCCCAATACCATATCACCTGGTTGAAACTCGCGTGTTTTGACACGTTTGTTATATTCTCTGGCCAATCTTCGCTGATAATTCTCCATATGCTGTAGTGCTCTTTCTCTTTTTTCTTCTAATTCATCTAATTTAACCAAAATGTTACCCGCACTAAGATTTTTCTCCCAAGCTTCTCTCTTTGTTGTTGGAATAATAACTTCTGTCGGAAGTACGACTTGACTCCATAGGTTAGACAAAATGGTGACATCCCCGTAGCTTTCGCCTTGTTGTATTGTAAGACCATACCGCATTATGCACTTGTTCACACCATGCCTTATTATGCCCTTCTAATTTCTTCTTCAAGATATAGCGATTGTTTTATTTGTTGCTTCTTCTGTCCATTGGCTCGCGGGTATAAAGGAGTTGATTTCCCACACTTTATTTGAAATGCATTAAGCAAGTAATTCTATATTTTGTCCCTCAAAATGTTTCCCATTGTCAGATACCAACTGTGCTGGAATTCCAAATCAGCATATTATGTTTTTGAATATGAAAGTAAAAATATCTTTATCGCGAATGTGTTGTACCGCTTTTACTTCTGCCCACTTTGTGAAATAATCTGTAGCGACAATCAAATATCTCCTTTGCCCCGTACCTGGTAAAAATGGTCTTACAATATCTAACCCCCACTTTCCAAAAGGCCATACACTTGTTGAAGAAGTTAATGGTGCTCCTGGTGCATGTATTTTCTTTCCGTGCCTTTGACAATCTTCGCAACGTCTTGATATTTGTTTCGCATCTTCATGCATATATGGCCAATAATAGCCTTGCATTTTCGCCTTATGTGCTAAAGACCTTCCGCCACTATGATTGCCAGCATCCCCACTGTGTAGCATTTTTAACACTGCTTCTCCTTCCTTTTGTGTTAAACATCTAAGCGAGGGTCCATTAAAGGATCTTCGGTACAATACCCCGTCTCTTAATTCATAATTTGTTGCACGGCTTTTTAATTTGTGCATCTCTAATCTATTTCTTGGTGTTTCTCCTTTCATTAGATAAGCATGAAGTTCTGTCCTCCAATCCTCGCAATGGGGTCTTTGTGTTTCATCTTCTATGAGCATTACTTATGCTTCTTCCTCTTCCTCTTTGTTGATTGATGGTGATAGAAGTGTCTGTATTTTTATGCATCTCGCAGATGGATCTGTCATCATACTTGATATAAAAGCAAAAGCATCTGCGAGTCTATTGTCTTTTCTTGATATGTGTCTCCACTTTATTTTTGGTATCTTCGCTGACAATTCTTCAACAAGCTTTTTGTATTTTTTCAAGGATGCTTCATTTGTAGTATACTCTTCTTGTATCTGGCGAATAGCTAACTGAGAATCACTGGTAACTCTTACATTCTCCAACTTCATTTCTATTGCAAATCGCAAAGCATGTACTATAGCTTCATACTCTGTTTCATTGTTGGTAGATGCAAATTCCAATCTAAAAGAGAAAGCCATTTTATTGCCTTCTGGCGAAATTACAATGATCCCAATTCCGTTACCTTCTCCATTTGACGATCCATCTACCAATATTTCCCATCTGTTTGGCTCAGTTAATAAATCCCTTGGATTTCCATGTTCTTCTTCTATATCCATCATTTCTTCCACTGCTTCATCCTCTTCCAATGGAATTTCTGCTAAAAAGTCTGCAACAACTTGTGATTTGGGTGAGGATAACACTTCATATTTGAGTTTGCAATGGCTTACTTGAGCATTCCATCTTTCAACCCTTCCTGACCTTTTTGAATTTTTCATTACTGACTCAATTGGTACTTTTGTCATTACCTTTACCGTGTGTGCTTCGAAGTAGATGCGAAGTTTAAACGTTGCATAAACTAATGCCAAAATTAATTTTTCAATTTTTGAATAATTTTTCTCTGCGGCATTGAATGTTTTGCTGATGTAATAGATTGGTTTTTCCACACTTGCGTCCATTCGCAATAATACTGCACTTAGTGCATGCGAGGTTGTCGCGAGGTAAATTAGTAATTCCTCCCCTGGTTCTGCTTTTTGTAATATTGATATATCCATTAGATGTTCTTTTATTCCTTGCAACGCCTTTTCACATTCATCCGTCCACCTAAATTTCGCTCCCTTTTTAAGTATGTTGAAAAAATGTTTGCACTTATCAGATGATCACGAGATGAATCTTCCTAGCGAAGCTAATAATCCATTTAACTTTTGCACATCTTTCACTGTTGCTGGTGTCGGCATATCGCGAATTGCTTGTACTTTCTTTGGATCGACTTGTATTCCTTCTTTTGACACGATGTATCCTAAAAACTTTCCAGATGCCACTCCAAAGGTACATTTTTCTGGATTTACTTTGATGTTGAAATGTCTCATTTGTTCAAAAATTTCCTTCAAATCCCGTACATGATCTTTTGCTTCTTTACTTTTTATTAACATGTCATCCACGTATACCTCTAGTGTTCCATGTATCCATTTTTCGAACACTTTTTCTACCATCCTTTGGTATGTTGCTCCAAAGATTTCGCAGCCAAATGGCATTTTTGTATAACAAGATAATCCTCTTGGAGCGAAAAAGGCAAAGATGCTCTTGGTCTTCTTCAATGACGAGAGGAATTTGATTGTATCCTTTGTATCCATCAAGCGAGGATATCCTTTCATTTCCTGCTGCTGACTCAACCATTTGCGGAATATCTGGCAAAGGAAAACTATTTTTTGGACAAGCTTTGTTTAGATCGGTAAAATCTATGCAAATTCTTATCCCTTTTTTCTTCTTTGGTACTACGACCATATTTGCTATCCACTCGGGATATTTTGCTTGTCTAATAATTCCGGCGTCAAGCATCTTCTGTAACTCTTCTTCTATTTGAGGATGATATTTGTTGCAATTTTTCTAATTCTTTGCTTGAATGGTCTTGCATTTTTATCAATCTCTAATTTATGGCATGCTACAGATGGATCTATTCCAGGCATCTCATCCATATCCCACGGGAAGATGTCTTTATAATATCGCAACAAATCAATAGTCTCTTTTTCCTCATCTGTTTCCATTTTTGTCCCAATTTTTAACACCTTGGGTTCTTCTTCAGTTCCAATATTTACTTCCTTTGTTGGTTCTGTCGCAGTGTAGCTAGCCTTCGGTTCTCCCATGGGCGTTGGTCCTTTTACCTCGTTCGCAAGTTCATTTTCTTCATCATATATTCTTTTTCCTTCTTCTGCTCTTATCATGTAAGTTCTAAATTCTTCTTCCTTTTTCGCTACTTTTGCCATCTTCTTGCGATCTCTTTGCCTCTTCACCTTTTCTTCATAGTGTTTTACTTCGATTTGATGATATATCCTTCCTTTATCGGTATCTCCTCTGATTTCGCCAATTCCAATCGGTATAGGAAATTTGACACATTGATGAAATGTTGATGCTAAAGCTTTTATTGCGTGTATCCATGGTCTTCCCAACAGCATGTTATATGGTGATTCCATATCCACTATACATAACGTCACATGTGTTTCAATTTCTCCCAACAAAATTCGTATTTTTATTTCCCCTTTAGGTTTTGTTATTGATTTGCCGAAACCATAGATATGATATGTTGCGGAAGTCATTTCTTCATCTTTGTACCCCAATTTTTTATATGCATGATAAAACATTATATTCACTGAACGTCCTGTATCTACCAAAGTTCTATTTATTGCCCATTCTTCCATTGTTTTTGTTAATTTTCCTTCTTCTTTGCTGGCACTTATCGTAATCACTAGTGGAGATGTGTGATTTAAATTCTCTCCTGATATCTCCGTTGCTGTGAATATAATTCTCTGTTTTTCCCATTCTTTCAAGGGTAACATCTTCTCTGCTGTTATAATTTTCTTTCCTTCAAAATCTCTTTTATGTACTCTCCCTCTGATACTTTCATGAAATTCACTAACCATTGTTTTTGTAATCATATTACATTCCAATTCTCCATTACTCTCCTTGATTCTGATTTTCTCCAATTTATCCATCATACTCTTGATTTGATCAATTTTAATGACAATATCCAATCTCTTATCTTCAATCTGTCCCTATTTTTAGCGCCAATATGTAGTTGCAGGAAATCCTACACTACACCCCTCACTAAATTCCACACAACTAAGCCATTTGAAGATGAATAACTATGATTTTTTATTGATTAATTCCTTGAATATTACAAGATAAATGGAAAAGAGCTAAAGAAAATACAATCACTCAAACTTTCTCTCTCCTAATGACTTGCCTAACACACGGAAAAAGATCTCTCTCACAACAGGCTTATTCGACTCTTTATATAGGATAGTATACAATGGATGATATCTAAGCTGTCCTTTATTTTCGGGAATGACTTGCGAAATATCGCAAGTGTACAAGTATACAATCTCGCGACATTCCTAAACTTCGCTAGATCCTCACATCTTTCTCGTGTTCTGGCTATCGTCATTCATTGCGTCATTTATATTACTCTTCTGCGACGCCTTCGCAATGCCGTCGTTTACTAATCTCGCGAGATATTGATGTTGCGATATTCTGATCCTACAGCCAAGATGAAACATAAGGCCAAAAGATTCATACTTCGTGAGGAAATCCTATACCGCAAAAGTTTTGGAGGCAATTTGCTACGATGTTTGGCAAAATCTGAAATCCCGACCATGTTAAAAGAAGTGCATGAGGGCGAACACCAAGGAAAAAAGAAACTGTTCCTCCAAGTACACGAAAGGTACTACTGGCCAACCATGGGGGATGATGCAGCGACGTTCGTTCAGAAATGCCGTGAATGCTAGACTCACGGGAATCTCATCCACGTGCCTTGCACCCCGCTTCACTCAGTAAGTAGTCCATGGCCTTTCTACAGCTGAGGACTTGATATTATTGGGAAAATCAATCCAACATCCTCAAAATAGCATGAGTATATCATAACTGCGACGGAATACTTTACCAAATGGGTTGAAGCCATTCCTCTTCGAGGAACCACTGGAGCGACAATTACAACATTTATTAAGGAATACATCATTTGTCGGTTTGGTTACCTAAGCACATCATTACTGATAACGGTACCCCCTTTGCCAAAAAGCAAGTACGAGAGCTGCTTGAAGAATATGGAGTTAAACAAATTTTCTCTACTCCTTACTACCCTCAAAGGAATGTGTAGATGGTGGACTTTCAACAAGGGCTAAAATCGTAAAACCATAATTGTACATACTCATGATCTAGCAATCAGACGAGTATTGAGGCTCATGTCTCTCATTGAAAGCATGAAAGCTCGTGCTGCAAGAACCTCTGACTGAGAATACTATCTCTCAGAGCATATGTGGATGTGCAGTCTCTCAGCTGAGGCAACGGCATATCCCATAAATGCTGAGCAATTTCAGTAATTACTTATATATAGAATCGAAAGATTGGACGGCTCCTAGACAGCTTGCCTGCTAGTATAGAGCAATAACGTCTTCAGGATGTAACAATTGTTTTCCCTGACTATATAAAAGAAATATGACGCTTCAACAAGCTCATATCACTCAATTCATGAATAATTAATGTTCCTAGACGATCTAGTATAGAGCCATCAATTAATTATTCCTAAATCATTCGATTCATTAACAGAATCCCTGGAAAATATTCTATGTTTCCCAGAATATTTCATTACTTCAATTCATGGTTCTTCCCAGCAGAATTCCATGGGTTAGTAATAAATATTCAACACACGGGCATCTGAACGACTATCGAGTAAGCCCCGACTAAAATGGTGCAAGTGTACTCAGCAATAATGCACTAACGAGCACCTGAATGTACGAACGAGCATTCCAAAATACGAAGGAACGATGAACCTATGCAAAATAGGGAAAAAATAATAAATAATAAAATATTAATCAAGGCACTGGGGGACTTGGCCCACCAGCCGTCCGGTCGTGCCGTGGCCAGTCCCATGCCCAATTTTATATTTTATCATTTTTTTTATAATTTTCCTTGATCTCATGAAAATCCCTTTATTTGAACAAATATCTTTCGTTTTAAGGAAACTCCTCAGTTTCATGGTGTTTCCTTAGCATCAAAGAAGTAATATAAAATTGGGAAAGGTGTCGTGGGACCATGTCTCATGATTCCTCATTATTTTATTAATATATCCCTCATCTCATGAAAACTCCTTAATTTCATGATATTTCCTTCAAGTCATGAAAAATAATATACAATTAGGGAAACTCGTGGGACCGGGCCCTAGCCGGCCGGTCATGCCCTAGCCGGTCCCACACGCCCCTTATTTTATTATTATTATTTTTTATGTTTCCTTCATTCCATGAAATTCCTTGATTTCATGATATTTCCTTCAAATTATGAAAATTCCTTCAAATCATGAAATAATACATAAAATTAGGGAAAGCTCACGGGACCAGGCTCTAGCTGGCCGACCATGCCCAAGCCTCCCACACGCCCTTATTTTATTATTAATATTATTTGTTTCCTTCATCTCATGGAAACTCCTTCACTTCAAGGAAAACTCCTTTATTTCAACAAACTCCTTGATTTCATGATTTTCCCCTAAAATCATGAAAAATATAATAAGATTAGGAAAAGTGCTATGGGACCGAGGTCATTGGCCGACCGGCCATGCCTTAGCCATAGCCGGTCCCACACTTCATGATTCCTTCATTTTATGATTACTTTTCCTTCTTCTCATGAAGTTTCCTCAGTTTTAGCAAAAATTCCTGATTTCTTCATATTTTCTCAAATGATTGCTCAAACACACATCAGAAAATATCAAAATTCTCAGGACAGAGACACGAACACTTTGGTGACACGAGCATACTACCTTGACTGACCAAGGTTGGCTCTTTGGCTTGCAAGAAGCCATTTCCATATATTTTCATCATTTGACTTGATTTGTTCATATTAGGTTCAAACTCTTCCAAACAATTTTGGAATTTCATAAAACGATCGTCATACGGTCCCGTGATCGACCAGGGCCGGTTTCATGATCCCTTGGTCGGTCCCTCATCTCTTCATAATTAATTAGGTTTTATCACCTAAGGCTCAGACGAGCATTATTTTAATAAATGATTAAACCAGCAGTTAATCATCCTTTCACCAACTGGTCTTCAAGAGACTTTGGTATTTGCTCACTTGAGCATCTGGGCGCTACATGGTCGACCCATCATCCCATGTAGTCGGTCCCTCCTTCACTCCGTGGTTGATTTTTAATAAATCACCAATTGATCATCAATTGATCGAATTAGGGTTTCGAGTCCAAGGTTCATAATTCCCGATTTGAACATTAATAATTTTACGACGATCCCATGATCAATATTTTATTAATTATACTCGGTTCAGTTTCCAGTATTTTAATTTAATACTCCCTCCATTTTTGGAAAAGAGATACTTTCACTTTTTCAATTTGTCCTATTTTTAGGCTAAAATGAAAAAGTGAAAGTATCTTTTTTTTCCAGAAACAGAGGTAGTACTTTATTTGGTCATGCTACCAATTATTCATCAAACGAGCAACATTTGCTCAGATGAGTAATATTTGCTCAAACCAAGGAATATTGGTTCAATTAACAATATTCAACAATTCATCGAATGAGCAATATTTGCTCACCTTAACTATCAACATTTACGTGAGAATCATACCTCTGTCTCAACGAACACGTTCAATTCATGAGTCTCAGAACATTTGCAAATCACGTTCGACTCAGCAATACAAGGACTCATCGTCCCATGAAGTCAACAACTGACTAACTAAATACACGTCTGCCTTGCAGACTCCACAATCACAAGACATCAATTGTGTTACATGGGGGGATATTAACTAGGGTTTTGGTCTGGCAGGCTACGACACGTGAGTTCATACACACGACGAGAATCTGAGCAAGTCGTGCAATCAGCTGAAGGAGTTAGGAAAGTAGTGGATGGAAAATCAACCAAGTCTCCGCACGATGAGCAATTGTCACACTTCATGGGATCAAGGTGTTTACAATTCTAGCAATATAAATAAGTCTCTGAATCATGATTGAAAACAGGACAATCTTACGTAAAACAGACAACAAGAGATTAACATCTCAACGTCTAAGCAATTACTCTCAACAGAGCAAATTAAATCAATCAGAGCTTATCTTATTTCTTCACGCAGAATACATAACACACCTACAATCTTCTATCACCATTGATCTCACACATTTCTTAGCTTCCCTCATACAGATCGACCCATCTTCTCTTGTGACCGAATTGACTCTGGAACGGCCATTGTCTTGGTTTAGGCCAAAGTCCTACAGATTGATCTCTCGAATTAAAAGCACTCCCTTCTTGCAGTGCATCTGTGTGAGGTTTGACAGTTCGCTCGGTTCAAGGAGTTTCCTCCGCACGGTCATCTCCTTAATTCCGTAAAAACCAGCAACTCGTTTTGCCCCATCTACAGATTTGCGACCACAGTGGGAGATCATTCTCTCGGTTGCAATCTCAATTCTCACAAAGATGGTCGGCCTTAGGTCAGGTTTAGTTACCAATCCGGGTTCAACACCCGACCCTAATATCGCAAGCTCTAGTGGTACCACCAACACCACTCCTCCGGCGCAACCTGCCACCACTACTCCTCCCCACCCAGTAATGCCACTACTCTTCCTCCAAGCACTGGTGCTCCGGTGATCACCCCTACAAGTGACGACACTGGCAACATCAACAATCCACTTTTCGGTCGGTCTCCTGAAGAAATCAGAGAAAATCCGCCTACCATAGGTGATCTCATGAAGGTGCAAGAGACTCTTGCCAAAAATCAGACTGACATGGCTGCCACTCAGAAGGAACTATGCAACTATCTCAAGACTCTTACAGACAAGATGTCAGAGAAAACTCAGGAGAAAGGAAAAGCTAAAGAAACATCTTCAGGCGCTGATCCCGAGGTCACTCCCATCCATGTAGTAGATGATGAGGAAGTTCCCAAGACTGCAGACAATCCACCAGCGAAAGAGCCATCCAGTTTCATCACTCGTGAAGACCTGGAACGCCTTTTGGAAGATCGTGGAAAAGGCAAAATGCCTTTTGTCCACCGTCACCAACCTCCATACCCTGCTGCTACGCAAAGGATTCCTCTGCCAAAAGGTTACACCTCTCCAACCTTCACCCTTTATGATGGAACGGGTAATGCTCGAGAACATGTTTCTCGATTTCTGGAAGCACTGGGTGAACATGAGCACAACCATATTGTTCGTCTAAGGAATTTTCAAAGTCTCTGAAAGGCAGGGCATATACCTGGTACAATAACATCGCACCAGGAAGTATCAAAAGTTGGGGGAAAATGGTTAATGCTGAAAGTATTTCTTCGTCTCAGAGCAAATCACCCTCTCTGATCTCGGAAGGATGTTTCAAAAGAATAACGAACATCCTAACGATTATGTGAAAAGGTTCAGAGTTCAAGCCTTGGACTGCCATGATCCAAATGTCACAGAGAAACAACTTATGGACTTGTGCATCAATGGAATGATTCCAGTCTACAGAGCTTTATTGGAAAATCTCAGGTTCCAGACTTTCTCAGAACTTCATGAAGCAGCCAAAAGATCAATAACTACTGCACCTGCTTTGTTGGAGAGAGCTAAGACTACAAAAGCTGAAGAACCACGTGAAACTCGAGGTAGTAGGCGTTTAATCAACAAACAGTACAACCTCCAACCTTCCACAAATGTTGTTACATAAGGGAGCAAACGAAAAGCCGAGACGCAACGCAAACATACTTCTTCAACTCCTTCAAAGACGCAAAAGAAAGATAATACACAAATTCCTGCTCAACACACATAAGCTGATCCAGAGGCACCTGATTTCCCCTGCTCCATTGAAGAAGTTATTGAACTGCTAGATGTCTGGGTTCAAGACGGCGTAATCAAATTTCCATATGTCAAGAGAGAACCAACTGAAAAGGCCATGGAAAATCCTCGTTACTGTCGCTTTCATAGGTTCGTCAACCATCCCACAAGTGATTGCAGAACTTTGAAGTGCATATTTAAAGAAAAGATCGAATCGGGAAAACTCAACTTGGGAACTGAAGGAGTACACAGATATCCTCTCCCAGTTAGAACCTTCACTCTTTCGGAACCACCTGTCAAGGAAGCAGTTTAATCCTTAATCGAGCATGTCTGCGAATTGCTATACTTATCAAAGGCTCAAAGGGAAGACATGTTTACTGAATTGAATCACATCGTGTCAGGGAAGCGTTTTTCGATTCAAGAGACATTTCCTGAGCCGCCTTCAACAACAGACGAAGAAATGTACGACTGGGGACTTCTCACCACAGTCCATCTCAAGGAAAACGAGTTCAAACGAGCATTGATTGATGTCGGCACTGCTGTCAATGTTATCCCTTTGAAAACTCTCAGAGCTACTGGTATCACACGACAAGAAGCCATTCATGCTCCAGTAACAATCACGGATCATGAAGGAACGCCCAGAGATGCTTATGGCCATATTACTCTCAAGGTGAACATAAACTCAGCCTGGACAGAATTTTTTTTTTACATAATTAGGGAAGATCCAGGATATGATATGATCCTTGGACGTACGTGGATTCATGCTGTAAAGGTAACCCCAACACCTTCAATTGCACATTTCTCTATTGAAGAAACCTATGATTCGAAATAAGAAAAAGAAGATATTTCACCATTCGAGTATCTGAAGGAGGTCAAAGCCCTGACAGAGCTAACGCAAAAGCCTGAGGAAAATGCAAACACTTTCATCAAAAGATTTCGTACTCAGGCAAGTCTTATTCCTCCTCATGTGTCCATATCATCAGTTTTCAAATATGCTTATTTGGTCCGAGGGCTTCACTCCACCAACAACTTAGCTATTGCAAAATGCTATGAGTGGATAACCTCACCTCAGCAATATTTCACTAAGTAGCTGGATGCAGAACCTCTCCGAATTGAACACCTCACTAATACACTCATTGCTGAAATAATGGCTGAATTCGACAAACAGTATCCCAAATATTCTCCTTTGCACGAATGTCCACATGTGCCGCAAGGTTGGAAGACTTCAACAACATGGAATTCCACTGCATGAAGAATTTTAAACCAACAGAAGATATTCAGGGCACGGATGATCAAGTCTAACAAATTCCAGGAAGGAGATTTAGTTCTCAAAGCAACTAAGCGTAACTTTCATTCTGTAAAGAACTCCAACTGGGAAGGACCTTTTATGATCTCTAAGTCTGTTGCTGGTGGATACTACAAATTAATCAACATGGACAACAAGGAGACTGTGGCCGTAATACACGAGAATTAGCTCAAGGCCTTTGATGTTTAAGGTTTTGGATATTCGAGGTATTGGATGTTCAAGGCACGAACACCCCAAATATTTGGCGTTTAGAATTTTCTTTCATTGTATTTCAATTCCTCCAAAATGTTTGCAATACTTGCATTCAGTAATTTAAATTCAGCAATTTATCAAAATTCAGTTTACTTAAAGAAGATCTCTATCAAACCCAAAAAAAATCCTCAATCATCTACTTGTCCAAAACCAATCAAAACCAAAAATAAAACCTCACATCTCTCAGAAGTTCAGAAGTTCAAGAGATTATGAAAAGAAATCAAAGAAAATCAGCAAAGAAAGACTTTTGCTCCTCTGCATCCTTCAAGACTTGTAAGGCCGCCTTCTCCATGTTCGGCTCTTGATCGATCTGGCAATCTTTTCCTCCTTCTCCATCACAACGTCATTGGGAAAGGGTATGTTATTCTCACATGAGTCCTTAATAGCATTTATCTTCTTACGAAGCCACTTCACGTTGAAGCCAAGTCTCTTAGAATTCTCCAAGTTGAACTCCCAATCAAAGAGTACATCTGGCCCTAGCACATATATCACTTACAACACGCAAGATAACACCTACTTGCATTGTTAAAGAATAAGCACGCTTGGGGTCTTTAGCAACGATGATGTGACCAAATTTCTTCCATATTTTCTCGTATAAGTCGGCATATCCAATGGGAACACTGAATCCACCAACTAGTTCGTGATATGGAAGTGATGCATCAAATGGAGGATCAAAAGCAATCCCTGCACTCGGGTATTCATGCACTACTATATGGTTCTCAATTACTGGAGCAACTTCTACAGTCATGGCAACAGTTTCTTCAGTCTCTTCTACTCGTGGTTTGGTTTCTTCTGCCATTGAAGCAACAACAATTGAAGTTTCAGTCTCTTTAACAACATAATCAGTAAGTCCCTCACGACTTTGAAGTTCAGAGATGTTCGCTTCTTCATTGATAATCTCAGTGTTGCACAAGCCATCATTATTAACTCCTTCATTCTCAACTTCGGTATTTGACACCTAATACGAAGATTACATGAGATTAGGATCATTCAAGTATGAAACCGAAAGAAATCATAAACTCCAACATACAAGTGGTCTAACATCATCAAAAGTTCTTCATTTTACATGCTATACATCAGAAAATAGCGTGGAAACCATAAAAACACGTTTTACAATAAGCTCGCCAGAGATAATTTTACACTGACCTGTACAAAACAAAAAACTGGGAGAAATTGGTGAAGAATTTAAGGTCGAGTCATATACCATTCTATTATTATGGATGTCATCTACAACATATCAAAATTTCATAACAATCGGATGAACGAGCAAAAAGATGTGGTCAAAACATTTGACTACATGACAGCTGAAATTTTTTTGAAAGTCTCCTGGAAGTTTACTGTTTCGCTGATTTCAGCCCCTAAACGTGCTCAAAACTCTAAAAGATTCTTTGAAAAAGCTTGGAAATTTCCTGGGAATAAGGATACATGGGTAGATTGCGAAAATCCGACATCCTATGAAGATTCTACAGCGTTTTTGCTAAAGGGCTGAATTCTGAAATTTCTGGTGACGTATTTCGACAAAACTTTTCATATATTCACATGAATTCTCATTCATTCATTCATAAATCAAGAAATTTATGCTTCTATGGATAAAATGCAAGAGAAATACTTACTTGGGTGGTCTCCGAAGTGTTCAAAGACCCTGGATTGCTCGTATCAACATCAAGAGCACCATTGCTTTCATTCGGTTTTGAGCTCTGGGAATTTTCTTTATCGCCATTTTCAGAGGATGAGTGAACATCACCAATACTCTCCACTTCCATGGAGACATCCTCCTTAATATATTCTCAAAAATTAGCATTTTATCCGCAAAACATTGGTCGGTTGTCAATCCGTCAAATATAATTTCACTTTCTCAATCAACTAGATATAAATATAGTACTCGATAAGAAAGAGTTCGTATCCACAGAGAGGCGTTTGTTGTTATAAACTTTTAGTTTCTAAAGTAACCCAAGGTATGTTTGTTGTATTTAAGCAAATAAAAGTAATTAAAAGCAAAGTAAGTAATTCGAGAAATCAATAAGGAGGGAATATTGGTCAAGGGATGGTATCATTCACAAACATGTATTTTCATCAATGATTAGAATTGGTATTTAAAAGCATGTTGAGAAATCAACTTTTATCCCATAACCAATAAGATGTTTAGCTACTCATAGCTATGGAGTTCATCATCATCAATATTCAATAATAAAACAAGGAAGAAGAAGAACAAAACCAAACCCTAGAAGCGTAAACAAAAGTGGCTCTCCAAAAATTCCAAGCAAAAAGATGATATCCCATGTGTTATAGAAAACCTCCCTTTTATAGCTTTTCTCCAACTTCTAAAATTAGGTCTAGTCTTCAAAGTCCATTAGGTGAAAATCCACCAAGCCCATAAGGATGAGAAACCCGTGTAGAAAATACGCCCCAAAAACGGTCGCCGGAAGTCTGGGATTGTGGCCGGAAATCGGCCGGAAAGTCGCCGGAAAACAGCCCTAACTTCTAACTGGAATCTCAAATCTCCCATTTGTCTTCATCAATTCATCTTCTCTATCTCTCCAGCACTGATGTCGACAACAACCAAAAGCTTCTGTGAACACCATCGTCGATCCCTGGTTCTTCTTCATCATTTACAAGATCGATTCATTGGCCCAAGACCCATCATCAATCGACCAACTCTGAGCCATTCTCTACATCAACTTCACTGATTCTCCGACCTAGTAAACGTCCGTCTCCCTCTGAATCTCTCGCTCTCGATTTCATGATCACAACACCTCTAATTCTAGCCGCCTCTTAGGTGCCTCCATTTTCTCTCGATTTCAGGTCGAATAATGAGAAATGATTTCTCACTGAATTGTGTAAGAGAATGAAAGGGGATAAAGCTACTCGGGTATGATAGATAAGGGGTAACCACATTGAATTTAAGCACCCCTCATTAAATAAGGGCCATCTTGATTTGCACCCCTTAACCATGGTTTAGCTCCAAATAGTATCCGCTATTGATTTGAAGTGACAATTTTGCCCCTTTGGCTTAATTTGGGTAATTTCCGCTTCTTTTCCCCCGTGCGACTCCAGCATACCTGATAACTCAAAAGCAAACATAAAATACATAATTCACACGAAAAATAGCAAAGAAAGCATAACTACTAGATAGTAAATACGATGTATTCTACACCTATCAGATTCCCCCACACTTAGACTTTGCTTGTCCTCGAGCAAATCAAACAAAACAATAAAATACAACAACTCCGTGTCGTCGAGGCTACGGTCACTTTTAGCATAAATAACAAGCCTTTAAACCCTAGGTGTCCCTAGTGGACG
Organism: Papaver armeniacum; assembly: GCA_023531295.1. NCBI lineage: Eukaryota > Viridiplantae > Streptophyta > Magnoliopsida > Ranunculales > Papaveraceae > Papaver > Papaver armeniacum. The sequence goes on from JAJJWW010014879.1 coordinate 65,028, forward strand.
AGTTATAGTCTCGTGAGGGTTTACTAGAGATTTACCCACAAAACCTAAATTTCCAACTTACTAGTTCTCCGTAATGATAGTATCCAACGCGCTAAGAAGACATAGAGATTCTGCACACTAGTCATAAGAAGTTAGACACATAAATGAACACAATCTCATTCTTAAAAGTTGAGAGAGAAGTAACCATCCCTTCTCGACTAAAATTCGGGTTCGGAGTGATCAAAAGTCTCGACTCTGCCTCACAAGAAAGGGTTTTATGAAATTGCTCTCAATAATAAACAGCTTTTTATGGGTCACACATGTGTCCAGGTTGGAATGAAGAGAGAATCCTGCGACACGTTGAATGGTAGGAAGGCTTAACCCTCCGAATGTTTTGAAAACCCACATCTTTTATATATTTTTGAAAACCCATTTTTCTGACGATCTCTTCGAAAGGAAATCAACCATTTAACGAAGGTGGGAATATGCTTACTTACCTCGTTATCCGTTCGGCGTGCAGCTAGCACCACTCTCACAAAGATCCATAGAAACGTCTTCGGTCTTCTATCGGTGTCTTCATCTTCGTCTTCGGTCTTCAACTCTTGATGATAACTCTCGAACTTCGTAGAATCTTGACAATATGATTCTTTCCTCAAATTTCTTGTCGCTTGAAACTTCATTATAGATATTCCTTGTTTCCATAGGCTTTATTGAAAGAATACAAAAATAAACTATACAAACCAATTTTTTTTTTTTTTTTTTTTTTTTTTTTTTTTTTTTTTTTTTTTGAGAAATCAAAATTAAAAAAAATAAAAAAATAAAAAAAAATAAAAAAAAAAAAACTATGAACAAACCTAACATTTTCTCTTGTCTCCTTTTTTTTTTTTTTTTTTTTTATATATTTTTTTCTATTTTTTTTTTTTTTTTTTTTTTTTTTTGAGACAAGAGAAAGTAAAAATACAAATAAATTAAAACAAAAATGTAAGTACAATGCCATGGTGTAAGTACTTTACCGCTTGAATCTTCACAACTTATATGTCTTGATATCATAAACTTCTCGAACTTTCATCCTTGATAATTTCCGCTCTTGTATTATAGTCTTCAACTTATAAAAATTCTGCCCCTGTTTTTGTTGCTTTACTCAAATATGAAATCTGCCCATTCCTGTAGTGTTGCTTGTAAACCTCGAACGTATTCAACTTTCCTTCGAATTTGTGATGCTCCTTGTTGATGATGATGGTGTTTCTATGGACCTCGTTGGTGTAGAGAGAGATAAGGTGGATGGTGCTAATGCGAACAAGATCACAAGTGGAATGTAAGTTAGCAATTCGATGTCACCAACATGGTTGATAAAAATAGCACTCAAGAGATCAAAATAGTGCTTCTATGGTGGGAAATTGGACAACTCACCATTCTGCCCGGAATTTACATACGGTGACACACACTCAAAAAGCACAAATTTAGACAGGTTCGGTGCCTCACATTATGTAACATGGGTAGTCTCCACTATAGGGGATCACTGTTCTAATACCGAATTCAGTCTGCACCTTATTTGCCACTGGCATGGTTAAATCCAACTTTAACTCTCATACAATTAAGAAACCCGATCATATTCTCTGTCATCTCTAAGTTCAGTCACTATTGTGAGATTCTCGATGTAATCTTAGCGGCATGTATACTATGTGACTCTAAATAACTACAAGTTGGAGTTTTCTTATTCACTAGTTCACAAAAAAGTTGAAAAATTGCAAAATTTACAACATAAACCACTCCCCCACACTTAAACTTTACATTGTCCTCAATGTAAAATGAATCATCCAAAGTAAGTCAAGGTGGGAAATCCTAGCAAGAAATCAGCAAAAACAAAGTAAACAAAACAAGAAAAACTAAAAACAAGAAAAGAAATAAATACAAGACAAGAAATACTCATCCTTTGGGTTGCCTCCCAATTAGCGCTTGGTTTAAAGTCGTCAGCCCGACTATCTCCTTGCTTTCTATGACTCCTCCGGAGGGAGCACATCCACAAAGTTAACTCCTTCCACCACTTCGGAAGTGAAGTTCTCATAATATGGTTTCAACCGATGCCCATTAACTTTAAGTTCTTTCCCTGTAGCTATACTACGAATTTCCACTGCACCATGAGAAAACACATTAGTAACAATAAAAGGTCCGATCCATCGTGACCTTAGTTTACCCGGAAATAATTGCAAGCGAGAATTAAACAAAAGCACTTTCTGCCCAATGCAAAATTGTTTCCTAGAAATCATGTTATCATGGAATGCTTTCGTCTTTTCTTTGTAAATCCGTGAGCTTTCAAATGCATCATTGCGAAGCTCCTCTAGCTCTTGGAGTTGTAACTTCCTTTGCTTTCCAGCCCCATCCATCTCCATGTTGCATTGTTTAATAGCCCAAAACGCCTTATGCTCAATTTCCACGGGTAAGTGACAAGGTTTACCATACACAATCCTAAAAGGAGACATTCCAATAGGTGTTTTATATGCGGTTCTATACGCCCACAAAGCATCATTAAGTCTCATGCTCCAATCCTTCCTTGTTGGGTTCACCGTCTTTTCTAGAATTGATTTCACCTCACGGTTAGACACCTCGGCTTGTCCATTGGTTTGGGGATGATAAGGTGTTGCAATCTTATGCGACACATTGTACTTCGCCAACAAGCTTTGTAGAATCCTGTTTTTGAAGTGAGAACCCCCATCGCTAATTATGGCTCTTGGAATTCCAAACCTTGCAAAAATATTAGCTTGCACAAAATCTGAAACCACTTTAGAATCATTAGTAGGGGTGGCTTTAGCTTCCACCCATTTCGAGACATAATCAACCGCAAGTAAGATATAAAAATTCCCATGGGAGTTGACAAAAGGCCCCATAAAATCAATACCCCATACATCAAAAACTTCAATGAATTGAATATAAGTTTGTGGCATTTGATTTCGGGCACCTAGATTGCCGGTTCTTTGACACCTATCACAAGTTGTACAAAATATGTGTGCATCCTTAAACAAAGTTGGCCAATAAAAACCACTTTCAAGTACCTTGTGCGCGGTTCTCTTACTCCCAAAATGTCCTCCGCAAGCATAAGAGTGACAAAAAGACAAGATAGAGTTAAATTCGGATTCGGGCACGCACCTTCGTATTACTTGGTCACTACCATGTTTCCATAAGTATGGATCATCCCATATGTATTGGTTCCCTAACCTCTTAAGTTTGTCCCTCTCAACACGAGACAAGTCCTTTGGGATTTGTTTAGAAACTAAGTAATTGACAATATCGGCATACCATGGTTCTCCAAGGGCAATTGAGAAAAGTTGCTCATCCGGGAAACTTTCACGCAACGGGATAGTCTCCTTGTCCACAGCAAGTCGGCTCAAATGATCCGCAACGGTGTTCTCAATTCCTTTCTTGTCTTTGATTTCAATATCAAACTCTTGCAAGAGTAATATCCATCGTATGAGCCTCGGTTTCGCCTCTTTCTTTGTAAGCAAGTATCTAAGTGCTGCATGATCAGAAAAGACAACAACTTTTGTACCAATTAGATAAGAACGAAACTTTTCTAAAGCAAAAACAATGGCTAATAACTCCTTTTCAGTGGTGGTGTAGTTTTGTTGAGCCTCATTTAACGTTCTAGAAGCATAATAGATAGCATGAGGAAGCTTCCCCACACGTTGCCCAAGCACCGCACCAACCGCATAATCACTAGCATCACACATGAGTTCAAACGGCTTACTCCAATCCGGTGGTTTAATGATAGGGGCTGAAATCAAAAGTTCTTTCAAACGATTGAATGCCGCCATACATTTTTCATCAAAGTTAAAAACCACATCTTTTTGCAATAAGTTACAAAGTGGTGACGCTATCTTGGAAAAGTCCTTGATGAACCTACGATAAAAACCTGCATGACCAAGAAAAGAGCGTATCTCCCTCACCGTAGTGGGAGGGGTTAGAGCACGAATAAGGTCTATCTTAGATTTATCAACTTCCAAGCCTTTAGAAGATATTATATGGCCTAAAACTATGCCATGAGTTACCATGAAATGGCACTTCTCCCAATTTAGCACAAGATTTGTTTCAACACATCGTTCAAGGATTAGAGACAAATTGTTCAAGCAAAGGTCAAAAGAATCACCAAAGACACTAAAGTCATCCATGAACACTTCGATTATGTTTTCAACATATTCGAAAAGATACTTACCATACACCTTTGAAAGGTAGCTGGAGCATTGCATAAGCCAAAAGGCATCCTTCTATAAGCAAAAGTACCGAAAGGACAAGTGAAAGTGGTTTTCTCTTGGTCCTCCGGTGCTATCACAATCTGATTATAACCTGAATAGCCATCAAGAAAGCAATAGTAAGAGTGTCCAAGCTAAACGTTCAAGCATTTGATCAATAAAAGGTAAGGGAAAGTGATCTTTTCTAGTGGTGGCATTCAATTTTCTATAATCAATACAAACCCTCCAACCGGTTTGCACACGAGTTGGGACAAGTTCATTCTTATCATTCTCCACCACCGTCACACCGGATTTCTTTGGTACTACTTGTACCGGGCTTACCCACTTGCTATCGGATATGGGGTAGATAACACCCACTTCCAAAAGCTTGAGTATCTCCTTTTCACAACTTCCATCATGGGAGGATTCAAACGACGTTGCGCGTCCCTTTTAGGCTTTGCATCATCCTCCAAACGAATTTTGTGCATACAAACGGCAGGGCTAATACCCTTGATATCGGCAATTGTCCATCCTATGGCCGTCTTGTACTTCCTTAGCACCCTTAGAAGTTTTTGCTCCTGTAAATCACTAAGCTTGTTAGAAACAATCACCGGTAACTCTTCATTATCACCCAAATACAAGTACTTAAGGTGGTCGGGAAGAGGTTTCAATTCTAAAATCGGAGATTTAACTATTGAAGGTACAAGCTTTTCATCACTGCATGGTAAAGAAATAAAAGAGATATTATGAGTTTTTGGGCATTCTTGTAGTGAATTGAGATCACCAAGAGCTTCCTTGACTTCATTACCACACTCTACACCATTATCCATGGATGTAGTTAACACGGTTTCCAAAGCATCATCACCGTTTAATTCAAACATTTGTTGTGCCAATGTATCCATCACATCAATGGAGAAACAAGAGTGGACATCGCTAGGATATCGCATCGTCTCGAAAATGTTGAAACGTATTATTTCTCCATCGAACTCCATAGTTAGCGTTCCCTTATCCACATCAATTATGGTTTTCGCCGTTTTCATGAAAGGACGCCCAAGAAGCAATGGAAGAGATGAGTCCGGTGAACCTCCATCCATCTCTAACACACAAAAGTCCGCTGGAAATACAAGTTGATTAACCTGCACAAGAACATCCTCAACAATACCCATTGGGTAGACATTAGAGCGATCGGCTAATTGCAATACAATTTCAGCCTTTTTAAGAGGACCAAGATCAAGTGAATTATACATTGACGCAGGCATAACATTAACGGAAGCACCTAAGTCCAACATAGCTTTGTTAAAAGTTGTGTTACCAATTTTGACGGGAATGTCAAAACTACCCGGATCCTTGCACTTAAGTGGGAGTTTGTGTTGTAAGATTGCCGAAGCATTCTCCCCCACACTAAGCACTTCATTACCTTTGAGCCTTTGTTTGTTGGTACACAAGTCCTTCAACACCTTTGCATACTTTGGAACTTGCTTGATAGCATCAATGAGTGGTATGTTCACATGGATCTTCTTTAGAACGTCTAAAATCTCCTTTTCTAGTTCCGCCTTTTTAGAACTTGCAAATCTGCGAGGGAAAGGTAGAGGAGGAACATAAGTAGAAACCGGAGTTTTAGAGTTAGGAATAGGTACCTCAGAAGTTTGGGGAGAATCCTCGACTTTCTCCTCCAAAACAGGTTCCTTGGGTGTCTCCACCGTGCCCGAATCAGTGACTTCGGGTGGCACAAGTTGTGTACCGCTTCTCAACGTAATAGCATTGACACCCTCTTTTGGGTTAATAGGTTGAGAAGGGAGTTTCCCACTATTTTGCGCCTTCAATTGGTTCAACTCAATAGCCATGGAGCCCATTTGTGTTTGTAACTCCTTAATAGCACTCTTAGTCTCTTGTTGACTTTCTTTGAACATGGTAGAAATACCTTGCATCATTGCTTGAAGCTTTGAATCAATATCAGCACCTTGATTTTGTGATTGTTGTGCTTGAGGTTGCTGAAATTGTTGTTGTTGTGGTTGAAATCCACTAGGACGGTTGAAAGTAGGTTGTTGAACGGCACCTTGCTTGTTGGCATAGCTAAAATTGGGGTGATCTCTCCATCCCGGATTGTAAGTGTTGGAGTAGGGATCATACCGCCTTGGTTGATTTGGAAAGATCGCATTAGCTTGCTCGTCTTCATAAGATTGAGGAGAAGTTGGTATAACCGCGGATGCCACTTGTTGCAACATTGCTGTCATGTTACCCATTTGTTGACGAAGTTCCTCCACCTCGCTCACTTCACTCACCCTTCTTAGAATCACATCCGAACCACGACTTAAGAATTGTTGTGATTTCGCTGCCATGTTTTCAATCAACTCCCTAGCTTGTGCCACCGTCTTGCTAACTAGTGCACCACCACCCGCAGCGTCAATAAGATTCCTATCACTTGATTGGAGTCCTTCATAGAAGTATTGGATGATCATAGCGTCACTAAATTGGTGGTGAGGGCAGCTTGCAACCAATCTCTTGTACCGTTCCCAACATTCATATAAGGATTCTCCCACGTTTTGCTTCATCCCACAAATTTCTTTGCGAATTTGAGTAGCCTTGGATGCAGGAAAATATCTCTCCAAAAAGAGTTTCTTCAACCCATTCCATGTTGTGACACTTAGGGATGTAAATAGTACAACCAATCCTTAGCACTATCCATTAAAGAGAAACGGAAAACCTTCAACATTGCACCATCCGCCTCAACATTTTTGGAAGCATAGCCGTGACAATGGTGTGGAAGTCCAAAAGATGTTTGTTAGGATCTTCATTCACCATGCCATGGAATTTTGGTAATTCTCTAAGCAACCTAGGCTTTATCTCAAAAGTAGAGTTCGTTTGAATACACCCATGTTGTGTATCAAGCCTATGAGAAGCTAAGTCCTTGAGTGAACGATTTGCATCACCCATTGCTTCTTCTTCTTGGTGTTGGAAAATCTCTTCTCCTACCTCTAACTCGTGCTCGTCCGTTGTGTTTCGCCTTGGTTGGAGTATTGTGCCTTTTCGAGTAGCTATCCCGCACCTTGGATAATTCCAATCTTTAGTAGCCAGGGATTGATACCTGAAAACAATTCTAGCAAACAAGTGAGAAACAAGACGACAAACAAAAAGCAAAGATAAAAGCAGAAATTGTAAAAAGAAACTAAAAACTCAATAACAAGCCGTGTGCCTCCCCGGCAACGGCGCCAAAATTTGGTCGGTTGTCAATCCGTCAAATATAATTTCACTTTCTCAATCAACTAGATATAAATATAGTACTCGATAAGAAAGAGTTCGTATCCACAGAGAGGCGTTTGTTGTTATAAACTTTTAGTTTCTAAAGTAACCCAAGGTATGTTTGTTGTATTTAAGCAAATAAAAGTAATTAAAAGCAAAGTAAGTAATTCGAGAAATCAATAAGGAGGGAATATTGGTCAAGGGATGGTATCATTCACAAACATGTATTTTCATCAATGATTAGAATTGGTATTTAAAAGCATGTTGAGAAATCAACTTTTATCCCATAACCAATAAGATGTTTAGCTACTCATAGCTATGGAGTTCATCATCATCAATATTCAATAATAAAACAAGGAAGAAGAAGAACAAAACCAAACCCTAGAAGCGTAAACAAAAGTGGCTCTCCAAAAATTCCAAGAAAAAGATATCCCATGTGTTATAGAAAACCTCCCTTTTATAGCTTTTCTCCAACTTCTAAAATTAGGTCTAGTCTTCAAAGTCCATTAGGTGAAAATCCACCAAGCCCATAAGGATGAGAAACCCGTGTAGAAAATACGCCCCAAAACGGTCGAATCTCAAATCTCCCATTTGTCTTCATCAATTCATCTTCTCTATCTCTCCAAAGACGAGATAAATAACCAAAAGGGATTGTGGCCAATGGATAAAAATCGATATTAGCAATACCGATAAGGAAAGTCGACATCCTAAGATCCGATAATATCCGCTTGAATTCAAAAAAAAGCTATCGGATATCTAACTTCTAACTCATGGAATCTCAAATCTCCCATTTGTCTTCATCAATTCATCTTCTCTATCTCTCCAAAGACCGATGTCGACAACAACCAAAAAAGCTCCATTGACAACCCTAGTGAACACCATCGTCGATCCCTGGTTCTTCTTCATCATTTACAGCATCAGATTCATTCAGCCAAGACCCATCATCAATCGACCAACTCTGAGCCATTCTCTACATCAACTTCACTGATTCTCCGACCTAGTAAACGTCCGTCTCCCTCTGAATCTCTCGCTCTCGATTTCATGATCACAACACCTCTAATTCTAGCCGCCTCTCAGGTGCCTCCATTTTCTCTCGATTTCAGGTCGAATAATGAGAAATGATTTCTCACTGAATTGTGTAAGAGAATGAAAGGGGATAAAGCTACTCGGGTATGATAGATAAGGGGTAACCACATTGAATTTAAGCACCCCTCATTAAATAAGGGCCATCTTGATTTGCACCCCTTAACCATGGTTTAGCTCCAAATAGTATCCGCTATTGATTTGAAGTGACAATTTTGCCCCTTTGGCTTAATTTGGGTAATTTCCGCTTCTTTTCCCCCGTGCGACTCCAGCATACCTGATAACTCAAAAGCAAACATAAAATACATAATTCACACGAAAAATAGCAAAGAAAGCATAACTACTAGATAGTAAATACGGTGTATTCTACACCTATCAAACATCATAATTGGTTATATGGAGAAATACTTACGGCCTCTTCTTCACCCAAACCAGAAACTGTCTGCCCAGCAGCAGAGAACTGAAGACCGTCAATACTTGATGGAGTAAAATTCTGTAACAAAGTAACAAACATTGGTTTTACGATCCTAATTACACGGATGAGAAGAAGTCATGGTGAAAGAAATATCGACAACTCACCAAAGAAATCACTGGGGACTTTATGGTGTTAGGTAACATCTTATAATTCTTATTCCTGCCTTCTCCACCATGAATAATCGCTTCAGTTTCTGCGAGGTCTACATCGATTCGAGGTCTTACGTTACGACCGTCCTGTGGAAAATTTTGATGCAATAATCAAAACACAATTATCATAATTTTATTAAGACTTCGTAAAGAATACTTACTTGTGAACATCCTAGAGATGTTTTCCGTTTATCACCACCAGGAAAATGCTTCAATCTTGGTCGAGTAGCAATCATCTCAGCAGAAGGAGGCTCCCTCATTAAAGGTTGATAAACTCTCGCGAAATCAAGTAAACGCCTGAGTTGTTGATCCCAAAAGTTTATGTAACCCGGAGTTACATATGTGATTCTCTCGGAGCTAGGGAACCAGAATTCGCTTCCTTCCACATGTCGTTTGCCTTCTTGGTTTCCTTTGGATCCACATTTTCCCCGCGCATTTTAATGATCATGAGACAATGACTTTCGAGTTAAATACGGTAAATAAGTGATAGACACTTGCGTTGTCCATATGTAAATGTTCAGATTCCTTTTACAGTTCTTAAGATACCTTGATCCTCAATATTTTCCCCAGCATAGTCATTTTTAGATTTTTTTTTTGTAAGTGAGGCTTGCATACAGATATGAGATATGAGGTCCCGTCTTTACGATTCTACGCCTCTTTAAGTTGGGTACGTCAGGGGATTTAGATGTTTCTACATCCGCATCCACTGGAGAATTAGATGTTTCATCTCCTATATTGGTTTCTTCTTCTTTTGTTCCATCCCTTTACCGTCATCATCTGGAGTACTTACTTTCATTACCGTCTCTTTCGATTTTAAAACGCTTCAGATATTAATAATCGAGTCCATCGTGTGGAAGCCGCTGCTGCGTTACCCCGATCTCCATCACACGATGTCTCCCCCGCTGCGGTGTTTTTATCCACATAACTAACGCCGGATGGAGACAACTTCTCTCGTAAGAAAATAGCAAGCATATTTGTTAGCTGGGACTCCGTAAGAGTGTATAAAGTATCTGACCCAGGTACTACGCCAACCTCCCGCGCAAATTCCTTGGTCGTTCCCGACCAAGAGGATTCATATACCTTGCTAGATTCTTTTGGAACATTAGACGGTTCCACAGTATCCTCCAACAACTCCTTATCATCTACTATGCTAAGAAATCTAAGGGAGTTACCATTGTACAGCTCGTACTCATCACAATCCACTATTAGCCTCTGTCTCAAGGATACAAGTTCACTATATCTCGGTTCGTTTGTGCAGGATACACGTTCCATGATAGTGCACCACCGACCGCAAGTATGCTTGGACACAACCCGTCCACATAAACCCCTAATTGCAGGAATAGTTTCCAATTCCCAAGCCTGAAATAGCAACAATAGTTAGAACTTAAACTATACAAACTTCAAACCGCCCAAGTACATAAGATCTATTTAAAAAGAATATGCGAACTTACTGTCAGAGCGTATGACAGTCCGTACACTCAGTAATGAGCTTCAAGCAAGCCCAACCGACCACTTTTCTCTGGTTCCCTGTCTTTCTTGACAACACTGGCTTTTTTAGTTTGCTTTCCATCCTTCACAACCAGAGCTGATTGAAATCTGCGGATGGTTTTTTTTAAGACTAACATGACCCCATGGGAACTTGTTGAAGTTATTCAAGTTGTCCACCAAATGGCAATATTCTCCCTTTACTATAGCTCTCTCACGACAACCCTTAATGGTACCCTTTTTTTCCTGAGGGAAAAAGCAAAACGTGCACAAAAAGAGAAGCGCCAACTTAGCGTTCTCATCCAAAGAATCTCTCTCCTTTCGACTCATTTAGTAGGGCGGGTGGTCAAATCTCCTTTCTCAAATCGGCTTATTTTAGTCCCGAGTTTGTTTTATTACACCCTTTTTTCCTGTGGAAATGAGTTTTCATGATTGGTGAATCCACGATATATTTTGGAGTGGGTTATCTAGATCATCATTTGTTGCCGTTGTCAACTTGAAGTTAAGTAGCAAGTGCAAATTCTTTCATCCCAAACCTCTCAAGATATGCCCTCAAACCCCAAAGTTCATACAAAATGGATCACCATCATCTTGTCTCACAATTTTCCGTGAGAGTAGATAATGCAAAATTGTTTCCTATTTTATCTTGCCTTTGTTATGGGTTTCAAGGATAATCCGCTGGAGCATATATCAGAAACAGTTATTTGAAACAATATTGTTGCCTCTGTTTCTTATCTTAAACCGTATGGAAGGTTTCAATGAAAGAAGGTGTAGCCAAGATTAAAAGTAAGGGTAAAACCGCTGCTCGTAAGGTAAATCTTCTCGCTCCATTAACTAAGAAGCGAAAGGTCCAATCTTCTTCTCGCCTTTAGCTCAAGCTTTGAATCTTCCGAGGATAACCATGACTCGAATCCTTTCTCTGCCAAGAAGATTCCGTCGACTAGTTCTCTTCTATGGATCAGTTATCTAGCAATAAGTTTCAAGGAATGGGAGAATCGCCAAACGTGTTGAAGATCTCGAGAGAAGACGCAACAATCTTGAAAAGAAGAATTCACAATTGAACAAGAAGATTCGAGAATTAGAAATTGAAGTCAAAGGCCATCTCAAAGACTGCAGATGTATATAATCTCTCCGATGAGGCTATTCTTCTCCATACATTTCCCCGAACCTATGGATAATGATCTTCTTTCTCGCTCACCTCAATCAATCTCTAAGTAGTTCCCCCAATAAAACTAACCTCCTTTCATTAAAGTAAAGCCTTTTTGCTCAAACGACCGTTGATCGTGGACATAAGATTCATAGATGCGTGATTTGTGCAAATTCTTTCATCCCAAACCTCAAGATATGCCCTCAAACCCCAAAGTTCATACAAAATGGATCACCATCATCTTGTCTCACAATTTTTCAGAAGTGGTAATCGGCCGTTGAAGCAAAGAGTAAGCTTTTTTGCTCAAACGACCGTTGATCGTGGACATAAGATTCATAGATGCGTGATTTGTTAATTTTTTGGGTAGTTATCCCGATACTTCCGTGGGTGAACAAACTTGCTATACACATGAGATGCTTCAAGTCAGTTTCTTCCAAGGATATGCAAAGAACTACAATATTTTGAAGGGAGGAGGATTCTTTGACAAGTTTATTCTCAAACCATCTAACAATTTCAACACCAATGTAGTTATAAAACACAAATGCTAATGAATCTAAAAGACTAAAACTAACTTTTGGTAATATGTTCATCTTACAATCATACACATTACTATTAAAAATTACTGCATCTCCAAATGGAAAACCTCACCATCTACAAAATTTACCAAGTGGTACATGGTGGTGTTATTAGGTAATTCATTACCGATTGCCTTTGGTAATATCATAGAGCACTATAGGGAGAACATATTACCAACTAACGGATCTTCTATCTTGAAAACTTATCTCTAAACAACACTCTGAAAGAAAAGACTTTATGAGAACGAATGAAATAAACATACTTTAGATGGGGCAAAACGAGTTGCTGGTTTTTACGGAATTGAGGAGACGACCGTGCGGAGGAAACTCCTTGAACCGAGAAAACTGTCAAATCTCACACAGATGCATTGCAAGAAGGGAGTGCTTTGAATTTGAGAGATCAATCTGTAGGACTCCGGCCTAAACCAAGACAATGGCCGTTCCAGAGTTAATTCGGTCACAAGAGAGGATGGGTCGATCTGTAGGAGGGAAGCTGAGAAATGTGTGAGATCAATGGTGATCGAAGATTATAAGTGTGTTATGTATTCTGCGTAAAGAAATAAGATAAGCTCGATTGATTGAATTTGCTCGTTGAGAGTAATTGCTCGACGTTGAGATGTTAATCTCTTGTTGTCCTGCATTTGACGTAAGATTGTCCTCCTCTCAATCATCATTCAGAGACTTATTTATATTGCTAGAATTGTGAACACCATGATCCCATGAAGTGTGGATGATTGATGGAATCAAAGAGTGGAGAAGTGGAAATCGTGTTAAAACCAGTTGCTCAACGTGCGGAGACTTGGTCGATTTTCCACCCACTACTTTGTTAACTCCTTCAACTGATTGCACTACTTGCTCACATTCTCACCATGTGTATGAACACACGTGTCGTGAGACCGCTTGAGACCAAAACCCTAGTTAATATCCCCCATGTGACACGATTGATGTCTTGTGATTAGTTAGTCAGTTGCTGACTTCATGACTTCATGGGACGATGAGTCCATGTATTGTTGAGTCGAACATGATTTGAAAATGTTCTGAGATTCATGAATTGAACATGTCTATTGAGACAGAGGTATAATGTATGAATAAACTAGTTAACGTGAGCAAATATTGCTCATTTGATGAACTGTTGAATATTGATGGTTGAACCAATGTTCCTTGGTTTATGAATGAATGAATGAGAATTCATGTGAATATACGAAAAGTTTTGTCGAAATACGTCACCAGAAATTTGAGAATTGACCCTTTAGCAAAAACACCATTGAATCTTCATACGATGTCGATTTTCGTGATCCACATATGTATCCTTAAGCCCATGGAAATTCCAAGCTTTAGCAAATGATATTTTTAAGTTTTGAGCGCGTTTAGGGGTCGAAATAGACGAAACAGTAAACATCCAAGAGACTTTCAGGAAATTTTCAACTGTCATGTAGTCCGATGTTTTGACCACATCTTTTTGCTCGTTCACCCGATTGCCATGAAATCTTTACATGTTGTAGATGAAATCCATACGAAGAGAATGGCATATAACTCAGACCTATATTCCTTACCAATTGCTCCCAGTTCGTCGTCTTAAACAGAGCAGTATAAAATCCTCTCAGACGGGTTTGTTGTAAAACGTGTTTCTACGACTTTCACGTTATTTGCTGATGTTGTGAATGCATAATGATGAACTCTGATGATGAATCATTTATATACTAAATTTTCAATTGCTTTTGCTTTTCATGCTTGGATGGCTCTGATCTTATGTAATCTTCGTATTAGGTGACAAATGCCGAAGTTGAGAATGACGAAGCCAATAATGATAACTTGAACAACCCTGAGGCTATTGATAAAGAGACAACCATCTCTGCACTTCAAGGCCATGAGAGTGTTGTTGTTGAAGCAATTAAGGAGACCGAGAATTCAATTGTCGTTGCTTTAGAGGTGGAAGAAACTGAGCCACGAGTAGACGAGACTGAGGAAACTGCTGTTGTAAAAGTTCCTACAGTAGTTGAAAATCGTATAATAGTGCATGAATATCAAAGTGCAGGAGTTGATTTTGATCCTCCCGTTGACGTATCACTCCCATATCACGAACTGGTTGGTGGATTCAGCGTTCCCATTGGATATGCCAAATTGTATGAGAAGATATGGAAGAAATTTGGTCACATCATCGTTACTAGAGACCCAAAGCGTGCTTATTATTTAACAATACAAGTAAGTGTTATCTTGCGTGTTGTAAGTGATATATGCACTAGGGCCGAAATACTTTGTGACTCCGGATGTACTCTTTGATTGGGAGTTCAACTTGGAGAACTCGAGAGACTTGGCTTCAACGTGAAGTGGCTTCGTAAGAAGATAAATGCTATTAAGGACTCATGTGAAAATAACATACCCTTTCCCAATGACGTTGTGATGGAGAAGGAAGACAAGATCGCTAGGTCGATCAAGAGTTGAACATGGAGAAGGCGGCCTTACAAGTCTTGAAAGATGCAGAGGAGCAAAACTCTTTCTTTGCTGATTTTCTTTGATTTCTTTTCATAATCTCTTGAACTTCTGAACTTCTGAGAGATGTGAGGTTTTATTTCTGGTTTTGATTGGTTTTGGATAAGTAGAAGATTGAGGATTTTCTTTGGGTTTGATAGAGATTTTCTTCAAGTAAACTGAATTTTGATAAATTGCTGAATTTAAATTCTTTGAATGCAAGTATTGCAAACATTTTGGAGGAATTGAAATACAACGAAAGAAAATTCTAAACGCCAAATGTTTGAGGTGCTCGTGCCTTGAGCATCCTATGCCTCGAATATCCAAAGCCTTAAACATCAAAGGCCTTGAGCCAGTTCTCATGTATCACGGCCAAGGTCTCCTTGTTGTCCATGTTGATCAACTTGTAGTATCCGCCAGCAACAGACTTAGAATCATAAAAGGTCCTTCCCAGTTGGAGTTCTTTGCAGAATGAAAGTTACGCTTAGTTGCTTTGAAAACTAAATCTCCTCCCGGAATTTGTTAGGCTTGTCCGTCCGTGCCCTGAATATTTTCTCGCGATTTGGAATTCTTCGTGCGGTGGAATTCCATGTTGTTGAAGTCTTCCAACCTTGCGGCACATGTGGACATTCTTTCAAAGGAGAATATTTGGGGTACTGTTTATCGAAATCAGCCATTATTTCAGTAATGACTGTGTTAGTGAGGTGATTGATTCGGAGAGGTTCTACGTCCAACCACTTGGAAAAGTATTGCTGAGGCGAGATTATCCACTCATAGCATTTTGCGATGGCTAAGTTGTTGGTAGAGTGAAGCCCTCGGACCAAATAAGCATATTTGAAAACTGATGATATGGATATATGAGGAGGAATAAGACTTTCCTGATGTTTGTGGGTGAAAATAGTTTCTGCTGATTTCGGTAATTTCGGGTGTGTGGGTGAGAAACGAATTTAAACCCTAAACAATGTACTGCAAGGGAGTACTTTAGATTCGAGAGATCAATCTTTACAAGTCCGGCCTAAACCAAGAAATGGCCATTCCAGACTTGCTTCGGTCACAAAGTGGAGGAGAATGAGTTGGTTTTGGGGAGGGAAGCAAGTAAAGTGATGAGACCAGAATAGTTGATTCTGGAAGAGTAGTTGTGTTACGACTTGTATCAGAAAGTGGGAAGCTAACGTATGAAAAACTAGCAAACGTTTTCTGAGTGGTGTATGCTCCTGACTGAACTTGTTGTTCGGTGGAAATAGGTAAGACCTATTTATACAAGTCGAAGTGAAACGTACTCCGGTCTCATTAAGGAATGGAAAAATGAGTGAATAAATGGGAGGAGGTGGTAACGTTACCGCATGGAATTGATATTCCATAAAACCGTTAACGCATGGAATTGATGTTCCATAAAACCGTTAACGCATGGAATTGATGTTCCATAAAAAGAACGTTTCACCATTAACTCCCTGTATTTACTAACCGCCTCATCCTTATGACACTTCCTTATGACGGGCGTAGTGTACGTCGCGCGCTGTAAATCGCCAAACCAATACCCAAAGAGGATCCCCCAGTTTATGATATGTGTTGATATCTCGAATGTTTTTGTGGAAAACATGTAGCATGTTGTTGTTGTCTGGCAAGTCGCACTTGGGAGACTTGCTAGCTTGGTGACCTTCGACGGTCGAGATTTTGCATCTCAAGAGGAAAGATAGCCGTTGATCGTTGCACACTTTCGTTTTGGTAGCCGCGTAGGGAAGGCCAGCATGGTGGCGCGACTAGGTTGGCATGCTGTTGGCATGGCATGGTTTGGCGTGGCCAAACTTAGTTTTTTGGGCCAAAGGTTACCATGCGTCGTCTGGTAACCTTGGATGGCTAGGATTTGCTCCTGGGATTGAAGGGGGACCATGGATCAACGCACGCATTCATTTTTGGTAGCCGCGTAGGGAAGGCCAACATGGTGGTGCAACAAGGTTGGCATGCCGTCGGCATGGCATGGTTTGGCGTGGGCAAACTTAGGTTTTCGGGCCAAAGGTTACCATGCGTCGTCTGGTAACCTTGGATGGATAGGATTTGCTCATGGGATTGAAGGGGGACCGTTGATCGTCGCACGCCTTCGTTTTTGGTAGCCACGTAGGGAAGGCCAGCATGGTGGCGCGGCTAGGTTGGCATGGCATGGTTTGGCGTGGCCAAAGGTTACCATGCGTCGTCTGGTAACCTTGGATGGCTAGGATTTGCACCTGGGATTGAAGGGGGACCGTTGATCATCGCACGCCTTCGTTTTTGGTAGCCGCGTAGGGAAGGCTAGCATGGTGGCGCGGCTAGGTTGGCATGCCATGGTTTGGCGTGGCCAAACTTAGGTTTTCGGGCCAAAGGTTACCATGCGTCGTCTGGTAACCTTGAATGGCTAGGATTTGCTCCTAGAATTGAAGGGGGACCGTTGATCGCCGCACGCCTTCGTTTTTGGTAGCCGCGTAGGGAAGGCCAGCATGGTGGCGCGGCTAGGTGCGTTTGGAATGGTGGGGCCAAGGGCTTAGCATGCCGTTGGCACATGGTGCGGCTAGCATGGCTAGGGCCAAGGCAAGGTGCGGTTTGTCTTGGCATGGTGGGGCCAAGGGTTTGGCATGCCGTTGGCACATGGCGCGGCTAGCATGGCTAGGGCCAAGGCAAGGTGCGGTTTGGCTTGGCATGTGGGGCCAAGGGTTTGGTAGGTGCGGCTAGCATGGCTAGGGCCAAGGCAAGGTGCGATTTGGCTTTGCATGGTGGGGCGAAGGGTTTGGCATGCCATTGGCACATGGCGCGACTAGCATGGATAGGGCCAAGGCAAGGTGCGGTTTGGCTTGGCATGTGGGGCTAAGGGTTTGGTCGGTGCGACTAGCATGGCTAGGGCCAAGGTAAGGTGCGGTTCGGCTTGGCATGGTGGGGCCAAGGGTTTGGCATGCCATTGGCACATAGCGTGGATAGCATGGCTAGGGCCAAGGCAAGGTGCGGTTTGGCTTGGCATGAGGGGCCAAGGGTTTGGTAGGTGTGGCTAGCATGGCTAGGGCCAAGACAAGGTGCGGTTTGGCTTGGCATGCCGTTGGCACATGGCGCGACTTGCATGGCTAGGGCCAAGGCAAGGTGCGGTTTGGCTTGGCATGTGGGGCCAAGGGTTTGGTAGGTGCGGCTGGCATGGTTGGCATGGTGGGTGTGGCTGGCACGGTTTGCCATTGGCACAAGAGTGCGGCTAGCATGGTTGGCATGCCTTGGCGCGGTGGGTGTGGCTGGCACGGTTTGCCATTGTCACAAGAGTGCGGCTAGCATGGGTGGCATGCCTTGGCGTGGTGGGTGTGGCTGGCACGGTTTGCCATTGGCACAAGGGTGCGGCTAGCATGGGTGGCATGCCTTGGCGCGGTCGGTGTGGCTGGCACGGTTTGCCATTGGCACAAGGGTGTGGCTAGCATGGCTGGCATGCCTTGGCGCGGTGGGTGTAGTTGCAGGATTTCCTACAACACACCCCCTATAATATTTTGTAGATCTAAATCTTATTAATCACCTAAATTTCAAATATAAATACTAGAAATATAAATTGACACAAGGATTTTTTACATGGTTCGATCAATGTGATCTACATCCATGGTTCTTCACTATAATTGTTGAGGTTACATTAGTATTTCATTTACAATCTCCATTAATGGATATTTGGTAGAGCTCTAGATCTAGTTTTTGGGGAAGAAGATGATAAAGAAAATAAAGTCTTTTTCTCTCTAAAAATATCTCTCTCTTAAATAATATCTCTCTCTCTCTCTTACCAAAATTATCCTCCCTTTTCTCTCTCTTGCCTTTCTCTTTATATAGGATATTACATAGTGGATGACAGCTCACATACAGCTCATATTCTCGCAAGCTCTTGTCACCTTCTCGCGGATTCTTCATACCTTTCTCGTATTTCTTCTGGTGTCGTCTGATACGTCATTTTTAATGTTAGTCTGCGACGGTTTCGCAATGTTGCTAATGACAATATCGCAAGTATGTTGTTATTGCGATATTCTGATCCTACAGTGGGTGTGGCTGGCACGTTTTGCCATTGGCACAAGAGTGCAGCTAGCATGGTTGGCATGCCTTGGCGCGGTGGGTGTGGCTGGCACGGTTTGCCATTGACACAAGGGTGCGTCTAGCATGGTTGGCATGCCTTGGCGCGGTGGGTGTGGATGGCACGGTTTGCCGTTGGCACAAGGGTGCGGCTAGCATGGTTGGCATGCCTTGGCGCGGTAGGTGTGGCTGGCACGGTTTGCCATTGGCACAAGAGTGCGGCTAGCATGGTTGGCATGCCTTGGAGCGGTGGGGTGGGCTGGCACGGTTGCCATTGGCACAAGCGTGCGTCTAGCATGGGTGGAATGCCTTGGCGCGGTGGGTGTGGCTGGCACGGTTTGCCATTGGCACAAGGGTGCGGCTAGCATGGTTGGCATGCCTTGGAGCGGTGGGTGTGGCTGGCACGGTTTGCCATTTGCACAAGAGTGCGGCTAGCATGGTTGGCATGCCTTGGCGCGGTGGGTGTGGCTGGCACGGTTTGCCATTGGCACAAGGGTGCGGCTAGCATGGGTGGCATGCCTTGGGCGCGGTGGGTGTGGTCGGCACGGTTTGCCATTGGCACAAGGGTGCGGCTAGCATGGTTGGCATGCCTTGGCGCGGTGGGTGTGGCGACACGGTTTGCCATTGGCACAAGGGTGCGGCTAGCATGGTTGGCATGCCTTGGCGCGGTGGGTGTGGCTGGCACGTTTTTGCTATTGGCACAAGGGGGTGCGTGGGGAATTAGGGTTTTGGCATGCGTGGGAAACCCTAATTAGTAATTAATTAGAAAAAAGGTACCCTGGTAATTTTCTCGCAGACAAATTAAAGAGTTCAATAAATGTGCTTGGTTTGGACATTATTACTCAAGTTCTGTGACGTCACTGTCTAACTTGGGTTTTACGACTTTACCCTTAAGTTAAAAACCACCATCAACACTAGGGTTTTACGATTTTACCCCTAAGTTAAAAACCACCATCAACATTAAGTCCCCTGCTTAGCTCGGAACAGGGGCGTTGTTGCGAGGTAAGCATAAGATGGTGACAGACAAGGACATAATCGAAATGTAAATCATGCAAGATGGTCAGGAAGATCCGTCTAACCTTTTTCGGGAAGTAAGGAGAATCTGTGATCCTCGTATTTGGCGGCTTTGCGTAAATTCTGCTCGTGGTACTTGCAGGTTAGGCTGGAACGGAGCCACTAGTGCAGATTTGGTGTGAATAAAAGCTGTTAGCACTGGTCGTCTTGGACTTGGAGCCGTTAGCACTGGATCGACTTGGAATGGGAGACGCAGGTATCTGTTTATGGGTGAAAACTACTCCTGCAGAATTTGGTAATTTGGGGTGTGGATGAGGAATGAATTTAAACCTTAAACAAATGCAACTGCGGTGAGTGCTTGTAGATTCGAGAGATCAATCCGTGCAAGTCCGGCCTAAACCAAGAAATGGCCGTTCAGGACTTGTTTCGGTCACAAAGTGAAGGAGATGGGGTTGATCTTAGGGAGGGAAGCGAAGAAGGTGTTGAGATTGTGAAGGTGTAGACTTGCTTATGACTTGTAACAGGAAAGTGAACAAACTTACGATTGGTGTAAGCAAGCTCTGGTGTTTTCTTGTTGTTTTTCTCTGTTTTTTCTCCGTTGTTTGGAAATAGCGCGGAGAACCTATTTATACAAGTCACTGAGTCTTATTCACGTCTCTCGTGGGAAGTGGAGGAAGTGGAGTGATGGAGTAGTGGAGTTGTGCGTCGGTGCCACACGACTAGTCTTGCCCACTTCTCCTGTTCATCTCTAACCGTCCATGACTTCCTAACACGTTCTTGTGATGGCGCGTTGCACGCTGCACGCTGTAAACCGCCAGACCAATACCCCAAAGTATGTATCCCCCGGTTTGTGAAATGATTGATGTCCGGAATGTGTGGATCGTGGATCCACGAAAAATAACATGTAATCTTGAATTGAATAACTGCGTTATTCAGAAGTCGATACTTGTGAAGTATCGTGTGTATTTTATGCAGGTACTGCATCATGGTGTGGTAAAGTGATGGGTAATGACACCTTACTAACCAATTAACTCCTAACTAGGGCTGTATAACCAAGCTGGTGAAGTTGGACGGATGAGATGATCTTTGAGACACCCATCTGCGACCGTTAATGAATTAGGGTTTTCGAAGAGGTGCGCAAGTATCACTCTTCGGCTTGGTCAAAACCAAGCATGGGAAGGGCTTTGGAGAGGACCGACCGGGCGTGTGTATAGGTAGCATGCCGGTGTACACGTCCATATCTCACTATCCCATGAAGGTGCGATCTAGGCCACTCAATTTGACCGGCAAAGAGGAGTGGTTGAGATCGATTTTGCAATAGGAATTTGATGCCGCAAAACCCGCGCACCATGCTTTTTTTAAGACGTGTTCCAAGACGACCTAGCTTGGTCGGTCTTGGCCGGTTAGTTTGACGTGAAGATGGTAGGCTGGTGTTCACGCCTACACCTGATTATCCCATGAAAACGTGATCTGAACCACTCAAATCGTCCGGCGAAGTTGAGCGGTCGAGATTAGTTTGCGGTTTGGGAAGTGTGACCACACAAGTTTGGACGTGCGTTTTGGGATGGTCAGGCATGATATGCCTTGGCCGATCAAGTGAGGGGATAGACGGGCCCACGGTGGTCATGCTGGTATGACCAGGACCGCTAATCTAATCTGTGACCCTCCATTCGTGCTTAGGAGAAGATGGACGCTCGTGATGGCTTGAAACCCTAATTTTGGCTTTCATAGCCGTGTGACCATGTTCCCTTTGGGCGTACGAGGTGGGACGACCAACCATGGTTGGTCCTGACCGATTGGTCAAGTACGTAGGCGGGCCCACGGTGATCGTGTTGACATGCTCTGGGGCCCTTTGAGTCTACATCTACACCCTCCATCTATACCTGCGAAGATGGATGGTTGAAACTGTTTTGCGACACATGTAATATGCCGAAAACCCTAATTTAGGGTTTTCCGTCCATAATGCTTGGTATGAACATTTTTTGGCAAGCTAGGCCAATGGCCGATCGTGCGGGTTCCGCATTGGTTCGGCAGTGGATATTCCATACCGCTTGGGGGTGATGGAATTGATCCGGGTCATCCAATCATGCTTATGGAGTTGGATGATCTGCGATCATATCCGGATCGATACGGTCAATCCGGATGCTCAATCGGGCTAGTATAACACACCGAGAGGGGCTCAATCGGGCTAGTATAACACACCGAGAGTCACCTGTACGGGTATTTCGTACATGGTTTCATTATAGTGCTTGGAGGTTCGTGTTACTCGCCCAAGAGTAACACTCGGTCGTCATGCCACACCGATAATGAAGTCTGTAAATACAAGGCTGATTAGAAATTCACTGGGATGGGATTATTGCCACATGCTCCAACCCGGAGGAATTTCATGTATTCACGAATGGGATTGTTGCCACATGCTCCATTCTTGGTGAATTAAGTGAGGGAGTATCCAACACTTATAAATGGCTTTATCTTTTACAAGATGTCAGCGCATAATTTTTTTCCTAGGTTTTTTTACAATTTTAACCTCAAATGAAAACCCACCATCAACATTAAGTCCCCCGCCTAGCACATAATGGTTACACTATTGTGGGGTAGGCATGAGATGGTGGCATATTTATATACTTGAAATGACCAAGCTAAAGTGAATACATATTTACCGGATAGTTTCACATCGTCAGGCGTTGCCCTGGAACTGGTTGGTTCTGATTAAGGAAGGATGCGAAGGAAACAGGACTTGGTCTGGTGAGTCGCTTTGGTTCCTCTTGCATATATCTGAGATCGGTCCCTTCTTCATGTATACTTCTTTTATCATACACGTCTTCCCTCAGGTATATCTGATAAGCCTCGTTGATCGTTATCCCGAATTAGCAGCCTTCATAGGTGGCAAGTAAAGACTTCTTTTCCTCCTGGGATTCTGTCGACTTGCGAGATTATAAAGAATCATCTCTCGCGGTCGTTTATTTTACATCTCAGGTATTGCTCTGATCTTCTGATTGACTGATCGATTGATTTGATTCTTGATTTTTTTTTTGTGCGCTCATAACCTCCTCTCCTTTGCAGTTTATCATGGAAGCGGCGGACGATCATTCTGTTGCTTCCCGGAAAGAAGTTTCGAAGTTGACAAGCCCGAAAACCGTGCACACGAAGATGTAATGGCTAAGATCGATCTTCCGCTTCACGAAGTTGGTCGTGCTATACAGGGGATGTATATTTCACACCTTCGTATTGCCAGAGGACGTATCTGTGCACTTTCATCTGCGATTGACATGGAGGAGCGGTGGAGGCGCGAGGAAACGCTGCAGACACTAGTAAGCGCAATGGCAGAGAGATTTGCAGCGCGGTTGAAGAGGCGGAGAGTTGAGCATAAACGACCTCCGATGAAGGCAAGCGTGATTACCCGGTCCAGGACGGCGTGATAATTCTTGATTCCGATACAGACGAACCTGAACATTTGAAAGCAATCTGCGTGGACCCTAATATTGATGTGCCTTTTGATACTCCCGCTGATGATGTTGGGATGGAGCGCGATGCTGCGGAGATGCCTGATGCAGAAGCTGAGGGAGATCCGGAGAGGGGAGCATCAACAGGTGATGGAGAAGAACCCAACGGCGGTGCAGGCAAGGTCGACCCTCTTGGCGACTAAAACCTCTTTTCTTTTTTCTTCTTTCCAAGTATATTTTGTACACTCGAACATCTTCCTTGTACTTGGTGGCGGCCGGGTTCAAGGTTTTTTCTTCCATTTGGTTGTTTGAATAAAGTTTTTTATTTTTTATTTTTTTATAACCCTTTGCCAAGACTGCAACTGAATCTTCTCGGGCGCAAGGGTGTGCCTTCACACGTAATTCTTTGTGATAAAAGAAGTAATGCCATAATGGAATACTTACGGACCTGTGTTCCTGATGCAAGATCTTCATGGCCTTGTCAGGCAGATGTCTCAAATCATTTTCCTTTTGTGCACATGTTCTATTTCCTTCTTCCGTGAGATGTTTGCTTACGGTTTCCTTTCTTGCTCCGGTGGATTGATTTAGGATGACTCAGGACTTTGTATGAGTAAAGAGGTTCTCAGATGGAAATAGTGTTTCAACTAAATTGAAAATTGAAAATTGAAACCCTAACTATGAATGCAAGTATTGCAATCATTTTCTGGGGAAATTACAAATATGACATGAAATTGTAAAAGGAAACACGCTGGAAAAAATAGCACAGCGTTTTCAAAGGGTGGAGGATGCTGGAAAGTGGTAGCACAGCGTCTTAAGTTTGGTAGGGTTTGAGCCATTTTGAGTGAATTGTTATGCCTTCTAATTTATCAGCGTTGATGAGCTTGCAGTAGCCGCCTAGGATAACATCTGCTACCAGGTACGGTTCATCTTCTCTTTCGGTGGGTGAGTCAGGTGGAGTGGTAATTTTCACCGTCATGCTCCCGACTTTGAATGTAGCCGTCTTCGTCACCAGATCTCCAATCCCAAACGGGTTTGAACGTGCAAATACTTGGACCTTCGTCTTATCGTCTTTGACCAAGACAGCCTCTACACTCTTGATAAAACGTTTTAAAGGGCCGGCTTCCCATTCACATCTCTTAGTCGGGGTTGGTTCGTTGGTTGGAGTCAGTCCCCAGGACTTGTCAGAACGAGGGGCGGTAGGTTGTAAAGAAGGTTGCGTGGCGAGACTTACTTGAGATCGGAACTTTTCAATGTATGCTGACAGGCTCTCTCCGGGAAGTTGTGTCACATTGGTAAGTTGCTTGTACGGCAATAGACAGCCATCGGGAGGTCCAGAAGGCGTGTTGGAGATTCTTTCAGGTATCGAAACCGGCAGAGGACAGACTCCTAATATTGCTTTGTTGTCATGCATCCAAGAACGTCCTAGGATCATGTCGTAGTTGGGATGATCTTTGACTATGTAGAACTTTGCTTGCGTCGAGGCATCACCCAATTTGACTTCAAGATCGATGTATCCATATGCATCTCTGGGCTCTCCTGCTGAATCTTTAACCACAGTCGGGTGACGAGTAACTTCCTGCTTCGAAATCTTTGCCGCTCTCAAGGTCTGACACAATATGGTTGAGGGCCGCAAATATGTCTTGACGCTGTCCTTTGGAGAAGTACAAGATTTCACATATGTGCTCCATCATAGATTGTACGGTCTTGCGAACAGAATCCCCAGAAATCATGCAGTTCCTGATAGGTAGAGGGTATCTATGAACACCTTCGTTTCCAAGCTGGAGTTCCCCTGTCTCCACCTTTTCCCTGAATATTTGTTTCAACCTGTTGCAATCTTTGGTTGGATGATGGACGAACCTATGGTAGCAATAATATCTGGGATCTGCCATTTCTTCCTCGGTTGGAGGACGTCTGATATGGGGCAGCTTTACGGAGTCGTCTTGGATCCACGCTTCCAAGAGCTCTATCACTTCATTCATGGGAAAAGGAAAACCCGTGTCTTTAGTGTTTTGCGCAGGAGTTTTGTCTGTTCCTTTTCGAGACGAAGTCTTGTGTGCCGGGGATGTCCGCTTGGTTTGTTGTTCCGTCACTGGAGCTTTCCTTTTCTCTCCTCCGCCCACTACACTCACGAAGGACCAGTGTTGTATTGCTTGTTCGTGAGGCGCCTGCTCCCTCGACTTTCACGTGAATCTTCACTTGAACGACTCGGTTCTTTCTAGCAATGCTGGTGCAGTTGTTCTTGAACGCTTGGAAGCTTCATGGAGTTGAGAACGTTTGAAAGCCCGATTCTCTAACGAGCGCGGTATATGGGTATCATCCCGTTGATGCACAACTCCACCAATTGTCGTTCGGTGACGTTCGGTCATGACAATCCGGCGCTTGAGTTCGAACCTTTTGACGAAGTCGTTAGGATGCTCGTTGTTATTTGAAGAATTCTTCCTAGATGCGAAAAGGTGATTTGTTCGAGACACGAAGAAATACTTTCAGAAAGCACCGACCATCTCGCTCCGAGTTGGATATCTTTGTTAGGAGCGATGTTGTTGTACTGCCAGTGTACGCCCTCCCAGTAAGTGATTTCGAGAATTCTTTCGGGCGCAGAACATGATTGTATTCATGTTCCCCAAGGATTCCAAGAATCGAGAGACATGTTCACGAGCATTACCCGGGACCGTCGTAGAGGGAGAACTGGGAGAGATGTAACCTCTTGGAAGAGGGATTCGTTGCATATCTTGAGGGTATGGAGGTTGGTGTTGGTGTGCATCCGTCAGATTTCCTTTGCCTCGGCTTTGAAGGAGTCGTTCTAGATCCTCACGTGTGATGAAGTTGGGTGTCCGGGTCCCTTTCTCTTGAACATTCGGGAGCAACACGAGCTTCTTCACTCATGTGGGTCCGAGTGGAAATACGCTCGGGTGAATTGAAGGCATTTCTTGTTGGCTCCAAAGATTGACGTGAATCTTGTGGCAATCGTTGATCAAGGTCTTGAGGAAAGTGAGTACCTCCTTCGAGTTGCGGCCATATCTGTTTGAGTCTTAGCAAGAACTTTCTGTTTCTCCATCAAGTCCGCAATGGTAATAGATGGTGGTCCTCCTCTTGTGCCTCCGGCTCCTCGCCCTGATGAGGGAGTGAAAGTTGTTTCTCTGGTGACCACTGGAGGCGTTACACTTGAGGAGATGCCGGGATTTGCGGCTGCTCTCGCTCTCAGTGATGGGAGGCATTACACTTACTGGAACATTTCCTACTACGTGGTGCCGATGGTAGAAGTGACGGCTCCACGAGATGTATTGACCACGGTAGCTCCACCGACGGTACTTCGACACCAGGATTCTTATCCACACCAGCTCCATCGAATTGATTGTCGACCAGCACCTTAATTCCACCATCTTGAAATGAATTGTTGATTGAATTGATTCTAAGATCTACCCTTTTTGAAATTGATAAAATTGAATCGGATTTGGAAGAAATTGACTTTACAACCGAGAGATTAATCTCCCACTGTGGTCGCCAATTGTTTATGGGTGAAAACTACTCCTGCAGAATTTGGTAATTTGGGATGTGGATGAGGAATGAATTTAAACCTTAAACAAATGCACTGCGTGGTGAGTGCTTGTAGATTCGAGAGATCAATCTGTGCAAGTCCGGCCTAAACCAAGAAATGGCCGTTCCAGACTTGTTTCGGTCACAAAGTGAAGGAGATGGGGTTGATCTTAGGGAGGGAAGCGAAGAAGGTGTTGAGATTGTGAAGGTGTAGACTTGCTTATGACTTGTAACAGGAAAGTGAACAAACTTACGATTGGTGTAAGCAGGCTCTGGTGTTTTCTTGTTGTTTTTCTCTGTTTTATCTCCGTTGTTTGGAAATAGGGCGGAGAACCTATTTATACAAGTCACTGAGTCTTATTCACGTCTCTCGTGGGAAGTGGAGGAAGTGGAGTTGTGCGTCGGTGCCACACGACCAGTCTTGCCCACTTCTCCTGTTCATCTCTAACCGTCCATGACTTCCTAACACGTTCTTGTGATGGCGCGTTGCACGCTGTAAACCGCCGGACCAATACCCCAGTATGTATCCCCCCAATTTGTGACATGATTGATGTCTGGAATGTGTGGATCGTGGATCCACGAAAGATAGCATGTAATGCTGAATTGAATAACTGCGTTATTCAGGAAGTCGATACTTGTGAAGTATCGTGTGTATTTTATGTGCACGCATCATGGTGTGGTAAAGTGATGGGTAATGACACCTTACTAACCAATTAACTCGACCAAGGTTTGTATAACCAAGTTGGTGAAGTTGGACGGATGAGATGATCTTTGAGACACCCATCTGCGACCAGTTAATGAATTAGGGTTTTCGAAGAGGTGCGCAAGTATCACTCTTGATTGGTCGAAACCAAGCATGGGAAGGGCTTTGAGAGGACCGACCGGGCGTGCGTGTAGGTAGCATGCCGGTGTACACGTCCATATCTCACTATCCCATGAAGGTGCGATCTAGGCCACTCAATTTGACCGGCAAAGAGGAGTGGTTGAGATCGATTTTGCAATAGGAATTTGATGCCGCAAAAAGCCGCGCACCATGCTTTTTTTCCGGCGCGTGTTCCAAGACGACCTGGCTTGGTCGGTCTTGGCCGGTTGGTTTGACGTAAAGATGGTAGGCTGGTGTTCACGCCTACACCTGATTATCCCATGAAAACGTGATCTGAACCACTCAAATCGTCCGACGAAGTTGAGCGGTCGAGATTAGTTTGCGGTTTGGGAGGTGTGACCACACAAGTTTGGACGTGCGTTTTGGGATGGTCAGACATGATATGCCTTGGCCGATCAAGTGAGGGGATAGACGGGCCCACGGTGGTCATGTTGGTATGACCGGACCTGCTTAATCTAATCTGTGACCCTCCATTCGTGCCAGAGAAGATGGACGCTCGTGATGGCTTGAAACCCTAATTTTGGCTTTCATAGCCGTGTGACCATGCTCCCTTTGGGCGTACAAATTGGGACGACCAACCATGGTTGGTCCTGACCGATTGGTCAAGTACGTAGGTGGGCCCACGGTGATCGTGTTGACATGCTCTGGGCCCTTTGAGTCTACATCTACACCCTCCATCTATACCTGCGAAGATGGATGGTTGAGACTATTTTGCGACACATGTAATATGCCGAAAACCCTAATTTAGGGTTTTCAGTCCATAATGCTTGGTATGAACGTTTTTTGGCAAGCTAGGCCAATGGCCGATCGTGCGGGTTCCGCATTGGTTCGGCAGTGGATATTCCATACCTGCTTGGGGGTGATGGAATTGATACGGGGTCATCCAATCATGCTTATGGAGTTGGATGATCTGCGATCATATCCGGATCGATACGGTCAATCAGGATGCTCAATCGAGCTAGTATAACACACCGAGAGGGGCTCAATCGGGCTAGTATAACACACCGAGAGTCACTGTACGGGTATTTCGTACATGGTTTCATTATAGTGCTTGGAGGTTCGTGTTACTCTGTAAGAGTAACACTCGGTCGTCATGCCACACCGATAATGAGTACTTGGAAATACAAGGCCGATAAGAAATTCACAGGATGGGATTGTTGCCACATGCTCCAACCTTGGAGGAATTTCATGTATTCACAGAATGGGATTGTTGCCACATGCTCCATTCTTGGTGAATTAAGTGAGGGAGTATCCAACACTTATAAATGGCTTTATCTTTTACAAGATGTCAGCGCATAATTTTTTTTCCGATTTTTTTACAATTTTAACCTCAAATGAAAACCCACCATCAACAGTATCGTGCAGCTTGGAAAGGAGCCGTTAGCACTGGATCGTCTTTGAAATGGGAGCCGCTAGCATAAATTTGGCGCGGGCGCTGATCCGTTGGCTTGGCATGGCGTGAGCATTGGCTTCGGGAAGACAACAACTTGCTTCAGTTCCGTGGGAAGGTGACGACTTTTTCGAGAGGTAAGGAGAGTTCATGATCCCCGTGTTTGGAAGCCTTGCAAAGATTCTATTTGTGGTGTAGACCGTGAAGCGGTGAGATGAAGATCGTCGGCTTAGTCTAGCTATGCATCATTTTGGCTGGGTTAGGGAACATCATGACGCTGGCTCGGCGAGTTGTTGGTGTTGGAGCATTAGCATGAAAGGCGCAGATTGTTGCAAAAACTGAACGTGGAGTGCTGGCAAGACTGGCACTGGCAAGGAAAGCGCGGATGTCTTGGGAGTGGCAAGGCTTGCTCTTGTGGGACCGATTGCCTTTCTTCATGTGCGGCTTTAACAGTGAATTCTTTCCTTATTCAAAAATCTGGAAGCGTTACACCCATAAGAGAGCGTTACTTCTCCTTTCCCCTTTTTAGGGTTTGTGCAATACATATATTGCTGGTGAAATTGTATCATCTTCCTCTTTCCAGCTGTTCGTTGGTGAAGGTAGGGTAAAGCTCGTTCCTCCTCCTGGTTTGGTATTGTGATGGAATCTCCTAGAAACGATCGTACCTCCTTTTTCCGAGAGATAAGTAGAATCCGCGATCCTTTCGCCTTGCAGCTTTGCGTAAATCCTGGTATGGTTGTGCGTCTTCAGGGCTAGGCTTTTGGAACGCGAGGCGGAGCTGCTAGCATAGACTTGGCATGAAAGGGACCCATTAGCACTGATTTGGCTTGGAATGGGCGTGGGCTGCTTGACAAAGCGTTGCCCAAGCATGGCGTTGGCGAAGCAAAGGTGCGGACTGTTTACTCGGTGGTGGCTTGTCTTCGCGGGACCGATTGCCTTTCCTCCTTACTTAGCCAAAATAGGAAATCTTTTCCTTATCCAAATTCCGAGAGTGTTATGCTTTCGGATGGAAACTTTGCTGCCCGAGAGATTTCTTGGGAAAGTGCTTGAAGAAGCTCTGACAGAGGCGTTGGCAACTCGCGCATCCGCTTTCTATGACCAGTTTCCCCTTTTTGCTGTTTTTTCTTTGTTGTATAGACGTCTTGGTGCTTTTGCAGACTTATTGTTATCTTCTTGGTATTCATGGCGAAGTTAGGGTTTCGCCAATTAGCATCCCACTTGCGATTTCACATCTTTGAATAAAACTTCTTATTTGCAAGACTTCAATCTTCCATTAGAATATGTTGTTCGATCTTCCATTCCCTTCAGAGCTCCTGAGTAATTGAATAAGGCACTTCCTGTACGTTTTCAGCTTTTCTGGTCGTGACCTGATGGTTGATCGTGTCTTCTGGGCTTTGACAGTGAAAGGATTTCGTGTAGATCCCCAGTCCCCAAGTATGGTTTACATATTTCCATCTTGTATGGTCAGTGAGTTGACCATAATAAAGATATCACCATCGTGCGTTCGTACTGGTGATTTTGTTACTTCTTCCACGTGAAACTAAAATATGGAGGAGTACGGGTTACCTTCGTAGTGATTGCTGCTGCGGTGAAGCTCTGGCTGGTATCAAAAAATGAGCGACAACAGTTCTTGGTAGCATATGTAATCAGAAGAGACTACATTGTCGTGGGAACAAAGTAGGTTGGCTAGAATCGTATGGGCATCCATGTAAGTAAAAGGGTTGGCTGGATGCGTAAGCGAGCAAACTATCCATGGTCACGAGTTTTGGCGGGATGGATCAAAAGGTGTCCATGACTACAAAGATTGGCTGGCTTAGATCATGATCCTTGACGTGGGGAGTGTGGTGGAACGACCCTTTACAGGAAGGAGTGGTGTTGAAGCGGCTTCGGCTCTTGGAGAGGACGTTGAAACTTAAGGAGCCAAATGCTACAGCTTATGGAGATAACGCCGAAGCGGAGCGGCTGCTGGAGCGAACGTTGAAGCGGAGCCGCTGCTGGAGAACGTTGAAGTGGAGCCACTTCTGGAGAGAACGTCAAAATTGCGCCTTGAAACTCTCAAAGCCTTGATGGTTACAATACATTGGTTAGGAGTCCCCAATTCCATCTATCGATCGTGCTTTCCAGGAGAGGTTGAGGTTTGGGAACGACTTCCCTGGCTGGAAGCAGCTGCTTTCCTGATGCAGTGCGGTTGAGGGATGCAAATATGTCTTGACGCTACGCCTTGGAGAAATATAGAATCTCACATAACTTTGCCTCGATTTTGGAGAAGTCGTTCCCGATCTTTACGTGTGATGAAATTGGATTGCTGATTCCCTTCTACTGGGCGTTCAAGAGCAACGCGAGCCTCTTCATCTATAAACGCGCGTCCTGCTGAAGTGCGTTTTGTCTTTTCATCAAATCAACAGTGGTAAAAGGAGGTCGGCTTCTTCCGGCTCTTCCAGTATCTTGCCCTAATGGTGGAGTAGCGTCTCTGGTGACGGTTGAAGCTATCATGCTTGAAGAAACGTTTGGGTGGCGGAAGAGGCTCTGGTTCTGGTGATCGTAAGTGTATCGCGCAGAGATGGCACGGTTTTGATCACGGAGTGCTGGAGCCATGGCGCTGTTTCGAAGGGTGGGGATGGCGCTGCTTTGGATGGTTATGGAGCGGAGAAGATGGTGCTGGAAGGGCGCAAGATGTTAGCGCTGGAAGGATGCAAGCCGTTAGCGCATGGCGTGGTATTGTGGCTGGCATGTGCGTGTGGCATGTATGCCTGGCATGCACGTCTGGTAAGCACATCTGGTAAGCGCGTCCAATGGCACGCCTGGCATGCAGCGTCCGGCATGCGCGTCGGTAAGCGCGCTGGCCGGCATGCGCGTCGGTAAGCGGGTGGAGGAATCTTTGTCTTCGATTGACGACATGTGCAACGTGATTTGGTCATCGTTTGTTTCTGAGGATGTAATCTCGAGCTGGAGGTTCCATCGTCACATGTGTGTAAACTTTGAATTCAACGTTCTTTGGTTCGTTGAAGGTTTATCTGAGGTCGAGAAGTTTCTGGTCGAAACATTCGAAGGTCCTTCTGCGGATATGGTGAAGAAGCAGGAAGCGGAAATCGAAAAATTGTCCAGGAAGCTGAAGTTGAAAAGGGCGGCTCTTCAAAGAACGAAGGAGGCTCTTGCTAAGAAGAGTAAGACATTGTTTAAAAACTTTCCTTGAATGCATTTCTGTCTTCTGAACTTCTTATTTTTAGGTTTTTTTTTATATGAAAGGCAAATAAAACTCCTAGTTCATGGTTTCGATTTTCTGGATATTTTGGGTTGATAGACAAGTGTTAGCTATGAGGGTTTTGGATTATTATTCGGGATGAACCGTTTTAGGATGAGGTTGTTTTTGGTTATGATTGAAAGTGTTGCAGGCATCCCAGGAAAACCATGGAACTGTGCGTTTGGTAGATGACATGGGATGAAACATAACATGGCTATTGGTTTTATCATTCCCGTGAAAACTCGAAAAAAAAGCAAACCACGTATCTTGTCTAGGTAGGACTTACTTGTTTTTTTAGGTCTCCTGATGAAAAGGAAACCTTAGGGTGTAAAACCGAGTTTTATGGGAAGCACCGCCGTGATTGTGGAAAGTCCCCAGTCGTTATTGAGTTATCTGATAAACGAGTCGTTGATTCTCGGGCGGATCGTTTGCTTCTACCCTCTGGGAAGTCCCCAGTCATCCCTTGTCGTGTCATGACTATAATTGGGTCGCCTGGTAAATGAGTCGTCGATCCATGAGCGGATCTCCTGCTTCTACCATCTTGATGTCTGGGTCGAAGCATAAGATCGATGGTTGAAAATTGACATTGTAACCGAAAGATCAACCTCCCACTGTGGTCGCCAATTGTTTGTAGGTGAAAATGGTTTCTGCTGATTTCGGTAATTTCAGGTGTGTGTGGGTGAGAAACGAATTTAAACCCTAAACAATGTACTGCAAGGGAGTACTTTAGATTCGAGAGATCAATCTGTACAAGTCCGGCCTAAACCAAGAAATGGCTGTTCCAGACTTGCTTTGGTCACAAAGTGTAAGAGAATGGGTTGGTTTTGGGGAGGGAAGCAAGGAAAGTGATGAGACCAGAATAGTTGATTCTGGAAGAGTAGTTATGTTACGACTTGTATCAGAAAGTGGGAAGCTAACGTATGAAAAACTAGCAAACGTTTTCTGAGTGGTGTATGCTCCTGACTGAACTTGTTGTTCGGTGGAAATAGGTAAGACCTATTTATACAAGTAGAAGTGAAACGTACTCCGGTCTCATTAAGGAATGGAAAAATGGGTGAATAAATGGGAGGAGGTGGTAACGTTAACGCATGGAATTGATGTTCCATAAAATCGTTAACGCATGGAATTGATATTCCATAAAAAGAATGTTTTACCATTAACTCCATGTATTTACTAACCGCCTCATCCTTATGACACTTCCTTATGACGGGCGTAGTGTATGCCACGCGCTGTAAACCGCTAAACCATGTAGGATCAGAATATCGCGACAACAACTCTACGCGAAGACAACGAATAACAACACTGCGAGTCAGTCGCAGAAGATTAAATGTAAATGACGCACTGGATGACGATAGGAAGATATGAAATCTGGCGAAAGTTAAGAAGTGTCGCGAATATGAATATTTGTATGCCTGCGACACTTCGCAAGACATTTCCGAAAATAAGGGGACAGCTTAGCTGTCATTCACTATGTACTACCCTATATAAAGGGATGAGTGGATCTATCGTAAAGGGGGGTTCTCTTTTGGATTGGAGAATAAGTCATTAGGAGAGAGAAAGAGAGAAACATTTTGTAAGTTCTTAAGTGTAATCTCATTTTCCTGTGTAAAGATTCAAGAAAGTTATTAATAAACATTCATAATTGTTCTTATATTATATCTTGAATGGATTAGTTTAACAAAAGATAGTGAGGGGTGTATTGTGGGATTTCCTGCAACTACATATTGGCGCTAGAAACAGGGACCTGAAGAAAGAAAGAAGGCAATAAGAATCATTCAAATCAAGAAAATGAAAGAAAAAGACAATGTTAAATTAGATGAGGCAAAGGAGAAAGATATGGAGTACAATTCGGGCACAAAGATAATGATCGATGAATTTCATGAAAATATCAAAGGAAGAATACACAAGCGGGATTTTGAAGGAAAGAAAATCACAGATAGAGAGGTAACGATGCCTTTAGAAGAATGGGAAAAGCAAAGGATAAAATTCACAGCTTCAGAAATATCCAAAGAAAATTTGAATCACACATCTCCGCTGGTAATTACCATAAACGCGTGCAAAGGAGAAGAATTAATAAAGGCAACGCAAACATGGACAAGTAAATAGAACTTTAATCGACACGGGAGTTTGGTGAATATTATGTTTTATCATGCTTACGAGAAGATGGGATATAAAGATAAAGAAATGATTCCCACGGCCTACAACATCCATGGTTTTGGAAAATCCATAACAAAGGTTAAAGGAGAAGTAAAAATACGAATTACATCGTTGGGAGACATCGAAGCACGAGTAACCTTGTGTGTAGTAGATATGGAATCGCCATACAATATATTGTTAGGAGACCATGGGTACATGCAATAAAAGCGATAGCATCAACATTTCATCAATGTGTCAAATTTCCCACACCAAATCGGAATCGGCGAGATTAGAGGAGATGTGGATAAAGGAAGAACATGTTTTCAAATGGAAATAAAATATCACGAAGAGCGAGCAAAGAAGCGAAAATATCGCGAAAAATTGGCGAAAGCGATTAAAAAGGAAGAAGAATTTAGAGTTTACATGATAAGAGCAAAGGAAGGAAAAGGGATACCTAGCGAGATTTCGGGAGAAGAAAATGAATTCGCGAAAGAATTGAAAGGACCAACCCCTATGGGAGAACCGCAAGCTAGTTACGCCGCGCAGAGCAAACGAAAGAAGTGAATGTCGGAACTAATGAAGAGCCCAAAATGTTGAAAATTGGGACTAGTATGGAAGCGGATGAAGAAAAAAGGACTGTAGAGTTGCTGCGAGACTACAAGGATATCTTCGCGTGGAACATGGATGATATGCCGGGTATAGATCCATCGGTAGCTTGTCACAAATTAGAAATAGATAAAAGGGTGAAGCCGTTCAAGCGAGAGAATAGAAAAATCGCAAATGACTTATCACCCCCAAATAGAAGAAGAATTGCGAGAAAATGCTAGATGCGGGAATCATCAAAGCCAGCAAAATATCCCGAATGGATAGCAAATATGGTGATAGTCCCAAAGAAGAAAAAGGGGATAAGGATTTGCATAGATTTCACCGATTTAAACAAAGCTTGTCCTAAAGATAGTTTTCCATTGCCGGATATCCCACAACTAGTCGAATCGGCAGCGAGGAATGAAAGAATATCATCTATGGATGGGTATAAAGGTTACAACCAGATCCCTCTCGCCGAGGAAGACCAAGAGCATACTGCTTTTTTCGCTCCAAGAGGGTTATATTGTTATACGAAAATGCCATTTGGTTTACGAAATGCTGGAGCAACGTACCAAAGAATGGTAGAAGAAGTGTTCGCGGAATGGATACATAAAACACTGGAAGTATACGTAGATGATATGCTCGTAAAAAGTAAGAAAGCAGAAAACCATGTACAAGATCTGAAAGAAATTTTTGAACAGATGAGGCGATTCAACATCAAAGTAAATCAGAAAAATGTACCTTCGGAGTGGCATCGGGAAAATTTTTGGGTTATATAGTATCAAAGGAAGGAATACAAGTTGACCCGGAGAAAGTGAAAGCAGTTCGCGATATGCCAACACCTGCGACAATAAAGGATGTCCAAAAGCTGAATGGGTTGTTAGCATCGCTAGGAAGATTCATTTCGCGGTCATCTGATAAGTGCAAGCATTTTTTCAGCATCTTGAAAAAGGGATCGAAATTTAAATGGACAGACGAATGTGAAAAGGCTTTACAGGGAATTAAAGAACATTTAATGGAAGTATCCATTATGCAAAAAGCAGAACAGGAGAGGAATTGTTGGTATATCTTGCGACAACGTCGCATGCGTTAAGCGCAGTGTTGCTGCGAATAGACGCCGGAGTAGAAAAACCGATTTACTATATCAGTAAAACTTTTAATGCCGCAGAAAGGAATTATTCAAAGATTGAAAAACTAATCCTAGCGTTAGTCTACGCAACATTTAAGCTTCGCATATATTTTCAAGCACATACTGTCAGGGTGATAACAAAAGTACCAATCGAATCAGTAATGAAAAATTCAAAAAAAGATCCGGAAGAGTAGAAAGGTGGAATGCCCAAATAAGTCATTATAAACTCCAATATGAAATATTATCTTCAACCAAGTCACAGTAGTCGCAGACTTTTTGCGAAATTTCCTTTGGAGGAAGATGAAGCAGTGGATGAAATGATGGATGTAGAAGAAGAGCATGGAGACCCAAATGATTTGTTAACTGAACCAGATAGATGGGAAATATTGGTAGACGGATCATCAAATGGAGAAGGTAATGGAGTGGGAATTGTTGTGATTTCGCCAGAAGGAAATAAATTAGCTTTCTCTTTTAGATTGGAGTTTGAATCCACTAATAATGAAACGGAGTATGAAGCCATAATACATGCTTTGCGATTCGCAATAGAAATGAAACTAGAAAATGTGAGGATTACCGGTGATTCGCGAGTTGGCAATTCGCCGATAACGAGAGAGAAATACGCTACAAATGAGCCATCTTTGCAAAAGTATAGAAAGCTTGTCGAGGAATTATCAAGACGAGATACCAAAAATGAGATGGAGACATATATCAAGGAGAAATAACGAGACTCAGACGCTTTTGCCTTTATATCAAGCATGATGACAGACCCCATTGCGAGGAATATCAAAATACAAACACTTTTGGCACCATCAATTAATAAAGAAGAAGGGCAAGAAGCGGATGCAATGTTAGTAGAAGACATACCACAATGTCGCGATAAAGATTGGAGAACAGAACTTCACGCCTACTTGATGAAATGAGACACCAAGAAATAGATTAGAAGCACACAAATTAAAAAGCCGTGCAACGAATTATGAATTAAGAGATGGTGTGCTTTATCGGCGATCTTTTGATGGACCTTCACTTCGATGCTTAGCAAGGGAAGAGGGAGAAATCATATTGAAGATGTTGCATAGCGGAGATCTTTGGAAATCATAGTGGTGGAAGATCTTTAGCGTATAAAGCAAAAATGCAAGGATATTATGCGGCCGTATATGCATGAGGACGCGAGAGCGATGTCAAGACGCTGCGAAGAATGTCAAAGACATGGGAAGAAAATACATGCACAGGGCACCATTAAATTCTTCTAAGAGTGTATGGCCTTTTGGAAAGTGGGGTTTAGATATCGTGGGACCTTTTTACCAGAACAGGCGGAGAAGATACTTAATTGTCGCAACGGATTATTTCACAAAATGGGCAGAAGTGAAAGCGGTACAACACATTCGCGACAAAGATATTTTTACTTTCATATTCGAGAATATTATATGCAGATTTGGGATTCCCGCACAGCTGGTATCTGATAATGGGAAACAATTCGAAGGGCAAAACATAGAGTTGTTACTTAATGCATTTCAAATAAGATGTGGGAAATCGACTCCACTATATCCGCAAGCTAACGGTCAGGCGGAGGCAACAAATAAAACAATTGCGGATATATTGAAGAAGAAGTTAGAAGGACACAATAGAGGATGGTGCGAACAAGTACCCGGTGCAAGTATGGGCATATAATACAACAAGAAAGAAGCTATTTGGAATGTCACCTTTTTGCTTAACATATGGAGTCAATTTGTGCTCCCAACGAAGTCATGATCCCGAGCAACTAAAAAGAAGTTTGGGAGAAAAATCTTAGTGCAGGAAACATTCTAATCAAGTTGGACGAATTAGAAGAGAAAAGAGAGAAGGCGTTACGA
Source organism: Papaver armeniacum (assembly GCA_023531295.1). NCBI lineage: Eukaryota > Viridiplantae > Streptophyta > Magnoliopsida > Ranunculales > Papaveraceae > Papaver > Papaver armeniacum. The sequence continues at coordinate 103,111 of JAJJWW010014879.1, forward strand.
AACATGGAGAATTATCAACGAAGATTGGCCAGAGAATATAACAAGCGTGTGAAGATACGTGAATTTCAACCAGGGGACCTGGTATTGCGAGAGACACCAATATATCAGCGAGAAAATGGAGGCAAGTCAAGAGAAAATGGGATGGACCTTACATTATCAAAGAAGTAGTTGGTACGGGGGCTTATAGATTGATGGATCCCGAAGGAAAAGATGTGGGACAAAGATTGGGCAGGCGAGTGGAGCAGATTATATCTAAAGAAATATTACCCATAAAAGTGGGTCGATGAAGTACTCTAATGCAAGATATCTAAGAAAATCAATAAAATTCAAACCAAAATATAGCGAATGTCTCGCAAGAAGAATGAATGAATGAATAAACATGATCGAATGAATGGGACGAACCTTTATGGCGTACACCCTAGTTCGCGAATAACATTTCGTAAGAGGCAAATGTAAGACCTAAAGTGCGTCATATAAGGGGGTATCTCTTAACATGGCTCGGGGAAAAGGTTACACCCCCCGGAACCCGAGTCATGCGAGGCTGGGGCCCATGAAAGCCTATCCAGGAGGAGGTACCTTGGATTCCCAACTATATATGTAGGTTATACCCTGGTTGGGCGACCGAGGGCCTCTTTCAAGGAGTCGCCGTATGATCAAGGCGCCGAGGTACACGGTTGAGTCAAGAGTGCTGGGAGCATGGAACTTCCTTACCACTCTTGACAAGTCTTGGCGCATCTTTTCGACCAAGAAAACTCCACTTAGGGTGCAGCCTTGTAACCATAAACTCTATAGGTATAAGGGATAAGAGGCTGCGAAAACAAGCTGGTTGTTGTTAAGACCGGATGGGAGGAGCTATCCTTGTATGGCCGATGTACGCCTCCTTGAAGGGGCAACCGGGAGGTGATAAGGGCGGCACCCTCCATTAGGGAGCCGATAAGTGCCAAAGACGCAAATGTCACGAGGCTTTGTTTACGCAAGGAAACTTAGGCTTGTCATATTTGTGCAATGATCCCTGCAGAGGCAATAATACTAACGCGAGGGTAAGACGAGATCAATGGGTCCTTACATGAAAGTGTAAAGACATCCCGCGATTTCGTCGCAAGAAGGCAGCAATGTCATGGGGCTTTTCTTTCGCAAGAGATTTTAGGCCTGTCATATTGTCGCAAGCCAAATATCTGCGCAGAGGCAAAAATACTTGAATAATGATAAGACAAGGTCAATGGGTTTTTAAATGCAAGTGTAAAGACGTCCTGCGATCTTGTCGCAATAAAGGGTGGTGGCAGAGTGAGACCTTTAATTAGGAAGGTCAAACTTAGAAGACCATCAAACATGATAAGACAAGGTCAATGGGTCATTACACGAAAATGTAAAGGCGGCTGCGATCTTGTCGCAATGAGAAGAGATAAAGTGGAATTCCTAATTGAGGCGATTTTACTTAACAAAATATTCAGTAAGCGAACATGCTCGCGAAGTTATGGTCAAAAATCCTAAATAAGAGGAAAATGAGAAAGCAAGGGGATTACTCGATCAACGATTTAATCCTTACAAACAAAAAGAAGTTTTGACAAATTACAAAAGAAAGTTTAATTTCTACATCAATATTATCAACTACGAGAAGATGGTTGAGATCTTTCACTACCTTTATCGGCTTCACCTTCACCGGTCAATGGATGTTCATCAGAAATATTTTCAGCACCTTCATTCTCGCCAGCTGGTGGATTTTCATCAGAAATTTTTTCAGTCAGATCTTTGTTGATAACTTCAGTATTAGCGATATCTTCGCCGCTTTCATAGTCATAATCACTGTCAGAGAATCGGGGACTTCATCATCACTTACTTCCAAAGGATCAACATGAATAGGAGCAAGGGATTTAGACAATAAAATGTCATTCACAAGGACTTGACTTTGAGGGGAATTGTGAAGCAACGCCTTTGACGATTCTTACTATCTATGTCTTTACAAGTAAGACATATAATCAAATCTTCGTTCGCACGGTCGCGAGAACGAGCAAGAGAAGCGGCGAGTAACCCATTTTCTTTGCGAATCTTAGAGTAATCCGATCCGAGGGTGGAGATAGTAGAGCGAAGTTTCTTCTCGAGTCCGCAAAACAAGTGCACAAGATTAAAGATAATTCTGATTTTTAGAATAATTAATGGATTAAGATAGTCAAATAATATGACTACCTTCCTTCTGAGAAGTAAGATGTTGAATTAAAGCTGCAAAATTATTCCCCAAACAGTCCATGGCATCATCAAATGTATCTCCAACTAGGCCTTTCAATCGAGCTCGCAAGCTCTTTTCATTCGAAACAAGTATAGAATTCTCGGTCACAAGAGTAGAGTTGGATTTTTCTAATTTGGAACATTGATCTTTGAATTGGTTTGCTTTTAGACTTAAGGTTATTCTGCCCTGAATAAGTTTATCTCTCTCGCAGTAATTTCTTCAAGTTGCTTTTTCAAAGTATAAATGGTTTGTTCTTGTTCTTCACGAAGTTTTTGACAAGCATCATATTCTTGCGAATAGGTCGCGACCTTGCTCAGCAGAGATCGCTTTTCCTGAGAAAGGGTCTCATTCTCATCTGATAAAGTTTCCAACCCCAAATTAGCCTTAGTCAAAGAATAAGAAAGGCGAGACAAGTCTTTACTTAATGAGTCTTGTCTTTGAACTAAATCAAAGTTTTCTTTAGACAAATTATCTATTTGATCAGCGGCATATGTATGAAGATTATTTAAGAAGTTATATTGCTCCATCCAAGCATCTCTTTCAACTCGAACCTCTTCAACAGTTGATTCCAACTGATATATCTCCATTATTCGTTTCTGGTTTAAAGCTTAAAGGGCGAACAAAAGTTTAAGTTGTAAAAAAAAAAAAAAAAAAAAAAAAAAAGAGAAAGAGCTTAAGGGGGGGAGAAGCATACCTTTTAACTCTTCATTCTTCTTGCGAAGGTTATCACGATCTAGTGAGAGGTTGTGAAATTTTTGATTTTCAAGATGGAGATTATTGCATTTAGCAGTCATAGCTTGAAGATCATTTTTCAGCACATTAACTTCTTGAACTAAGGATGCTTGCGAGATTCTGTCAGGACCAAGATGTTTACTCAAAATCTCGCAGACTTCAGACTTGACAGGATCGACAGAATTCTTTTTAGCATCATTCACAAGGTCTGAGAGAACTTTGAAAGCCACGTTTATTCCTTCCAAATTCTCTGCAGTAAGAGGAATTTGATCGGGTAAAGAAGAAAGAGACGAATCATTTTTCGCCAAAGGAACATCATGGGAAGAGGAGGTTTCAGGAAAGGAAGTGATTGGAGGAATGACAGGGATATTGATGGTAGGAGAAGGGATAAGTTCATCTATAGTAGGATTATTATGAGGAACCTGATCTAAAAGGAGTTGAGGCATAGGAATGTTGTCATTTGTGACAAGATTGTCTGGCGATGATTTCGCAATAGAAGAAGAAGGTGAAAATGAGGAAAAGGAACATCAGGAGTAACAGGTTTAGGGTGGCGAGATCTTTTGGGAGTCTTGTCAATGGTATTGTCATCCTGCGAATGATAAATTAAGTAAGAAACAGAGGCATTGATATTGTTATTAAAAAGTAAATGCTTCTTTAAATACCTTATCGCTCATGAGACTTTCTTTTAGAAACGGTATGTTTAGCTTGCGAAGAGGATTTTGGAGGCAAGGTGGATTCATGTTGAGAAGTCTGGTTTCGATTGTGAATCCAAAGAAATAAGGGGTTCTTCACGGTGAATGGTGCTGGGTTTGTTCTTGCTGAAACAAAAATGGAAGAAAAAGATTAAAAAGAGTAAGATAATCTTAAAAAGGGAAATTAATCACAAAATCAATCAATCATAGAATTAATCGAATCTAGCAAGATTAACAAACCTGGATGCCATGGAAATAATAGTAAATAAGAAATAACAGAAGGATGATGAAGACGATATTGAAGAAGAATAGCAGAAGGACAGTTGCAGACGATAAAGGAGATGAAATAGAAGGAAAGAAGTGTTCTTCATAAAAGACTCTCCTATAAATAGGCAAGAAAGTGTTATGACCGGATAACATTAAATGTACCGGTAAAAAGGATGGTTTTAAACACGTGTAAATGGTCATTCCTAGATTCATGGAGATATGCTGAAGAAGATTTTTAGTGGAAAATGAACGGTTGCGACAAAGAATTCGGATATCACACAACATAAGGAAACATAAAGAGAGGCGAGAAGATGTAATATTCGGGTATTGCACAACATATTTTCTTACCATATGAGATTCAATTATTTTCTTAACTCGCGAGAAGAGATTGCGAGATCCATTATTTTCCATAACCCATGAGGCAAGAAATGATATTGCATACATACCTCTAAAAACTTCGGAACTTCGCCAAAGAATAGAGGCAAGTACGTACTTTTCAAGTCCAGTATTCTTTCGCTCGTTCCTTCATCAATAAAAATCAGAAACTATTACAACAACGTATTTTTTCTTAAAGATCGCTCTTCAAGCAATATTCAAGAAAAAAGAGGCAAGATGTAGGATCAGAATATCGCGACAACAACTCTACGCGAAGACAACGAATAACAACACTGCGAGTCAGTCGCAGAAGATTAAATGTAAATGACGCACTGGATGACGATAGGAAGATATGAAATCTGGCGAAAGTTAAGAAGTGTCGCGAATATGAATATTTGTATGCCTGCGACACTTCGCAAGACATTTCCGAAAATAAGGGGACAACTTAGCTGTCATTCACTATGTACTACCCTATATAAAGGGATGAGTGGATCTATCGTAAAGGGGGGTTCTCTTTTGGATTGGAGAATAAGTCATTAGGAGAGAGAAAGAGAGAAACATTTTGTAAGTTCTTAAGTGTAATCTCATTTTCCTGTGTAAAGATTCAAGAAAGTTATTAATAAACATTCATAATTGTTCTTCTATTATCTCTTGAATGGATTAGTTTAACAAAAGATAGTGAGGGGTGTATTGTGGGATTTCCTGCAACTACAAACCAATACCCAAAGAGGATTCCCCAGTTTGTGATATGTGTTGATGTCTCGAATGTTTTTGTGGAAAACATGTAGCATGTTGTTGTTGCCTGGCAAGTCGCACTGGGGAGACTTGCTAGCTTGGTGACCTTCGACGGTCGAGATTTTGCATCTCAAGAGGAAAGATAGCCGTTGATCGTTGCACGCTTTTGTTTTGGTAGCCGCGTAGGGAAGGCCAGCATGGTGGCGCGGCTAGGTTGGCATGCTGTTGGCATGACATGGTTTGGCATGGCCAAACTTAGGTTTTCATGCCAAAGGTTACCATGCGTCGTCTGGTAACCTTGGATGGCTAGGATTTGCTCTTGGGATTGAAGGGGACCGTGGATCGTCGCACGCCTTCGTTTTTGGTAGCGGCGTAGGGAAGGCCAACATGGTGGCGCGGCTAGGTTGGCATGCCGTCGGCATGGCATGGTTTGGCGTGGCCAAACTTAGGTTTTCGGGCCAAAGGTTACCATGCGCCTTTTGGTAACCTTGGATGGCTAGGATTTGCTCCTGGATTGAAGGGGACCGTTGATCGTCGCATGCCTTCGTTTATGGTAGCCGCGTAGGGAAGGCCAGCATGGTGGCGCGGCTAGGTTGGCATGCCATTGGCATGGCATGGTTTGGCGTGGCCAAACTTAGGTTTTCGGGCCAAGGGTTACCATGCGTCGTCTGGTAACCTTGGATGGCTAGGATTTGCTCCTAGGATTGAAGGGGGACCGTTGATTGTCGCACGCTTTCGTTTTTGGTAGCCGCGTAGGGAAGGCCAGCATGGTGGCACGGCTAGGTTGGCATGGCATGGTTTGGCGTGGCCAAACTTAGGTTTTCGGGCCAAAGGTTACCATGCGTCGTCTGGTAATCTTGGATGGCTAGGATTTGCTCCTGGGATTGAAGGGGGACCGTTGATCGTCGCACGCCTTCGTTTTTGGTAGCCGCGTAGGGAAGGCCAGCATGGTGGTGCGGCTAGGTGCGTTTGGCATGGTGGGGCCAAGGGCTCAGCATGCCGTTGGCACATGGTGCGGCTAGCATGGCTAGGGCCAAGGCAAGGTGCGGTTTGGCTTGGCATGGTGGGGACAAGGGTTTGGCATGCCGTTAACACATGGCGCGGCTAGCATGGCTAGGGCCAAGGCAAGGTGCGGTTTGGCTTGGCATGTGGGGCCAAGGGTTTGGTAGGTGCGGCTAGCATGGCTAGGGCCAAGGCAAGGTGCGGTTCGGCTTGGCATGGTGGGGCCAAGGGTTTGGCATGCCTTTGGCACATGGCGCGGCTAGCATGGTTAGGGCCAAGGCAAGGTGCGGTTTGGCTTGGCATGTGGGGCCAAGGGTTTGGTAAGTGCGGCTAGCATGGCTAGGGCCAAGGCAAGGTGCGGTTCGGCTTGGCATGGTGAGGCCAAGGGTTTGGCATGCCATTGGCACATGGCGCGGCTAGCATGGCTAGGGCCAAGGCAAGGTGCGGTTTGGCTTGGCATGTGGGGCCAAGGGTTTGGTAGGTGCGACTAGCATGGCTAGTTTGCCAAGCACAAGGTGTGGATAGCATTTGGCATGCCTTGGCGCGGTGGGTGTGGGGCACGGTTTGCCATTGACACAGAGTTGGCTAGCATGGGTGGCATGCCTTGGCGTGGTGGGTGCCAAGGCACGGTTTGCCATTGGCACAAGGGTGGCAAGCATGGGTGGCATGCCTTGGTGAGGTGGGTTGGATGGCACGGTTTGCCATTGCACAAGGGTGCGGCTAGCATGGTTGGCATGCCTTGGCGTGGTGGGTGTGGGCGGCACGGTTTGCCATTGGCACAAGAGTGCGGATAGCATGGTTGGCATGCCTTGGCGCGGTGGGTGTGGGCGGCACGGTTTGTCATTGGCACAAGGTGCGGCTAGCATGGTTGGCATGCCTTGGCAGCGCGGTGGGTGTGGGCGGCACGGTTTTAGTTGGCACAAGGGTCTTCGCTAGCATGGTTGGCATGCCTTGGCGCGGTGGGTGTGGGCGCACGGTTTGCCATTGGCACAAGGGTGCGGCTAGCATGGTTGGCATGCCTTGGCGCGGTGGGTGTGGGCGGCACGGTTTGCCATTGGTACAAGAGTGCGGCTAGCATGGGTGGCATGCCTTGGCGCGGTGGGTGTGGCTGCACGGTTTTCCATTGGCACAAGGGTGCGGCTAGAATGATTGGCATTCCTTGACGCGGTGGGTGTGGCTGGCACGGTTTGCCATTGGCACAAGGGTGCGGCTAGCATGGTTGGAATGCCTTGGCGCGGTGGGTGTGGCTGGCATGGTTTGCCATTGGCACAAGGGTGCGACTAGCATGGGTGGCATGCCTTGGCGCGGTGGGTGTGGCTGGCACGGTTTGTCATTGGCACAAGGGTGCGGCTAGCATGGTTGCATGCCTTGGCGCGGTGGGTGTGGCTGGCACGATTTTCCATTGGCACAAGGGTGCGGCTAGCATGGTTGGCATGCCTTGGCACGATGGGTGTGGCTGGCACGGTTTTTGCCATTGGCACAAGGGTGCGTGGGAATTAGGGTTTTGGCCTATCGAAACCCTAATTAGTAATTAATTAGAAAAAAGGTACCTGGGTAATTTTTCATGAGACAAATTAAGGAGTTCAATAAATGTGCTTGGTTTGGACATTATTACTCAAGTTCTGTGACGTCACTGTCTGACTAGGATTTTACGACTTTACCCCTAAGTTAAAAACCACCATCAACACTAGGGTTTTACGATTTTACCCCTAAGTTAAAAACCACCATCAACACCTCAGTACGAAATCTTTTGATGAAAGTGTTTGTATTTTCCTCAGGCTTTTGTGTTAGCTCTGTCAGGGCTTTGACCTTCTTTAGATACTCGAATGGTGAGATATCTTCTTTTTCTTCTTCCGAATCAGAGGCTTCTTGTGAGAGAAATGTGCAATTGAAGGTGTTGGGTTTACCTTTCCAACATGAATCCATGTACGTCCAAGAATCATGTCATATCCCGGATCTTCTCGGACTATGTAAAATTTTGTCTCTGTCCGTGCTGATTTTATGTTCACCTTGAGAGTAATGTGGCCATAAGCATCTCTGGGTGTTCCTTCATGATCTGTGATTGTTACTAGAGTATGAATGGCTTCTTGTCGTGTGATATCAGCAGCTCTGAGAGTTTTCAGAGGGATAACATTGACAGCAGTGCCAACGTCAATTAAAGCTAATTTGAACTCGTTTCCTTTAAGATGGACTGTGGTGAGAAGTCCCCAGTCGTACATTTCTTCGTCTATTGTTGAAGGCGGCTCAGGAAATGTATCTTGAATCAACATACGCTTCCCTGACACGATGTGATTCAATGCAACAAACATGTATCCCCTTTGAGCCTTTGATAAGTATAGCAATTCGCAGACACGCTCTATTAAGGATTGAACTGCTTCCTTGACGGGCGGTTCGTAAAGAGTAAAGGTTCTAACCGGGAGAGGATCTCTGTGTACTCCTTGGTTCCCAAGTTGAGTTCTCCGATTCGATTTTTCTTTGAATATGCGCTTCAAAGTTCTACAATCACTTGTGGGATGGTTGACGAACCTATGAAAGCGACAGTAACGAAGATTTCCATGGCCTCTTCAGTTGGTTCTTTCTTGACATATGGCAGTTTGATTGAACCGTCTTGAATCCAGGCATATAGAAGTTCAATAACTTCTTAAATGGAGCAGGGGAAATCAGGTGCTTCTGGATCAACTTCTGTGTGTTGAGCAGGAACTTGCGTATTATCCTTCCTTTGCGCCTTTGAAGGAGTTGAGGAAGTATGTTTGCGCTGTGGCTCGGCTTTTCGTTTACTCCCTTATGCAACAACATTTGTGGAAGGTTGGAGGTTGTATTATTTGTTAATTAAACGTTTTCTTCCTAGAATTTCTCGTGGTTCTTCAGCTTTTGTAGTCTTAGCTCTCTCCAATAAAGCAAAAAGTAGTTTCTGATATCTTGTCCGCTTAATGAAGTTCTGAGAAAGTCTGAAACCTGAGATTTTCCAATAAGGCTCTGTGGACTGGAATCATTCCATTGATGCACAAGTCCACGAGTTGTTGCTCTGTGACATTTGGATCATGGCAGTCCAAATCTTGAACTCTGAATCTTTTCACATAATCGTTAGGATGTTCGTTGCTCCTTTGAAACATCCTTCCAAGATCATAGAGGGTGATTTGCTCAAACGAAGAAATACTTTACGTAGAAAGCATTGACCATCTCTCCCCAACTTTTGATACTTCCGGTGCGATGTTGTTGTACTGTGGTATATGCCCCGCCTCTCAAAGACTTCGAAAATTCCTTCAAACGGACAAGTATGGTTGTGCTCATGTTCACCAAGTGCTTTAGAAATCGAGAAACATGTTCTCGAGCATTGCCTGTTCCATCATAAAGTGTGAAGGTTGGAGAGATGTAACCTTTTACGGAGAGGAATCCTTTGCGTAGCAGCATGGTATGGAGGTTGGTGACGATGGACATAGGGTGTTTTGTCTTTTCCACGATCTTCCAAAAGACGATCCAGGTCTTCATGAGTGATGGCTGGATGGTTCTTTTGTTGGTAAATTATCTGTGACCATAGGAATTTCCTCATAGTCTACTACGTGGATCGAGTGACCTCGGGATTAGCATCTGAAGACGTTTCTTTAGCTTTTCCTTTCTCCAGAGTTTTCTATGACATCTTGTCTGTAAGAGTCTTGAGATAGTTGAATAGTTCTTTCTGAGTGGCAGCCATGTCAGTCTGATTTTTGGCAAGAGTCTCTTGCACCTTCATGAGATCACCAATGGTAGGTGGATTTTCTCGACTTCTTCCGGGAGACCGACCAAAGGGTGGATTGTTAATAGCGCCCGTGTCGCCGCTTGCGTGGGTGATCACCAGAGCACTCGGAGGAGTAGTAGTGGCAGGTTGCACCGGAGGGGTGGTAGTAGCAGGTTGCGCCGGAGGAGTGGTAGTGGTAGGTTGCGCCAGAGGAGTGGTAGTGGCAGGTTGCGCCGGAGGAGTGGTAGTGGCAGGTTGCGCCGGAGGAGTGGTTTTGGCAGTACCACTAGAGCTTGCAATATTAGAGCCGGGTGTTGAATCCGGATTGGTAACGGAACCAGACCTAAGACTGACCATCTTTGTGAGAAGTGAGATTGAAACCGAGAGAATGATCTCCTACTGTGGTCGCCAATTTGTAGATGGGGCAAAACGAGTTACTGGTTTTTACGGAATTGAGGAGACGACCGTGCAGAGGAAACTCCTTGAACCGAGCGAACTGTCAAACCTCACACAGATGCACTGCAAGAAGGGAGTTCTTTGAATTCGAGAGATCAATCTGCAGGACTCCGGCCTAAACCAAGAGAATGTCCGTTCTAGAGTCAATTCGGTCACAAGAGAGGATGGGTCGATCTGTAGGAAGGAAGCTGAGAAATGTGTGAGATCAATGGTGATCGAAGATTATAAGTGTGTTATGTATTCTGCGTGAAGAAATAAGATAAGCTCTGATTGATTGAATTTGCTCTGTTGAGAGTAATTGCCCAGACGTTGAGATGTTAATCTCTTGTTGTCTGTTTGACGTAAGATTGTCCTCCTCTCAATCATCATTCAGAGACTTATTTATATTGCTAGAATTGTGAACACCATGATCCCATGAAGTGTGACAGTTGATGGAATCAAAGAGTGGAGAAGTGGAAATCGTGTTAAAACCAGTTGCTCAACGTGCGGAGACTTGGTCGATTTTCCACTCACCACTTTGTTAACTCCTTCAACGGATTGCACGACTTGCTCACATTCTCATCGTGTGTATGAACACACGTGCCGAAGACCGCCAGACCAAAACCCTAGTTAATATCCCCCCCATGTGACACGATTGATGTCTCGTGATTAGTTAGTCAGTTGCTGACTTCATGACTTCATGGGACGATGAGTCCATGTATTGTTGAGTCGAACATGATTTGAAAATGTTCTGAGATTCATGAATTGAACATGTCTGTTGAGACAGAGGCATAATGTATGAATAAACCTAGTTAACGTGAGCAAATATTTCTCATTCGATGAACTGTTGAATATTGATGGTTGAACCAATGTTTCTTGGTTTGAGCAAATATTGCCCATCTGAGCAAATGTTGCTCATTTGATGAATTATTGGTAGCATGACCAAATAAAATATTAATTTAAATAATGGCAACTGAACCAAGTATAATTAATAAAATGTTGACCATGAGATCATCTTAAAATTATTAGCGCTTGAATCTGGAATTATGAACCTTGGACTCAAAACCCTAATTCGATCGATTGATGATCAATTGATGGTTTATTGAAAATTAACCACGGAGTGAAGGAGGGACCGGCTATATGGGATCATGGGTCGACCGTGTAGCGCCCAGATGCTCAAGTGAGCAAATACCAAGGTCTCTTGAAGACTTGCTGATTTGTTGATGAAAGGATGATTAAATGCTGGTTTAATCATTTATTAAAATAATGCTCGTCTGAGCCGTAGGTGATAAAACCTAATTAATTATGAAGAGATGAGGGACCAACCAAGGGGTCATGAAACCGGCCCTGGGTGGTCATGGGATCGACTGACGATCATTCTATGGAAATTCCAAATTGTTGGAAGAGTTTGAACCTAATATGAACAAATTAGGTCAAATAATGAAAATACATGGGGCCGGCCTCTTGTAAGCCAAAGAGCTAACCTTGGTCGGTCAAGGTAGTATGATCGCGTCACCAAAGTGTTCGTATCTCAGTCCTGAGAATTTTGATATTTTCTGATGTGCGTTTGAACAATCATTTGGGAAAATATGAAGAAATCGGGGATTTTTGCCGAAACTGAGGAAACTTCATGAGATGAAGGAAAATAATTATAAAATGAAGGAATCATGAAGTGTGGGACCTATCTGAGGCCAAGGCATGGCCGACCGGCCAATGACCACGGTCCTATGATTCTTTTCCTATTTTTATATTATTTTTCATGATTTTATGGAAATATCATGAAATCAAGGAGTTTGTTGAAACTAAGGAGTTTTGTTGAAATCAAGGAGTTTCCTTAAAGTGAAGGAGTTTCCATGAGATGAGGGAAACAAATAATAATAAAATAAGTGTGTGGGACCGGCTTGGGTATGGTCGGCCGACTAAGGCCCGGTCCCGTGAGTTTTCCTTAATTTTATGTATTATTTCCATGATTTGAAGGAATTTTCATAATTAAAAAGAAATACCATGAAACCAAGGAAACATAAAAAATAATAATAATAAAATAAGGGTGTGTGGGGCCGACTAGGGCATGACCGGCCGGCTGGGGCCGGTCCCACGAGTTTCCCTAATTTATATTATTTTTCATGGTTTGAAGGAAATACCATGAAATTAAGGAGTTTTCATGAGATTAGGGAAATAATATAAAATAATAAGGAATCATTAGGTGTGGGACCGACCAGGATCAAGGCATAGCCAGTTGGCTAGTAAACACGGTCCCATGACACTTTTCCCAATTTTATATTATTTCCTTGATGCGAAGGAAACACTATGAAACTGAGGAATTTCCTTAAAACGAAGGATATTTGTTCAAATGAAAGGATTTTCATGAGATCAAGGAGAATAACAAAAATATGATAAAATATGAAACTGGGCGTGGGACTGGCCACGGCACAACTGGCCGGCCGGTGGGCCCAGTCCCCCAGCGCCTTGGTTAATATTTTATTTTTTATTATTTTCTTTCCTATTTTGCATAGGTTCATCGTTTCGTCGTATTCTGAAATACTCATTCGTGTGTTCAGGTGCTCATTATTGTCGAATACACTTGCACCATTTTGGTCGGGGCTTATTCGATAGTGCTCAGATGCCCGTATGTTGAATATTTACTACTAACCCCATGGAATTCTGTTGGGAAGAACCATAAATTGAAGTAACGAAATATTATGAAAATATTGAATATTTTCCAAAGATTCAGTTAATGAATCTAATGATTTAAGAATAATTAACTGATGGCTCTATACTAGTACGATTGTCTGGGAGCATTAATTATTTAAGAATTGGGTGATATGAGCTTGTCGAAGCATCATATTTCTTTTATATAGTCAGTGAAAACAATTATTACATCCTGAAGACGTTATTGCTCTATACTAGCAGGAAAGCTGTCTAGGAGTCGTCTAATATTGCAATTCTATATAAAAGTGATCACTGAAATTGCTCAGTATTCATGAGATACGCCGTTGCCTCAGCTGAGAGACTACACATCTATATGTACTCTGAGAGACAATATTCTCAGTCAGAGATTCTCGTGGCCTGAGTTTCCACGTTTTCGATGAGACATGAGCCTCAATATTCATCTGATTGCTGGATCAGGAATATGTACAATTTCGGTTTTACGATTTTAGCCCTTGTTGAAAATCCACCATCTACACATACCATGGTTCGGTTCCTGATGAATTACATTCCGACGATTCAACAGATGCAAAAGCCGTCTCTAAAGATTCTTTGGAATTGACATCATCTTGGAGGTTAGTATCCGCTGAACCTCCAGCTGTAGTAGCAGACATCTTTCCCTAACACCATGGACAAGCAATCAATTTACCATCACAACATTCACTCAACTGCGGATATATAACAAATCAGGTTCATAATTTCAGTGGGTTTCGAGAAAGAAGAACTACACATACTTAAGTTTGCAAAGAACTAAAAATCCCAAAGGTGTCAAAGGACTAAAAATCTGTATTTAAGATAAGATATATGGTTTTATAGGGTCAGTATCTGAAAGGAGAAACAATTATCTTTTTCAAGATGTTGAACTAAACCATGGTCTTGACAAATTAAATTCAGCTATAAAACCTTAATTACCTGTCCTAATTGGGTCTCCAATTGTAAAATAAACAAATAATTAAGTATAAGCATGATGCATATGATTTTGAATATCACCAACATGACTATGTAGTAATTTATTATTTTCAGAATTGAAATAACTATCAGAAACCCATGGAACCACTTTACTGAGTATCAATAAGTTTAATGAAGAAGAATTTACCGAGTTATGAAGCTTTTACAAAGGTCGAAAGCCCAAAACCCCTGGATACAATAAAAGCAAAAGTTAGGAAAACACCCAAATTTATTGAAATCATTCGAGTAACGGTGAAGGACGGGATTGAATTTAGCTCACGTTTAATGAATTTTGATGGCGAAGGCACTATTATGAGTATATTTGCACCAAATGAACTAGGGTTTTGGCAGCGACGCAGGAGATACTTGATGTAGTTTTACGGTGGTAAGAATAGTGGTTCGTTTAAGACTTGTAGAGATTTGGTTTAAGACTTAAAAATAAAATAAATAAAATATATACACAATTTTTGTCACAAATATCAAGAGGTACCGAGACTCATGATTCCACCATAAACTCATTCATGCGATTCATATATTTATTCCAAACAATTATAGCTCAAATCATCTTGACTACTGCTTAAGGTAGATTTTTAAAAGATTGATTTGTAAATCACTAGCATGACGCATCAAAAGCACTTAGACCAAGCATACATCATCATACGACATCACAATCAATTAAGAAAAATCATAAAACGAGTAATAATAGTGCAAGTAGTCATAAAAGAATTAAATATAATTACCACATGCATGAAATATGGCTTCCTCCGTTGTCCCAGTGTTGGGGTTTAGCTCCTCATATCAAAAACACGCACAAAATAATAATCCATAGCTCAAAAAGGTATTTTATTGAAGAAATTGTATAACACAGAAATTTCCAACGCTGTAATGGTGTTTTAGAGGTCACTGTTACAATGTTTTAAGACTGTAGAAGAACGATAGTTTTGATATACCAGAACTGCGACTGTTTCTATTGGATAGTGTTCTTCGTCTCTTCCCTCTTCCCTGCACCAGCAGAGAAACTTCTCTGCACTTTTTCTTTTCGGCTCTGCAGCTACCCCAAACTCCCGATTCTGATTTATGAGACTCCCCCGCACCTTATATACACCAACAGGTCGATTTAATCTCCCCAAAATCTTCCAATATTTCTTTCTTCTTCTTCACGGTCAAGTCACGAGAATAACTCCTCTAAATTTTCTTTACGCATATCCAGCTACCGAAACCTTCCAATAATATCTCAGAGCAAATCCTAGGTGATTGTATTCTACACGTAACTTCCAAAAATACCAACGAGATCCCGATAACCTTTTCTCTTTCCCTGTTGTAAAGAAAGTCCGGTGAATAGATTAAACTTCATTTTTTATCGAAACTAACTTCATTACCTTTCTGTTTAATCATAAGCACTCAATACCAATCCAACTGCACGTGAGAACTCGAGTAGATTTCGTTCAAAACCAAAACAGAAGGTTCGCCGGTGAATTTGTTTCTTCTCCCTGTTTATTGAGAATTCAATGATAAAGCCCAATCTAGTCTATCCAAACAACCATACCAACCTTGTTTAGCTAAATCGAGTTTAGTCCAACTTTATATGGCGATTGAATCTCCTTCAAGATCGCTTAAAAATCAAACCCTAAACTGTTCTCATTGCTTAACAAATTTCCGCCAACTTCCAAAATTCAAAAGGTAGGGGATGACCTCCCCTTATCAGGACCAGGGGTGCGATTATCAAGTGGTCATCCCTTATCAACTGGGTGCCCCTTATCCATTTGGTGGTGTAGATAGCAATTCATCGGGGGTGTAAATATAACTTTTCCTGGGCATCTCCAACATACTTCCCGGTGTCTCGTAGTATGTGTAAATGGGACCACTTTTTGAGCCAATTTCTCTGCAAAAAGGTTATTTCTCCAAAAACACCTACAAAGACATAAATAACTAAATAAGTACAAAATTGAGCACTAACAATACATGTAATTGAGATCAAAATAGACACATAAATGCGCCTATCAAATACCCCCAAACTTATTATTTGCTAGTCCTCGAGCAAATCAAATCTACCAAAATAAAATCCTAACTCACTGTCGCAGGCATCGTCGATTGCATTTAGCGTATGCAACAAGCCTTTAAACCCCTAGGTGGCCCTAGTGGCCGACTTATAGTCTCGGGAGGGCTTACAAGAGATATACCCACGAAACCTTTACTCCAGACCCTAGCTATCTACGCAGAACCTTGGAAGGCACTAAAGAATCTCCTTGGTTGGCATACTTATTGACTACAGGAGGCAGTACCCTGATGCGAAATTCCAATTGATGTACACGAGTTTGCACTCAAGCATACTAAAATTCATATATAAGTGATAGAGCTCTACTCCGATAGTTTCTGGACATCATAACCGGAGTCAACCAATCACATGGATAGATTACGAAGATGGATGTAGAGAAAAACGTAGATGGTTTTGATGTTGACTAAGGTGAACGGTGTTTCCCATATCTGTCTGAAGGCCACTGCCAAAATGAACCTATCTTAATGGATTGAGACACTGGTCTGACTAATATCAACACACTGGCATATACATGGGAACCAATGGTCGATAATCCTAACTCTAGGTCAACTCAGCTGGCATATACAAGGGAACCAGTGGTCGATTTTATTGAACAATTTATTCCGTTTGGTCTGATGGTCTGGTCTCAAAATTTTTTTTTCATAATATATATATATATATATATATATTTTTTTTTTTGGTATCTCAATCACTCTATTTCACCCTAGCAGTGGTAACAACTTGAATCGTGAGCCCCACCTAATCACTTAGAGAAACATATTTTTAAAGAAAACAAAATAAAAACAGAAGTGAAAAGGATTCAACGAGATATGGCGAAACTACCATTTTTTCTAACACCTGAGCTTTGTGCTTTTATGAATATACTTTTTAGATGTTTCTATCTAATCAGATTGGTTCCTCAACTCCTACAACCAAGATGCTTCCATCCACTTAGATTGGTTAGTGCCATCCTTAATAAGCATAAATTTCTAAGCTCTGGATTTTAACAATGTAACTAAAAAGTTTCTCCCATACCCCAAAACTTAAATCTAACATTGTCCTCAATGTTCTAAAGATGAAATTAAAAGCATGAACAAGGAGAAACTGCTACTACCATTTAAAGCAAAAGAGATAAGGAAAGATATTACCGCGTCGCATGGATGTTGGGTTACCTCCAAAGAAGTGCTAAGTTTAAAGTCTTCAGCCAGATGTTAAATACCACAAATGGCTAATTACCTTTTGTTGATGGTGGTTTTTAGCTTAGGGTTAAAATCTTAAAACACTAAACCCTAGCAGACAGTGATGTCACAACATTTAAAGTAACAAGCATTTACTAGGCGCATTTACTGAAACCTTTAATGTGTTCCTAAATAATTACCGGGGTATCTTTTTAAAATTAGGTTACGACAAGCCAAACCCTAATTCCCACGTGTGCCAATGGAAAATCATGCCGGCCACACCGATGCGCCAAAGCATGCCAACCATGCTAGCCGCACCTCTGTGCCAATGGCAAATCATGCCAGCCACACCGATCGTGCCAAAGCATGCCAACCATCCTTGCCGCACCTCTGTGCCAATGGCAAATCATGCCAGCCACACCGATCGCGCCAAAGCATGCCAACCATGCTAGCCGCACCTCGTGCCAATGGCAAATCATGCCGACCACACCGACCGCGCCAAAGCATGCCAACCATGCTAGCCAGCACCCTCCGTGCCAATGGCAAATCATGCCGCCCACACCGACCACGCCAAAGCATGCCAACCATGCTAGCCGCACCTCTGTGCCAATGACAAATCATGCCAGCCATACCCACCGCGCCAAAGCATGCCAACCATGCTAGCCGCACCTCGTGCCAATGGCAAATCATGCCAGCCACACCGCCGCGCCAAAGCATGCCAACCATGCTAGCCGCACCTCGTGCCAATGGCAAATCATGCCGACCACACCGACCGCGCCAAAGCATGCCAACCATGCTAGCCGCACCTCGTGCCAATGGCAAATCATGCCGACCATACCGTCGCACCAAAGCATGCCAACCATGCTAGCCGCACCTCGTGCCAATGACAAATCATGCCAGCCACACCGACCGCGCCAAAGCATGCCAGCCATGCTAGCCGCACCTCCGTGCCAATGGCAAATCATGCCAGCCACACCTACTGCGCCATGCCAAACGCACCTCGCCATGGCCCCATGCCGTGCCACCATACTGGTCTTCACTACGCGGCTATCAAACAAAGGCGTGCAATAATCAACGGTTTCCCTTCAATCCCAGGAGCAAATCCTGGCCGTCTAAGGTTACTAGACGACCTTTGCCCCAAAACCCTAGCTTGGTCACGCACCTAGCCCAAGCTAGTCACGCCATGCGCCTATGGCAAACCCTTGGCCCCACATGCCAAGCCAAAACCGCACCTAGCCCAAGCTAGTCACGCCATGCTCCTATGACAAACCCTTGGCCCCATATGCCAAGCCAAAACCGCACCTAGCCCAAGCTAGTCACGCCATGCGCCTATGGCAAACCCTTGGCCCACATGCCAAGCCAAAACCGCACCTAGCCCAAGCTAGCCACACCATGCGCCTATGGCAAACCCTTGGCCCCACATGCCAAGCCAAAACCGCACCTAGCCAAAGCTAGCCACGCCCAAGGCGAACCCTTGGCCCCACATGCGAAGCCAAACCAAACCTAGCCAAGCTAGCCGCGCCATGCCAAACGCACTTTGCCTTGGCCCTAGCCATGTTAGTCACATCATGCTAAGCCAAAACGCCCTTGCCTTGGCCCTAGCCACGCCATACGCCCATGGCAAACCCTTGGCCCCACACGCCAAGCCAAAATCGCACCTAGCCAAAGCTAGCCACGCCCAAGGCGAACCCTTGGCCCCACATGCCAAGCCTAACCACACCCTAGCCGCGCCACCCTGTTGGCCTTCCCTACGCGGCCACTAAAACGAAGGCGTGCAACAATCAACGGTTGCCCTTCAAACCCAGGAGCAAATCCTAGCCATCCAAGGTTACCAGACAACACATGGTAACCTTTGGCCTGAAAACCTAAGTTTGGTCACTACAAACCTTGCCATGCCAACGGCATGCCAACCTAGCCGCGCCACCACATTGGCCCTTACTACGCGGCTACCAAAACGAAGGCGTGCAACAATCAACGGTTTCCCTTCAATCCCAGGAGCAAATCCTAGCCATCCAAGGTTACCAGACGACATTTGGTAACCTTTGGCCCGAAAACCTAAGTTTTGCCACGCCAAACCTTGCCATGCCAATGGCATGCCAACCTAGCCGCGCCACCACATTGGCCCTCACTACGCGGCTACCAAAACGAAGGCGTGCAACGATCAACGGTTGCCCCTCCTCTCAAGATGCAAAATCCCGATCGTCGAAGGTCACCAGGCTGGCAAGTTTCCCGAGCTTGACTTGCCAAGCCATAACAACGTGCTACATGTTTTCCAAAATATTCGAGACATCAACACAAAGCGGGGATCCTCTTTGGGTATTGGTTTGGCGGTTTACGAGCGTGCGGCGTACACTACGCCCATCATAAGGTAGTGTCATAAGGGTGATGCGGTTAGTAAATACGAGGAAGTTATGTGTGAAACGTTCATGGGACATAAAGCACATGCGTTAACAACTTTATGGGACATCAATTCCATAACATTAGCAGTTTCATGAAAACCAGTTTCATGCGTTAACCACTTTATGGAAACATCAATTCCATGCATACGGTTATCACCTCCTCCCATTTACTTCCCCACTCCTTAATGAGATCAGGGTACGTTTTTACTCCGACTTGTATAAATAGGTCTTACCTATTTCCATTGAAAAACAAGTTCATACGGGAGATATAACACTCAGAAATACTTACTTGCTAGCTCACCTTGGGAATACCAGCACAGAGCACGTCCCTGATGTTAACGTCTCTCTCAATAACGTCGTTACATCACCTCCGACTACAGTAACTCCGAATGCACTCCCTCAAGCGTAACACCGTCAATCACGGGGCCGGAGCGCGCCGCCGCCTTGATGTCTCTCGCACAACCCTCTAATCACTTAAATGGAAACACCTCTTCGGGCGTTACGCCACCAAGTTACGAGAGCGGAGTAGCTGCCGCTGCGGCTCCTAATGTCTCGTCTAGCATGGAATCTCCAACCACAACTAAGGTTCCAACTACCCCACCGACGGGACGAGAGACCAGGAAGGACGAGAGGAAGTCGTCCTTATGTCACCATATCCGATCCGATGGAATGACGGGAAATGCTCGCGAGCCGGACGGATATGGTTTCAACACGGGAAGTACTCATCTTTCTCAAGACCCTGAAAGAGTGGCTACCACGTGAGTCGAGTCCTCCAGAGCCGTTTAGAAACGTCTCTAACAACCCCGACGCTAGCATCTCGTCGGAGCACGCCTCCACGGACGGGGGAAATTCGCGCTAGAATCCCATTGGAAAGAAATCGGCCCGTCCAACTTCGTCACGCGAGAAGATGCGGAGCAACTTCTCCGCAACCGAATCAAGAATGATGAACTGGACATGCATCAACACCAACCCCCTTACCCATCCGAAATGCAAAGAATCCCTCTTCCAAGGGGGTACTCCTCTCCTCAATTCACCTCAGACGATGGTACAGGGAATGCACATGAGCATGTCTCCGTTTCTTGGAATCCCTAGGTGAACATGAATATAATCACGTTCTTCGTCTAAAGGGAGTTCTCAAAATCACTTAGGAAGGGCGTATACATGGTACAACGGCATCCCATAGAAAAGTATTCCCAACTCGGAGTAGCATGGTTACCGCGTTTTACAGAAGTACTTCTTCGTGTACGAACAAGTTACTTTCTCGGACCTCAAAAGAATGTACCGAGTGGGATAACGAACATCCGAATGATTTTGTCAAAAGGTTCAGGGTTCAAGCGCTCGACTGTCACGACCCAAACGTGACTGAGCAACAGCTGGTGAACGTGTGCATCAATGGTATGGTTCCTATTTACCGCGCCTTGCTAGAAAACTTGCGTTTCCAAACATTCTCCGAACTCCATGAATCCGCTAGACGATCTGCAACGACAGCGGCACCGGCATTCTCTGGAAAGAACTAGGCCAACTCGAACCGAAGACACGCGTGAAACTCGCGGGAATAAACGCCTCACCAGCAAGCAATTTAATGTCGGCTCGTCCTCCGTGAACATAGTGAACGAAAGTGGAAAAAAGGAAGTCCCCAACTAAAGGCCACCATCCAAAACGTGAAGCACCGGCGCAACGGAAAACCCCGCCACGGAAGACCGCCACTAAAGCTCCCATGCATCATCATGAAACCGAAGGGAATACCGACGATTTCCCGTTTCCCATCGAGGAGGTGATTGACCTCCTAGAAGCATGGATTCAAGATGATTTTATCAGACTGCCACCTCCCAGGCGTCCACCAACTGAGGCTGAGATGGCGAACCCCAAGTAATTCCATTACCACAGATTCGTTCACCACCCGACCAGTGATTGCAACAGACTAAAGCATATTTTCAAATAAAAGATAGAAGCGGGAGAGCTCTAACTGGGAGACGAGGGAGTACATCGGGACCCACTCCCAATAAGCTGTGGGTTCTCACGGGGACTCACGCGCACGAGACTGTACAATCCATGATGCGGCATGTATGCGAAATTCTCTATCTTTCAAGGTGCAGCGCCAAGATATTTTCATGACTCTCAATCACGTTGTATCCAAGCAAACGACTTTTTCTCTCCCCAGAGGAAACCACACCGGGGGCCCAAGATTTTCAAACAGGGCGGAATCAAATGGGAGAAGCTGGGACTGCTGACCACGTCCCGTTTAAGAGGTATCGAATTTGACAACACGCTCATCGACGCGCGCCTCGACCTCAACATCATTACTTTAAAGACACTAAAGGCTGCGGGATTTACAAAACAAGACGCTACCCATTCCCCGTCTATGATTAAGAACCCGAAAGGAGGATCTTTGAATGCGCATGGCTATATCAACCTCGAGATCAATATGGGAGACGCTATAACGCATAGCAAATTCCACATTGTCAAAGAACTGGGTCACGACATGATATAGGGGCACTTATGGGTACTCGACAACAAAGTGAAATTAGATGTGCACCCTCTACCGACGTCCACGCCCGAAAGAATTTCCAACAAATCATCCCACTGGTTATCGCATCGACGAGTTATCAATGAAACCCAGACATCTAGAGAAGACCTGTTGGCGCTAGCTCATGGATTTCAAACGCAAGTAAGTCTGGCCGAACGACCTTCTCTACAACTTGATCATTCCTTCCCTATTCCGTCATGGGGACTCGGCACGGTCATCGCACGGAGTTTTGTCAAGAAATGTGAATGGGGTCTTTGGGCCATTTGAACACTTTGCAAAAAGCTTGTAAACTTCCATCGAAACCAATGGAGCCAAGAATCAAACGGTTGCACGACGCCTGAACCCGTTTTCAATCGGAGATATAGTGGTTAAGGTAAACTCGTTTCAAGTTGGGAAGATGACGGTAAAAATGGGTATTCAAATTGATTCGCCCAATGGAAGAGAAGACGAGCCGTACGGTGGCGGGACATCCTTTTAGGAGGATATTGCAAGCTCATCAACACGTACACACCGAAGGCGTGATAGTTCACTCGCGATGGCTCAAGGCCTCCAATCCCTAAAATCTTTGTACTTTTCCAGCCACTCTCCCTTTAGTATTTCCTTTAGCAATTCCTCTTAGTAGTTGTATTTCCCCAAGATGAATACACCGTTTGTATTCTCCCTGGAATTTCATTTTTCGTCAAAAAAAAAAGAAAAAAAAAAGAAAGAGTATAAATACATCTCTTTCCAAACGAGTTCTCCAGATAGCAGAGAAATACATCAAACTAACCCAGAAAACCACTGCAAAGCCATCATACCACAACCAGAAATACCTCATTCAATCATTCAAAAAAAATAAAATAATATAAAGCGAAATGTTGGTGATGAAGAAGAAGGTAAAGATGAGTTCTGGAAAAGCATCAGGGAACTAAGCAACTAACGGGAATAACAAAAGGGAGGAACTAGCCCTCGAAGGATGGAGCACGAGTCCCCTTGGTCAAGGCTATCTTCAAGCACTTCCCCCAAAAATATCTCGGGAAACAAAGATTCCATTCAACGGTGTTAGCAGCAGCAACCTCAACATCCCATCCCGAAGCAACCACAGCGACAACAAGTGTCCGCTTTGACGGCCGGTTCAGCATACGCCACCATGACCCCTCCAATATTGCCAACGATACCTCTGGCGTCAACTCCAAAGGCTACTTCGGTCTCGTCGGACGCTCCCTCGGAGGTCTTCCCATTGACCCTTAGAAGAATTTTTGATTCATCCGCATCAAAATCGAGAACCATGGCGCTTGCCTCCAAAAGCTTCACATGCTCGATTTTCCGTTGCTCCAACCTAGAAGCGAGTTCAATCCGCCCTATAACTGGACCGAGGAAAGGTTTTGCCGCACTGGAACTTCTCAACACGCCAAGGTTCTTCCTCATTTTCTCGTCCCTCCTCCATGTTCACCGAACCCAAGAAAGTCCGAACACGCGCCTGCACTTCATGGAGATAGATGGAAGGGAGGTCCTTGATGATGTCACCAGCTTCATGGAACAGAGATTCGATTCTAGCTAATGCCTTCTCATGAGAAGAGGAGCGGTTTCCGCCAATCGAGAAGTCCTTCTCAGGAGAATTGAAGACATGGCTATCCCGGAGGGTCCCATCATACACTACAAACAACAAGCAAAATGGTCAAGTTCCATCCTATCTATACACACATAAGAAAAGAGGATAACATAAAAATAAGAAGGAAACGCGAGGCGATACCCGTAAAGAGGATGGACGAAGACGAACTACGCGAATGTAGAGTTCAAGATAATCTTTTATGTGACGACAAGATGACGCAACCTCAAAAGGGAAAGCTTTTATACCGCCGTGAGTTAAGGCATAATATCCGATCCTAATTAAACCTCATGCCTGGTCGTGAGAAATAATTATGGTTGGTAAGGAAGCGTGGAAGAACGTGCTCGAGGCACACTAGATCGTGTTTTCCTTTCCCACCGCCAACGCTAAGCTTCGGAAGCAAAACCGACAACATAACCAAAGCAGAAAGAGTAACGCTTTTCCTCTTTTCGCGGGCGTAACGTTTTGGGTTGAAGAGAAGAAAAACTTCCTGGTCGAGTCAAATAAGGAAAGAGGCAACCAAGCCCTTGAAGAAAAATCATCAAGCAATCCGTGCCATGTCTCATCCTCACCGCTACTGGCCATCTGTGCACGCCTCCCCCCACCAAACCGCGCCTTGTCATAGTCACGCCAGGCCAAGCCATCACTCCATTTCCGCGGCCCCACCACGCCTAGCCGTCCGTGTACATCTCGTCTTGCCAAGGCCATACTATGCCAAGCCGCCTGCTCCACTGTCGCGACCCTATCATCCACGCGCGTTTGCCTCACCAAGACTACGTCACCTCTTGGCCCCTCGAGCCAAGCCGTCCACTTGCATCGCCCTCCAAGACCGCGCCCCCTTTGCCTTGGAGATGTACGACCAGACCAAGCCGGGTAACTTTCATCTCACCACTCCACAGTCCGCATCCCGGCGACGACTTACGCAAAGGCCGCCAACACGGGAAGCCAAAACTCTCTTTACCGCTCAAAAAGGTTAGTCGGATTCTCTTGAACATCTCTGCAATTGATTTACACCTCGATTCCGTCCTTGTCTGTCACCATCATATGCTTACCTCGCAACAAGGTACCTTGTTGCGAGGTAAGCATGAGACTTAATGTTTATGGTGGTTTTTAGCTTAGGGTTAAAATCGTAAAACACTAAACCCTAGCAGACAGTGATGTCACAACATTTAAAGTAACAAGCATTTACTAGGCGCATTTACTGAAACCTTTAATGTGTTCCTAAATAATTACCGGGGTATCTTTTTTAAAATTAGGGTTTAATTCCCACGACAAGCCAAACCTAATTCCCACGTGTGCCAATGACAAATCATGCCAGCCACACCGACCGCGCCAAAGCATGCCAACCATGCTAGCCTAAAGCACCTCGTGCCAATGGCAAATCATGCCATCCACAACGGCCGCGCCAAAGCATGCCAACCATGCTAGCCGCACCTCTATGCCAATGGCAAATCATGCCAGCCACACTGACCGCGCAAAGCATGCCAACCATGCTAACAACACCTCTGTGCCAATGGAAAATCATGCCATCCACACCGACCCGCGCCAAAGCATGCCAACCATGCTAGCCGCACCTCCGTGCTAATGGCAAATCATGCCGCCACACCGATCCGCGCCAAAGCATGCCAACCATGCTAGCCGCACCTCATGCCAATGGCAAATCATGCCAGCTACACCGACGCGCCAAAGCATGCCAACCATGCTAGCCGCACCTAAGCAGCACCCGTGCCAATGGCAAATCATGCCGACCCACACCGACCGCGCCAAAGCATGCCAGCCATGCTAGCCGCACCTCCGTGCCAATGGCAAATCATGCCATCCGCACCTACTGCGCCATGCCAAACGCACCTTGCCATGGCCCCATGCCGCGCCACCATACTGGCCTTTACGCGCGGCTATCAAACAAAGCGTGCAATAATCAACGGTTGCCCTTCAATCCTGGGAGCAAATCTGGGCGTCTAAGGTTACAGACGACCTTTGCCCCAAAACCCTAGCTTGGACACGCACCTAGCCCAAGCTAGTCACGCCATGTGCCTATGGCAAACCCTTGGCCTCACATGCCAAGCCAAAACCGCACCTAGCCCAAGCTAGTCACGCCATGCGCCTATGGCAAACCCTTGTGTAGTTGCAGGAAATCCTACACTACACCCCTCACAAGAATCCACACAACTAAGCCATTGAAAGTGAACGATTATAACTTGTATTGATTAATTTCTTGAATGTTTACAAGGTAAAGATAGAAAAGAACTAAATAAATTATAATCTCTACAAACTTTCTCTCTCTTAACGACTCACTCAACACTCGGAAAAAGATCTCTCTTCAACAGTCCTGCTCGACTCCTTATATAGGGTATTACACAATGGATGATGACTAAGCGCTGTCCTTTATTTTCGGGAATGACTTGCGAAATATCGCAAGTGTACAAATATATAATCTCGCAACTCTCCTAAATCTCGCTAGGTCTTCACATATTTCTCGTGTTTTAGTTGTCGTCATTCATTGCGTCATTTATATTACTCATTTGCGACACTTTCGCAATGCTGTCGTTTATTGATCTCGCGAAGTATTGATGTTGCGATATTCTGATCCTACATCTTTCCTCTTCTCATGTCTTCTCTGCGAAGAAGAGAATGTCATGAGAACTAGTATTTTTAAAATGCCGCAACTGTTCATATTTATCTGTTATGATCCCGTACTTTTACACAGAATTTATTACACATGTTTCTTCTTCCACTCTTTTCTTGACACGTCTCTTTCAACCGTTTTTTCTTGACCATTCACGTCTCCTCTCGCATTAAATGCATTTATCTTCTCGAGAATTCTTCTCGCAGTCTTCCCATTCCT